>CM076581.1:978387327-978749539 GCA_034641835.2 Pinus albicaulis | reverse complement strand
GCCAATCAGCTCCTTACTAATAGCGTAAACCCTTCCATCATATATTTAACAAATATATATAACTCCACTGTCTACCAGTTTGGATACACTTTCAACCGTATTAACATCCGTTCCTCGATCAACATACAGAGCACAGGGTTTCTTACGGATGTCAATTATCCTTCATCAGGATGCATACATATGTTCACACATGAATTAACTCGTCCTTATTTATATCGATTCTCCATTAAATATAGAGCTTGCCATCAAGGACAATCATATAATAGGATACAGGAAACATATTGCCAACATTGTCTTTAAATAAATTACTAATTATGCGGGTTTGTTGCATGTTTTTTATTATTTAAAACCAATAAATAATGGCCTTAATATTGTTTATTATTTCGCAGGATTCGCAGGATTCATTTTATTCTATGGTCAGGTCTCTGAAAAAACCAATTAAACACTTAAATAGTCAAGATCTGGAAGACAAGCTTTACCCCCACCATAAATTGCTGAAAAACTGGCCTTCAGTTCAAATTTCTGTGCTGAAGATGAGGGTGGATTTGCATGATCAGTTGAATGAAAATGATCTGATATTCGGGATGCTTTTGAGGGCAGATCCATAAGCCCCATAGATGAAGATCCCATTGTTGTAGAATTTATGTTTGCGTTGAAGCAAAAGTATAGTGTTGTATCGGAATACAAATTAGAGGAAAACTATACCAAGTCTAAATCAACTGAATCCAGTTCTAGTGCTCTTGAACTTACAGAATTAAAGCCAGAAGCAGGATTTACAATCTCTAATGGGAATGGGTATGGTAGTTCCAATATTGGATTGGATTTCTGGAGCTCTGCAATAGGCACTGAACCTGATCGTAATGAACCCCAACTAATTCAATGTGATGAAAATATGGACTTTGATGATGATCAGGAAAACAAGCCAGAGCATTTTGGAAATATTGAAGAAACTGAAGAGGTTTCCTGTGATTGATTGAATCAACTCAGCCATAAGACATCTACTGCAGGCTGGTTTGTATCAGAAGGAGAATCGGTTTTGCTTTCCCATGATGATGGATGCTGCTCTTTTCATGATATAGCAAATTCGGAGGTGTGGAGGTTTTAATTATTGTACTTAATTTTGGGGTTTATGGGTGTTATAATTTATACATTTTGGGATTTTCTATTAGAAATAGGGAAAAGCCTAGGGGTTAGATTATTCTCATGGTTTAAATTTCTATATTTGAAATAAAATTCACCAATTTCTATTTAAAAAAATGATTTGCCTAAATATTTGATGTAGTTTAAATAGGATGTAGTTCATTTCAAAAATTGTTGAAATTTTCTAGAAACTATGATTGGGATTTCAAGAATATTTATGCACTCTTTAAATTTTCCCTTAACATAAAGGGCAATTGATGTATGAGTAATACTCGGTATTGTTTTTTTCCAATCTCCAGGAGAAGGCTGAATATAAAGCTCCATATGGGCTTACCCCAAACATGTGGGGTGATTGCTGGTTGATCAGAGCAGCTGGTTCAGATGGTCGCTCTGGTAAATATGTTGTGGCAGCATCTGCAGGTTGTACATTGGACTCAAGTTTCTGTTCATGGGACTTTTATAATAAAGAAATTATGGCATTCCATACTGAATCAGAGGCCTTCACTTCAACGTCCAGTACCATCTCTCCAGTTTTGGCAGAGAGGGATGTCTCGAGGAGAAATTTTGGCTTTGCAAATGTTGTGCCAGAGAATCAACATTGGTGGTACAGGCCATGTGGGCCTCTTATGGTATCTACTTCCAGTGCCCAAAAGACAATTAATATTTATGATATTCGTGATGGAGATCCTGTGATTTCAATGTGTTTGTTTTGAAAGTTTAGGTTTCATAGTAAATCATCAATGGGCTCTAAAATAAGGCCACATTGAAATCTTAGATACATGTTTCATGCCAAAATCAGTTGTATCTTCCATAAATGCACAATCTTGGACCACTCTGTATAAATCTGCTTCTCGGACAATATTACATCTCCCTCATTATACAGGTGGTGTTCTTAAATGCATAGCAAAGGCATTGTTTTGGCAATCATTTTTTAAGTCACTAGATATTGTGGGTACAAGGATCTAGGGTCTCCACATGAAACTGTGTTGCCCGGAGACTCACTCTGCCTATCCTTAAATTTGTAAACATAGTAGTATGCCAATGCTTCTTTCATTTTGTATTCATAAGACGATTTTTTGTCAAAGTCCATAATTGTTTTTAAGTTTTATCCATCCCAGTTTTGTTGTGAATGCACAGGTTTTTGGCTCAACACATATCTGTTATATCTTTGTACTTTTCCTTTACTAACTATTTGAAATTTCTAGTTATATTTAGAGGTGTATTTTAAGGGATGAGGGGAATTACTTGGATTTAGTGCTCCCAGGCTTATCACTTATTCTCCAAATGAAGCCCTGTAATCTGTAACACTATATGGGCATGCAGCTCACTTGTTAAAATATAGTTGATACAATATGTTGTACATGAAGCCTGGAATTGTGTATATTCCTGGAATATATTAATTTGCAGGCATGCTTAAAAGAGAGATAGGGTTTGATAAAATCAAAAACCTTGAACATGAAGAAAAAAAAGAGGCAATTATTTTATACAGATAGAACCAAGACACTATCTCCTCATTAATAACAAAACCTCAGTCCAAAAATCATATGTACAAATTCTAGAAGTCTAAAGTTGAAAATTTCTGAAATGGAACTAGGCCCTTTTCAAAAGAATAAATTTAGTAAAAAAGAGGGTGAAGAAAGTTATCTTACTGTACTTCTATACCTTTTCGAAGACTCCTGTACCAGTTCCAGTGAAGGAGATTCAGGAAATGTTTTTCCTCAGTAGCAGTTTTCTTTCCAATATGATGAAGAAAATTTCTAGCTTTTGTAGTCCGGGTTCAAGGTCACAACTTCTTCTGAATTTGTAAGGAAAATTATCAAGGTTTCGCTATTGTTTCGAGTTCGCACTTCATTAATTTTCTTTAATGCATTTCCTTCAATGCTGCAGTTGTCACTGGCCAACAACCTTTACAATAAAATTTATTAGACCCGTCACGCTACGAGGAAAATTTGACGTGATCACTGATCATTGATTTCTTATTGTGATAGCAAACATTGGAGATTTACTATCCTGTTTTAAAGTTTCATTTTTTTTTTTTTAAATTGAAACCGTCGTCGGCATACCGACGCCTTGTAAGCGTCGCTCTTCTGACATTTTGAATGATTTCCATTTTCGTCGGTCTTGTGATGTCCGTCGATATTGCGACAGTTCTAGAAACGTCGGAAGAGCGACAGCACAAAGACGTCGAAAGGGCGACGTTCAAAATTTCGGACCACATTTCGTCGGAATTGCGACAGTTCTTCCTGGCATCGATGTTGCGACGCTTTTGGAAAGCGTCGGTCTTGTGACACTTTTGCAATACGTCGATCTTCTGACACTTTTGTACGGCGTCAGAAATGCGATAGTTTAGACACGCCGGAAGAGTGACGTTCAAAACGTCGAACGACATTTCGTCGAAATGGCGACACTTTACAAACGTCGGAAGAGCAATGTTAAAAACGTCGGACCAAATTTCGTCGGAATGGCGACACTTTAAAAATGTCGGTTTGGGAAACGTCAAAAGAGAGACACGTGTTTGGAAGCGACGGAAAAGTGTCGGTAGTGCGACACTTTGTAAATGTGTCGGAATTGCGACCACATGACAAACCACGTTTTTCCCGTCCTCGAACTGTCGCTCTTGCGATGACTGTGTGTCAGAATAGCGACGATTTGGCCATCGGAAATTGCGCCAAATTTTCTAGTGAATGTGGATCGTCTTCGTCCTTACTTTCCACCTCTACTGGACACCTCAGACATGGCATAACAACTCACATCAACAAAGTTAAACCCATATTGCATGGAACAGGCCACCATAGATTTTATCATGGACATGAAAATAAAGAGCACTCACCAATAGAATATCCAACCGTATCGGGTTGTCAAAGCTGGCCAACTCCTGCACCAAGGCAAGTGGTTCACCCGGGACCAAGTTCAGCAGAAGTTTCCTCATCTCATGGAGGAACTCAATGCAATGGGGACCATTGCTTCCTAAGGGGGGAGGAATGATCCAAGTGGATATTGGTGGCCACCCGCCTATTCCACTTGGGGCCCCACCATTGTCTCTTTTTATTTTTTTCTGGCCAAGTAATGTCTATGCAATCCACTGGTCCCGAACTTCCTGAGCTGCTGGAGGCCCCAAATGATGTTTGGGAATTGCGCCCGGTAGTATTGGTCATTTGTTCACCTCAGAATGGATACTAGGTAAAAGTTGTATTCCCGTATATATCTTTCAATGATGTATCACAAAGGCCAAACGTAGCTCTAGTATGCCAAAGTTACATCCCTGGGAAGTTGAAACACCAATTTACCCAAACGGGGCCCATAGTTTTGGCGCTTCATCTCCTAGGGGTAGGTTTTTGGATGTTTAGGGTTCTCCATTGATTCTCAATAATAAATAGGCCCTCGAGCCTCATTTTAACTCAGTTCAGAGGCCTGTAGCCACCACATCTCTCCTCAGAGATAGCTACCAGCGCCCTAGCTAGTTTTATTTCCATTGTCTGTAAGCAAATTTCAGTTCTTTGATATTAATGAAATAAAGTGTTATTTCTGCTGTATCTCTGTATTTATGGTTATGTGTTTATTCTGTTGTGTTCCTGCATAAATCCGGATCATGACCCACGGTATGGTACTGACCCAAGGTATTGTAACAAAATAATTAAAAGCTTAGGTCCATAACATAATAATCAAAAGCATAGATCCATAACATATTAATCAAAAGCATAGATGACACATAGTATTGATAAACCATAGTATTGTCCCATAGTATTATGATTTTCTTTATCTTACTTTTTAACAAATTAAATTTTATTATTTTTATTACTTAAGTCAAACTAATTTATTACACTAAGAAAGACTAAAAAAAACATGAAAGATTGTGTTGTTTTTTTTAAATCAATAAAAGCTTGTGTTAGTTTTTTTTAAATAATACAAATAAAATTTAGATTAGCTTAATTATGTTTTATAATTTATTTAAAATAAACAACTTCCAACATCCAACATATCATTATGAATGAAGATACCTTTCCTAATTTAGCTTTATCTTAATAATATTTTATAATTTATTTATCATAAACAACTTGCAACATATCATAATTAATGAAGATACCTTTCCCATGTCCCGAACAACATATTGTTGGATGGTGGGTTATATAAGTGGATCTTAATGGTCAAAAGTGTGGGTCCTCTCTTATGTAGATCAGTTATAGAATAATATAAATTAAAACCAAGATGTGGTCATTTATATTTTATGGAATAATATAAATTAACACTAAGATCTTGCCATTTCATATTTTATGGTCATATCTTCATATAAATAGTGAAAGAAAACACTTCTTCAGCCCTCGAGGCAAAGGTGAGATAGAACGAACTAAGCCAGTGTTGTAGAGCTTCAGAAAGAGTAGTTGCAATTTGGAAAATGTATTTCTAGATATGGAGTTAGAAATTTGGCAAAGGCTCCCACAAGAGTTGTTGGATATGATTTTAGTGAAGTCGAATTTTCTGAATAATTCTAAACAATAGAGGAATAAAAATTCCTCAACTTAAACACAGAGATTTAATGGACAGAGATGCACTCAAAAAAAATATTTCAATAAAATTTGAAAGCTATTATAAAATAAAAGTTTCTTCTTTTGAATCTTTTGTTCAGGATTACAAAACAAATTTCAAGCTGCTTCACACACAGCGTTACAGAAATTTTCTATCTGCCTTCAATAACACACATGCACAGTCTAACTGTCTAACTGTCTACATAAAAAAAGACTACATTACATATCTAAGAAATTTTTTTTTTTCATGGCCAGTAAAACCTAATCTAATTCAATGCGGTTGTTCAACAACTTGTACTTAGCCTGTCAAAATGACACATACTTCATTAATTGGCACGCATGCCATTTTAGTATTCATAGTGTGTCATTGCGGAGGCACCTCATAGTCTAGACTGACCATCACCATTGTGCTCTCGCAGTGAAGATCCACTGTCGATCTTCGATCAAAGTACGATGGCCGAAGTCAACTACGGACGCACCCCTTTGGTTAAATTGCGGACTTGTTTGTGCTCGCGGGTTACTGTTGATCTAAGATCAACAATAATCGTGCTCATTGATATGGGCAGATGTTAACACGTGCGATGATGCGCTATTGGCCGGTGGTGGAACCCGACAGACTTCAAAAACTATATTCAAAATGTTTCATACTTTATCGCATCTAAATATGAGCCTCCTAACTATGCTCCTCAACCTCATGAACAAATTCTAATTGGATGGTGGTAGACCCCACGCGGACTTCAAACAATATTCAAGTGGATTTAATGAATTCTTATTGGATCCATTTTTGGCTAGTGTCACATCAGCTTCCGGACGCGCAATAAAAACTTAATCGCTTAATAATGTTTTATCGCATCCGTTTTGGGGTTGTCCACGTCAGCTCCATTCTATGCGATCGGCACTAGATTGGTCGAAGATCTTGTCAACGTGGACTATGGGCTCCACAAACACTTGACGTGACCCATTTAAATCAAAATTCAAATAGTGGGAGTTATGTTGGTTGGTGGGTTTCAAACAAGGGCAGCTAAAGGGTTTAACAAAGGTAGCATGGAAAGTTTAAAATAGTGGTTGTAGGGGATAAGGATGCAAACAGAGAAATGGGTGGCATGCTTTGACCACAAATCTAAATGCAGAGGATGGCTACGACCATAAACAAAATATGAATTGCAGGTTTTAAATGCGAGATGGAGTGTAGACGAAAACAAAGACTTTCTGCTGTTGTTGTCTTTCCAAATTCCATCAAACTTAACTTTTTGTCCTCCTGCTTACAGTTGCAGTTGGAATTAATATTTCCAACACTCCCCCTTAATTTCAACTATTTCATTCTCCTGCATACCCAGACATTTTCTCAAATAATCAAAAAAACTGGCCCAATGGTTTTGTCAGTATATCAGCAAATTGTTCTTCATTTCTGCAATGTTGCAAAACAATTTCACCATTGCTACCTAACTCTCTGTTGTAGTGATACTTGGCATCAATGTTCATTCTCTTATGAAACACTGAATTCTTTGACAATGCTATTGTTGAGCTATTATCACAATAAATTGTTGTGCCTTTTACCTGTTCATGACACAAACTCCTCAACATTATCCTCATCCAAATGGCTTGACATGTCGCTGCTGTAGCTGCCACATACTCTGCCTCTACTGTTGATAAAGCCACAATCGGTTGTTTCTTAGAAACCCATGAAATGGCTCCTGATCCCATATAAAAAACATATCCAGAGGTGTTTTTCCTGTCATCTATACTTCCAGCCCAATCACTGTCAGTATATTCAATCAATTCAAAATTTTCTGAAGTAGTGTATAAAATTCCATACCTCTTTGTTCCTTTCACATACCTCAGAATTATTTTTGCTGCTTACCAATGTGCCTCCTTTGGCCTTTCCGTAAATCTAGAAATTAAACTTACAGCATGCATAATATCTGGCCTAGTTGCAATTAAATACATAAGGCTGCCAACTATGCTCTTATACAAACTTGGATAAAAATCCTTGCTACTTTCTTCTTTGCTTAACTTCAATCCCATCACTGTAGGAGTAATTGTTGCCTTGCAATTCTGCATGTTAAATATTTCCAAAACTTATTTCACATACTTTGCTTTAGAAATAAAAATTGTATTTTCATTTTTCTCTACTTCTATTCCTAAGAAGCATCTCAGCAATCCCATAGCAGTCATCTCAAATTCTTCTTTCATGATTGTTTTAAAATTATCAATGAGGTAAGCATCATTACCTATGAATATCACATCATCAAAATGCAACACAACAATCAACATCTTACCATATTTCTCATTGATGTATAATGTTGGTTCTCCTTCACATTTTTCAAACCCATTTTCTAGTAGATAGGCATCTATCCTATTGTACCATGTTCTTGGTGCTTGTTTCAGCCCATAAAGAGCTTTCTTCAAACTGCAAAATGTATGCTCTTGGACTTTTTTCTCATAGCCCAAAGGTTGTTCAACATAAACCTCTTCCATCAATACTCCATTTAGGAATGTTGATTTCACATCCATTTGGTAAAGTTTCCATTTGTGTTGGGGTGCTATGGAAAACAGTTCTCTTACTGTTTCCATTCTTGCAACCAGCGCAAAAATTTCTTCATCATCTCTTCCTTGTTGCTACTTGTAGCCTTTGACAACAAATCTGGCCTTGTGCCTATCAATCTTACCTTCAGCATTGCTTTTGGTCTTGTAGACTCATTTTTCTCCAATAACTTATTTACCTTTTGGGAGATCAACTAATTTCCATGTATTTTTTTTCTCTATGGCATTCATTTCTTCATCCATAACATCTATGCATTTCTTATCTTTTACAGCTTCTTCGAAATGAATAGGATCATCTACATGAAAATACAATGCAAATAAAGAGCTCATGCCTTAATTTGCTGCCTCTTGCTCATAAATCTCATTCAGACTTCTAAATCTGGTTCCTCTTTCACTTGGTGCACTTGTGCTTGTAGAAGCACTCAAATTTTCTCCTTGTGATGTGCTTGGAGAAGCATTGTCATCACTTCTCAAGGGTGCTCTCATACCTGCTTGTGGTGTCCCTTGTTGTCCTTGTGTTGGAGGAGGTGGTGCTACTAATGAGGGATGCCTTTCAGCCATTTCTTCTTCATCTTCATCATGAGACAAACAACTTCTCACATTCACTGTTTTCTCATTGCTTCCATCCCAGGATTCTTCTTCAATAAGTTGCACATCTCTGCTTATAACAAACTTCTTAGTCGATGGGTTATACAATCTGTATGCTTTGGATTCTTCACTATATCCAATAAATATGCACTTCTCCCCCTTACTACCCAACTTCTTCCTTAGCTGATCTGGAATGTGTGCATAAGCCACAGAACCAAAAACTTTTATGTGGGTGACAAAATATTTTATGCCATTCCGTGCTTCTTCAGGAACTCTGTTCATTACAACTTTGGTTGGGCATCTATTCAAGATATATATTTCACAATGTATAGCTTCAACCCAATATTCATTTGGCAAATGTTTGTCCTTCAACATGCTTCTTGCCATGTCCATGATGGTTTAGTTTTTCCTTTCAGCAACTCCATTTTGTTGCGGTGTATATCTTGCTGTAAATTTATTGTGTATCCCATTTTCTCTGAAATATGCAAAATTTCTTTTGAGATATTTCTCCTCCTATGTCAGTCCTTAAGACCTTGATATACTGCCCACTTTGATTCTCTACAAGATCTTTAATGCGGCATAACTTCTCAAACACTTCACTCTTCACGTTCAAGAAATAAACCCAAGTTTTTCTTGTATAATCATCAATAAAGGTCAGCATATAGTGGCTGTCTACTAATGATGGTGTCTGCATTGGTCCACACAAGTCTTAATGGAAAATTTCTAAGGGTGTCTTTTCCCTTATGCTCTTTCCTGATGGAAAGATTTATGTTGTGGAGGTAAATCCCCTCTGCGGACAAAGGCGATCCCTACTAGCCCAGACCGGGTCTAGCAACAATTGTCACAAGCTATAGTGCAGGTTCCTAATTGAAACTAAACCAACTAGCGATGAAGGCTTACCTAGAATCTAATGGTGTCGCTTGTAGAGAAAGTAGCGCTCCCATTCCTTAGCTCTGGCAGATCACAATCCTCATGATCTTCGTGATCGGACACTTGCACACGCAAGAAAAAAAACAAACGCAAGCATAAAATCTAGTATATGCAAATATATTTCAGTCATAGAAGACATAACTCATCATCATAATCAACAAAAGGAGTGGAACCATAACCAATAGTCGCTTATCATTAATCAATCAAAGAAGAATACAACCATAGCTCTAACGTTGAATTCTCCTTCGGGGGGTTGCCAGTGGAACACGTTTCGAAAAAGCCTATCGAGGGTAGGACAAACCTCTCTCTTCGGATGTCTCAACAATAATCTCCTTGCTTGGATTTGGCCTTAAGGGAATGAATCAAGGCTCTTGCCGCATAAGGCTCTCATGGCTCTTGGGAACTTGGAGATTCTTGGAGACTAGCTTACAAAGGGAATGAGCAAGCTTTTATAGATGGAGGAAGGGGAGTTAGGATCCCTATAATCATGGGATTGGCCCTATCCTCAAGGAAGCTTCCATGAGAGGTGGCAAACCACTTCCTCTACATGGAGATCCGGAGGCAAACCTCCCAACTCAAATTCGATGCCATTTTATGGATTAGTTACAATGAAAATTCCGCCATTTATTTTTAAAAAACACTCCTTAAAATAGCTGGCATGAGTGCGACTTTGAGACGGAGCACCAATTGGCATGCCCTATTTGAAGGATTTCCCCCATTGGCGCGGTACTGAACGGGCTTCCCGCGCCAATGCAAAAAGAGGTGTTTTTAGGGTTTTTCACAAGGAGTTGTCTTCAGGGCAATGAAAGCTCATGTTCAGAGGGATGTCATGAAAGTGGTTTCAAGTCATGTCACTGCCCACAGGTCACGGAATGAGCCCTCCAATTGTGCGGGATGGGTAATTGCAGGGACGGTGACAATTTTTTGTGTAACAGATGCCCCCTAAAGCATGATGCCCCAGAGAGAGAGAGGGGTGAAATGCTTTACGAGAACGTGTCCAACTGAAAACACCGCCATCGGAAAACCTGCATAGAGAAGTACAACTGATGTCTCAAATACATGATATATACGTGGTATGGGCACAGCCATCCATAACAGAGTACACAATAATCCAGATCCAAGGCATGGACGCAGCCATCCAGTAAGAATCGATAAATAGACTCAGGTATGGTCACATCCATCCAATCAGTGAGTCATGTAACTAATCATAATAATCCACAAAATCGCAATTTACCGAGAGTAAATAGAAGAAATCCATACCTGTACCACTTCACCTACAAAGCGTTCAATATCAGCACAAGGGAGTCAAGCGAACATGTAAAGAACATCGTCTGACACGTGCCTAATGATGAATGATGTAGTGATACCAATTATTGGATGCCAATGGTCCTCAAGGTACTACAGGTACAATCTACAGCATGTGAACCAGTGAGCTGGCATCGAACACCCATAGAATCACTCGATCGAAGGCCAATAATGAGAACCTCGCATCGAACGTGAAGAACCTTGCATTGAGGCATGCAGGCTCCAAGGTACCAGAAGGGAGTCTCTAGATTAGCTTCCTGGATAATGAGCTAAAGTCGACAGGAAGTGACTTTGATCGAAGGTGGGCCATAGTGTTTCCCACATCATCGACACGAGACAGAAGAACATAATGTCTTTGTGAATCAAGATTTAGATGAGAATCAGAGGAAGGTTGGAATTTGCAAAGGTCAACTTCTCTTGAACATATCGGTGGCATGACAGTGGATTTGGCAGTATTTGACGTCAAAATATCAAGGGTCATGGTGACAAGGCAAAGAGAAGATGAGAGGTCAAAAAGGGATCGCCCAAACCCATGGAGGCAAGTGGAAAAACGAGATGATATATCCCCAACCCGACATGAATGCAAAAAAGTGCCATGTTCAAGAGTGACATACTGCCGACACGATGATGATACTGGTTCCATTTTCCCCACCATTTCTAGTGAGTACCTCTTTATTTTTACACAAGCTTGAAGAGGGTACCATATGCTTTCTATATAAGTCCATCCTAGTACATTTTACGAGCCCTAGGAAGGAGGAACTCAGATATCGTCATTATGATTGAATCCAATGTCATCAAGGTTTAACGAGTCTGACAAAGGAAGAACTTGGCGTCTTTTCATATTTAGAGAGTTTTAAAAGAAAACGAAAAGTAAACTCCAATGGTCCCTTTTCGTAAATAGTTCCTCAGACCCGAAAAGGTAGAAAACAATATCTGAGAAAAACTCCTACTCGCGATAGGCTAGGGTATTCCCTTTTTGTAAGTAATCTATCCCAGCCCGAAAAAGGGGTAAACGTATACTGGGTAGATGTCGTTTCATGTCCACTTTAACGAGATCGAAAACGATGAGAGACTCGGCAATATTTTCATGTTTAGAGAGTCAGAAAAGAGCTGAAATATGACTCCTCCTGGAGGAACGAGTGGTATAAAGGGTAGCTACTGGTTCCGGTAATGGTGGAACTGCTCAAAACATGATAAAAGTCAAGAGGCTGGCTAGCAAGACAACCCATCGCAGCGGTTCCTCAGGAATAGGTAAAACAACCAAGTGAAGGCATATGATCGACCAAGCAAATAGTGATGATGGAGTGAGAAAACCAAGGCTCATCTAGCAAAAACAGGCTGATAAAATGGCAATCACAAGAGGTAAAGGGAATGGTTTCATTTTTACACAAGATTGAAATCAGGAAACTATGCTTGAATTTGGTTTCATTTTTACAGAAGCTTGAAACAGAAAAAAACTATGCTTGAAAAAGTTAAGCATGCCCCCAGCATGGTGACTCAATTCGAGGTACATGCCCCCCAAGATTCAGTCCATATGAAAGGAAGATGGAGTGAAGGTTCAAATTACAAGATTAAGAAAAAGACTCGACTGGGATTTTATGAGATCTTATTAAAGACCTTAATTGAACAGGAACGTGTTTCATTGTTTTAATGAGGTTGACACATTAAAAGAACTATCCTCGAGACACCTTGTTTCATGGTTTAAGGAGCTTGGCACAAGACAAGGAACTCTACTCCGACAACCTTGTTTCATTTTTTAAGGAGCTTGGCACAAGACAAGGAACTCTGCTCCAACAACCTTGTTTCATTTTTTAAGGAGCTTGACACAAGAAAATGAACTGTGCTCCGACGACCTCATCGTAATGAACAAGAAGTCATCACTTCCAAGAGTTCCACTCCCAATGGAAGGAAAACATCCTGGAAGTCAAGACCCAATGCCCCCAGCACCTGATGCACAATGGCACTATCATTGGGTATAGGCACGGGGTAGGTAGCCACATAGTTGACCTGCGGTGAGGCAGATACAACGGGTGGATAAAAACTAGGAAGGGATGATGGCAGGCTAGTTGCCACATCAGGACCAAAGAACGAAAGTTGATCAATGGTCACGATCCGTCCTTCATGTGGAAAACAGACCACAAAAAAAAGGGAGGAGACAAGCGCTCCCATGGCATAGGTGTAATCACACCCCAAGAGGAGATTAAAATCCAAGGGGCCTGGAACAACCATCACATCCATATGGACGTTTTTACCTCCCAAAGTAACAGGTAACCTTGGAAGGATCCCCAACGGTTGACTAGTTCTTCTGTTAAATGCCAACAGATTCTGCGTAACAGGCGCAAGTGGAAGCGAGCCAAAAGCTTGCCAAGTAGTTGAGGATAGAACGCTAATAGACACACCTTCGTCTATAATGGTGCTGGGTACGACCAAACCAAAAGCCTATACTGTGATCTTGAAAGGCACATAAGATGGAAGGCGATATCTTGTAAATCGATTCCAATCAAAGGAAGCGACCAACCTACTTAGAGGGGCTACCATCGAATCAAGATGGTCTTCCCCTGGTGTTACGGAAGAAGAAGGAGCATCCTCCACGACCTCCATCTCGAAGGTGGGAGGAGAATCCTCCGGGACCTCCATCACGAGAGGCGGAGGAGTGACTTCTTGAGACATAGGCAGGGAAAATTTTAAGGATGCCAAATTATTTTGAAGTTTAAAAAATTGGCGAAACTCACTAGTCCCTAATATGAAAACCATAAAATGTTGATTGATGTATCTATAAAATTATTCAAATTTATAATGATATTATATGTGTTGTCTATATAATATTAGCGATTTTTAAGGTAAAATAATTTTATATTGTAAAATTTGGGCGAATCATTTTTATAAAAAAATGGAAATTAGCGAACCCCTTTTTTGGAAAAAACATGGAAAATTAGCCCACCTGCGAATATTAGCCCCTAAAATTTTCCATGGACATAGGGACAGGAGAATCCTTCTCCAAGTCCGAGGAATCTAAAGAAACAAGAAGAACCTGAGGGGTGTGAGATCCACTCTTAATGGAAAAGACCTGGTGCACCGAAGACAGAGCCAGCTCAACCGATCCCATGACCAATGGTTGGTCGAGAATGGATTCCTGAATATGAATTTCCAAGGGAGCGGGATTGACCAAGGATGACTCTTGACCAATCATGGAATCAGCTGGTGGAGGACTCAAAGAAAGCTGTTTATAACCAGCTGGGAGGCGTGGTGTAGAAACAGTTGAGTTGTCCAAAACTCTCTTGGCTTCATCCATATATGGACAAAGGTGAATGGCATGGTGCCCTTGACACAACTTACAGGGATGGGTAATCTTACCCTGCTTCTTAGGAGCCTTACCAACACCAGTTGAAGACGTGCCCCCAACTTGACTCCCGGAAGCCAAAGGCAACGACGAGCGACCATTGGACCATACTTCAAGCACCTTGGGAATGCTAGGGAAATCTCGAAGAAGATGATCTCCTATGCACAACATGCAAGGGTACTTGACTTTCCATGGAGGGTTGGAAGGTTTATCAAGAGGAGGTGCATTAGAAGAAGTTGTTGCAGCCTTAGCATCTCTCTTATCATACTTATTCTTCTTTGTCTTCTTCTTCTTCTTCTTAGCCACCTGGTTACTCGAATCCAGAATTTCACTAGGCGAAGTAGAAGATGAGGACGCAGAAATAGGCAAATAAGGGGAGAGGTCCACCTTGGAATCAACATGATGTTGTTCAGGTGGAGGAACTGATTGACCAGTAGCTGAGACATTTGGGACCATAGAGGTTGAAAACAACCAAACAGGAAACCCAACAGTTAACCTAGTAAGGGACAACGTTGCCATATAAAGAACGCCAACATTTCAAAAGGAGGAAAAGGACCAAGATTCCCTTAGAAGGGGATTCCTTGGTTGGTGAACTCCGGAAATGTTGCCATCAGAAACCATCTTGAGAACAACACCCTTAAAATGGCTGGCGCGAGTGCGACTCTGAGACAGAGTGCCAATTGGCATGCCCTATTTGAAGGATTTCCCCCATTGGCGTGGGTACTGAACTGGCTTCCCGCGCCAATGCAAAAAGAGGTGTTTTTAGGGTTTTTCACAAGGAGCTGTCTTCAGGGAAATGAAAGCTCATGTTCAGAGGAATGTCATGAAAGTGTTTTCAAGTCATGTCACTACCCACAGGTCACGGAATGAGCCCTCTAATTGTGCAGGATGGGGAATTGCAGGGACGGTGACAAATTTCCGTGTAACAGATGCCCCCTAAAGCATGAGGCCTGAGAGAGAGAGAGGGGTGAAATGCTTTATGAGAACGTGTCCAACTGAAAACACCGCCATCAGAAAACCTGCGTAGAGAAGTACAACTAATGTCTCAAATACATGATATATACATGGTATGGGCGCAACCATCCATAACAGAGTACACAATAATCCAGATCCAAGGCATGGATGCAACCATCCAGTAAGGATCGATAAATAGACTCAGGTATGGTCGCAACCATCCAATCAGTGAGTCATGTAACTAATCATAATAATCCACAAAATCACAGCCTGGATTATAATAGGCAGAATCTAGGGTCTTGTGCTCCATCTCGACCCGAACAAAGTACAAGTTCAAGCATGCGAATAAGTGAGCTGAAGTTGAACATGCGCAGTCGCTAATTTGTTGTGGAGGTAAATCCCCTCTGCAGACAGAGGCGATCCCTACTAGCCCAAACTGGGTCTAGCAACAATCGTCACAAGCTATAGTGCAGGTTCCTAATTGCAAATAAACCAACTAGCGATGAAGGCTTACCTGGAATCCAACGTTGTCACTTGTAGAGAAAGTAGCGCTCCCGTTCCTTAGCTCCAGCAGATCACAATCCTCACGATCTCCGTGATTGGACACCTGTACATGCAAGAAACAAAACAAACGCAAGCGTAAAATCTAGTATATGCAACTATATGTCAGTCAGAGAAGACATAACTCATCATGATAATCAACAATAGGAGTGGAACCATAACCAATAGTCACTTATCATTAATCAATCAAAGAAGAATACAACCATAGCCCTAACGTTGAATTCTCCTTCGGGGGGTCGCCAGTGGAACACGTCTCGAAAAATCCTATCGAGGGTAGTACAAACCTCTCTCTTCAGATGTCTCGACAATAATCTCCTTGCTTGGATTTGGCCTTAAGGGAATGAATCAAGGCTCTTGCCGCATAAGGCTCTCATGGCTCTTGGGAACTTGGAGATTCTTGGAGACTAGATTGCAAAGGGAATGAGAAAGCTTTTATAGATGGAGGAAGGGGAGTTGGGATCCCTATAATCATGGGATTGGCCCTATCCTCAAGGAAGCTTCCATGAGAGGTGGAAAACCACTTCCTATACATGGAGATCCAGAGCCAAACCTCCGAACTCAAATTGGATGCCAGTTTATGGATTAGTTAGGATGAAACTTTCGCCATTTATTTTTAAAAAACACTCCTTAAAATGGCTGGCGTGAGTGCGACTCTAAGACAGAGCGCCAATTGGCATTCCCTATTTGAAGGACTTTCCCCATTGGCGCGGGTACTGAACTGGCTTCCCGCGCCAATGAAAAAAGAGGTGTTTTTAGGGTTTTTCACAAGGAGTTGTCTTCAGGGAAATGAAAGCTCATGTTCAGAGGGATGTCATGAAAGTGGTTTCAAGTCATGTCACTGCCCACAGATCACGGAAAAAGCCCTCCAATTGTGCGGGATGGGGAATTGCAGGGACGGTGACAAATTGTTGTGTAACACTTTCTCTGTGTTGTTTGCCCAAGATCCAGCCTTCACATAGGCTGTCCGGCTTTTCAATCAATGGTAATCCCTTTACCATTCCTTTTCTATGGAAAAAATTCAGACCTCCAAAGTTTAGATGTCCAAATCTCAAGTTCCATAACCAATTTTCATATTTTTCTTCTCTTTGGAATGTCTCTTGTGTCACTGCTGCCATTTCAGCTCCTTTCTTCAAATCTTCTCTCATCTTGAGAGGGAAAATTCTGTGCCTTGTCATCTTCACTTTTGAAATGCATTTCTTGCTTAGTGGTTTATCAATGGTGGTGCATACATCACCTTCAAAGAAAACATTGTACCCTTTCTGAATGAGCTGTCCAATGCTCAAGGTTACACTTCATACCAAGAACATAATAAACCTCTGATATGGTTTTTGTTTCTCCCTTCTTTGTCAAAGCACTTACTCTACCTTTTCCCATGACAGAGACCTTAATGTCTGTCCCCAATGTTATTTGAGACTTTACATTTTCATCTAACATGGAAAATGTGGAAATTTTTCCAGTGATATGGTTTCTACATCCTGAATCTAGAAACCATATACATTCATTCTTTTCTTAGCTATATTAAATGCTAAAAACAAATTCTCTTGACTGATATTTTCTTTAGTAAAATTAGCACTGGGTCTATGACCCATGTCACTCTGCTTCTTCCTACTTTCATTGGCATACTGGCCATACTTCTTACAGTAATGACATTGGACTTGGGATTTATCATACCTTTGTCCATGTGCTTAATTTTTTCCACCTTGTTGGTTGCTGCCTTGACCTTGGTTCTAATTTTGATTGCTGCCCCTTCCACTTGTATTTTCAGGGTTGTTTCTTCCTTTGTTTTGGCTTCTGCCTCTTCCTTTTCCTCTATAGTTTCCTCTGCCTTGACCTCTTTCTCTTCCAAAGGACATTTGGGTCTTGAAGGCATGCTACAAAGATGAGTTTGATGTTCTTCCCAATCTTTGTTCATGTATCATCAATGATGCATGAAGCTCATCAAATGTAAACTTTGAGAGATCTTTTGTCTCTTCAATGTTTGTGACTATCACATCAAACCTTGAGGGTAAGCTCCTCAATACTTTCTCCACTATTCTTCTCTCTTCTACTATCTCTCTATGAGACCTTATTTGAGTGACCAACCCAATGAGTCTATTGTATCGGACTCTTTCATTCAAATGACTTCAAAATCCCTTCTCATCAATTGAAGCTTTACTGTCTTTACCTTCTTTATTCCTTGGTAGGCTATCTGGCGGGTATCCCATGCATCCTTGGACCTCTTAGCTACTACAATCCTTGGAAATACACTTTCATGCACTTCTTGATAGAGATAGAAGAGGGATTTTGAGTCCTTCTTCCTATTATTCTTCAGCAAATCCTTCTCTTCCTATGTTAAGGCATTAAATGCATTTTCATCTACTGGTTCTTCAAAACCATCTTCCAATAGCTCCCATAAATCTTGAGATTCAAATAGGGCTCTCATTATGATTGCCCAATATTCATAGTTCTTCCCATTAAACCGTGGGAGTTAAGTATTTCCAATACTCGTGCTTACGCTGGCTCCTGCCATGGCTAGCTTACTGAACTATGATTTTAAAACTTGACTGTGTTTTTAAACAAAATTTCTCTCTTCTTACGAGACAAACTCTATCTTTTAAAGACTTCTCTAGGATGCACTCTTTAAAAACAAAACAAAACTCTTTTTTTGTAAAATACTTTTCTTTTTGTGAGCCTTCACACTACTGGTCAAAAGCTTCAACAACTCCTTCCTTCAGCTTCTTTGACAACTTCAAAGAGCCTGGACTAGCTCTAATACCATGTCGAAATTTATGAATAATTCCAAACAACAGAAGAATAAAAAATTCCTCAACTTAAACACAGAGAGTCAATGGACAGAGATGCACTCAAAACAACTATTTCATTAAAATTTGAAAGCTATTACAAACTAGCAATTTCTTCTTCTGAATCTTCTGTTCAAGATTACAAAAAAAAATTCAAGCTGCTTCACACACAATGTTACAAAAATTTACTCTCTGTATTCAATAACACACATGCACATTCTAACTGTCTAACTGTCTACATAAAAACAAAAACTACATTACATATCTAAGATTTTTTTTTTGTTGTGGCTAGTAAAACCTAATCTAATTTAATGCAGTTGTTTAACAACTTGTACTTGGCCTGTCAAAATGACACATACTTTATTAATTGGCACGTGTGTTGTTTTAGTCGTCATAGTGTGTCATTGTGGAGGCACCTCATGGTCTGGACTGACCATCGACATTGTGCTCCCATAGTGAATATCCACCGTTGATCTTCGGTCAAAGAACGATGGCCGAAGTCAACTGCAGAGGCACCCCTTTAGTTAAACTGCGGACTTGTTTGTGCCAGCGGGTTACCATTGATCTAAGATCAATAATAATCGCACCTTTTGATATGGGCAGACATTAATAGGTGTGACGATGCACTATTGGCTGATGGTGGACCCCAACGGACATCAAAAACTTTATTCAAAATGTTTCATACTTTATCGCATCCAAATATGAGCCTGCTGACTGTGCTTCTCAACCTTGCAAACAGATTCCTATTGGATGGCGGTAAAACCCACGCGGAATTCAAACAATCTTCAAGTGGATTTAATGAATGCTTATCACATCCATTTCTGGCTGGTGTGACGTCAGCTTCTAGACGCGCGATAAAAACGTAATCACTTAATAAATTTTAATCACATCCGTTTTGGGGCTGTCCACATCAGCTCCATTCTATTCGATCGGCACCGGATTGGTTGGCGGTCTTGTCAACATGGACTATGGGCTCCACAAACACTTGAAGTGGCCCATTTAAATCAAAATGAAAATGGTGGGAGTTATGTTGGTTAGTGGGTTTCAAAACAAGGGTTGGTGAAGGGTTTAATAAAGGCGACATGGCAGGCTTAAAACAGTGGTTACAGGGGATAAGGATGCAGATAGAGAACTGGGTGGCATGGTTTGACCACAAATCTAAATGCAGAGGATGGCTACAGCCATAAATAAAATATGAATTGCAGGGTTTAAATGCGATATGGAGTGTAGACGAAAACAAAGACTTTCTTCTGCTGTTGTCTTTCCAAATTTCCATCAAACCTAACTTTCTGTCCTTCTTCTTACAGTTCCAGTTGGAATTAATATTCCCAACAAGCGAGGTTGCTGATGAGGGTTCTTGGAAAAATGAGGATTGTCTGTAAAAAGTGGAATTTTCTGTTGTATTCCCGTGATGCCCTCCAAGTAAATGTTCCAAATTGGTCGTTGCATTCCACCCCTGTGTTTCTGCTTCAGATCCATTGAGATTTTACATATGACGTGGAATATTGGGTTATTGAAGGACGTGGTTCAGAGATCTACAAACTTCATTTTCTCCATCACATCTTTGCAGGTACTTGTAAGGGCATCATCTTTATTTGTCAAAAAAGAGATCATTTAGCTCTTTCTATAGGCATTCCTGGTACCAAGAATTGGAGACATCTGCCTCCTCCTCCTACATCTGAGTACAAGTTTAGTGGATTAGCTTTTAATTCTTCCACAAGGTGTTTCACTTTTCTACTGGGTAATTACAATTATTATGTGAGACAAAAAGATAATATAAGAATTGTGATGTGTATTTATGATTCAGAGTCCGATGCGTGGGCTAAAGTTTCCATGATGGTTCCCTACCCTATTTAGCCTTGTGCAAAGGGTATTTACTATAAAGGCTAGTTTTATTGGGTGTCTCTCCCTCCCAATACTCCCAATCTCATTGTAGCCTTCAATATTGCCAACGGAGTTTGGACAAAAATCCGGCCTCCACAGGGATGTACATGTATTGTTCCTCACAATTTATGTGAATACCATGGGCAACTGGTGCTAGTGGAGAAAAAGGGACTTGGCTCTATTCAAATTTGGAATTTGAATGAAGCACAAGTATGGTGTGGTCTGCACACTTTCCCTTTGTAAAAACGCAACATGATGTCATCGCACGTCTCAGCGGTCATTCTTAACATCCTTCGTATCATCATTTGAGTCTACCAACTTATGGTGGCCTTAATTATGGTTTGTGTAGTGATGATCGTGACCATTCAAGAAATTTTAGATGCTTAGTTCTTACTCTTGATAAATATATTGTAGATTTCATATTGGCATAACATTAGTAGACACGCTTCTTTTTTATAATATATTTTCTTTTCGTTAGCATATATGACCAACACAAGGTTTCTCAATACTAATTCAAAATTATGGACTTGACTTGCACATTCTTTTTATTTTTTCTAAATTCAAAGTCAAAATTATGATTGGTTAAAAGGTCTTATAATAAATTTACCTCTAGAATATATTAATTTTTTTTTAACAGTATTGGACAATCCTATTAACTTTTTAAATTGGTCCCAAAATTCTAGTAGTTTAAACGCCATCTCTTTTAATATATATATTTCTTTCCTAAGAAAAACCTCATATGAACGTCAAAATAAAATAGTCACAACGCCATTTAACCTATAAAGTCTTTATATATATGTTCATTACATATTTAGCTAAACAAGATCGAAATGTTTTGTTTTAGATAAATTCCATGGCTAATGTATTGGTCCCATGTCTAAGCACCTTGTAGGGAGAAAATACATAAAGGAAAAAATGATATTAAACACTTATCCATATTTCTTATAGTAAATCAAATAAATCATTTTGCATATTGATCCTTTTCCTGTGGTAGTGCCCTTTATAGATCCACACTTATCCTTTTGGGTTTATGCGGATTGAATTTTATATATGGGAAGGAAATTTACTTTGATCCCAGTAAACATGCTTGGAATTTGGAGGAGAACAATCATGGTGGGAAATTATACATGAGTCCTTAGCTTTTGGTTGTATACCACGACTGTAAATCATTGAGGCATAAAAATTTCAAAGGGGAGTTGAGCATTGGGATATATTAATAGGGTAAAATGACCTAGCAATAGTCAAGGGGTTTTCTCTAGAATGAGGTCCTAATTAGACCTAATAGTATTTGGGATAAGAGACCCATCAAGATTTAGCCTTGTAACCATTGTCAGTTTCAAAAATGTGTTGAGATATTTGTAATCATGATAACCATGAGGTCCACCTATCCAACTAGCAAGTATTTTGGATGCACAAAAATATCTATTATGCCCTATCTAAGGCAAATATAGTTAAGAAAATAAAAACTAGCAGAAAACAATATAGATGTATGTTTAGTTGTGTTAGCCACCTGTAAAATTTGATTATACCAAAGGTGGCTAAATATGTTTTGAGCCTTCAAGGAACAATTTTTCCCTATTAAAAACTATTGGCTCTTGAAGACTCTTAAAGGCCTCATGCCTCTGTCCAGTTTCCCACACTGCTATTTTACATCCTAAAAACCTCTGAGATCCTACAAAAATCCAAAGTCAAATACTGCTGCAAACATCCCTTTCCCCTTCCTTCTCCTCAAAACTAACCTCCTCTTCTATCCCCCCATTCCCCATGAAAATCCCTCATTTCCATGTTTCTTCTATTGCCCCTCATCAAAATCCATTTTATAAGGTCTAAGACCCCTTCTTAGCCTTATCAGAAACTTCATTTCCTTTGAAAAAACATTAAAAATCATAGAAAATATATATTTTCTATGTTCTGGGCTTAAGCCCCCTTGGGCTAAGCCTCTAACCCTTTTTTGGTCCATGCGCCCGAGCACTAGAACCAACTGCTGAATCTCACGGGCGCTTATCCTTTCCAATAATATTTCTCCGCCCAAAACATTAAAAACATTGGTAAATTCATGTTTTTGGGTTTAAAATTTAGTTCCAAAGTTTTCCACCCATGAAAATTATGGAGCAATCTCCACCGTCAATCTGCTCCGTAGATCAGATGGTGCGGAGCGTGCCATTCCTGTGGACCCCCCATCTGTGCACTGTTTTCCAAACCCGCGTGGTTTCCTTCGCACCACTCTTCAACGGAAGGAGGTTTTTCCTCGATGGAAAACGATTCCATACGACGGTTGACGCGTGTCCCTTGTACGATTTGAAAACCACCGTGCAACTGTCATCCATCGCGCGTTATAGTTCGTACCAGGATGCCCAGCGAAATTGATCTCCGCCGTCTGATCTGGGCCCACTCATCCAACCGCTATCGCTCTTCGAAAGTGTTCGATGGTTAAAAAAAGTGCCCATGCGATAAACAGACCCTCGTACAGTAGCAAATCAATCCTCACCGTTGATCTGATCTGCAGATCGACGGCCCATATTGCGTCACCCGATTCCATTGCCCAGTCAACGATTCCCCGCCGCTGACTTTCCATTGCCCGCTCCCAACCGTCGATCATGCGCGATCAACGGCTCAGATTTGATCCTTTTCCTCCTATTTATAATATCCCCAGATCAATCCTGACCGTCGGATGATGCCATCTGATGGCCATGCTCCTCCACACACCTTCCGATGCAGTTAAGCCTATAAAAGCAGGATTTCTAAACGATTTTTCGCATTTTGCAAGGTTTAAATCATTTGTTCGTGGTTTCCAAAGAAGATTCAGGGAAGGAGGGTGACGACCCTCTCGTCTTCGATTCATCCGAGGAAATCACCCGCAGGGTTGAAATGCACGTTTCATCCATGTTTTCTCAGGCATTGATGCCTTATAAACCCTGTGCAGCCCGGCACGACAGTAGGAAAACCATGAAACAGGCACAGTCAAATATTATCAGTGTCGAAGACCAGGATGAACCGGAGCAGAGAATTTATGGACAGATTAGTGGGGATTACGGCTAAGATAGTTATCAAAAGCCTAATCCCCAATCTAAAACACAGTTTAAAGGAAAACCTAAAGTGTTTTATCAGGAAAACCCTCCACCGCCACAAATGGAGGAGAATTGATTCCTCCCAACGACTAAAGTGCCACCTGCGCCTCAAAGTATTCAATCAGGAACAGAATTTATTGATCGGGATCATATATTTTACCTCGACACAGCTGAAGAGTTACTTCTGCTAGGGATTTAATGAAAGAATGTCTGCAGAGTAGCCCTAACATCACACAGAGCCTCAAAGGTCAACAAAAGCTCCCACCGAGCTTAATTCATAAGTGTAAACCAATTAATATAGTGAAACACCTGTACAGTTTCTTCATTGAGCCTCCCAAGGGCCAAAGAAGACATGAATTCTATATTAATTGTATTTGAGATCTTTTATCAGACCTCACATCCTCATCCTTCTATATATACTTCAGTAGAAGATGAGTGAGGGGTTGGTTGTTGATGTAATTGCTGAAGCATTGTAATGTAATTGAGTTGAAGATCCCTGATTGTAAATAGTGATTCACTGGCTCTTGGAGCTCTTCTTGTAACAGATAAGTTAGGTCATGAAAGAAAGATGAATTAAAGCACTGGACTTGAAGATTGTAACTGGTTTGGAGCATCAATACAAGCTGATTTATGGGATCCTAGTCTATGTTGACGGTGATTTTATTCTCATTGTAAATTATTATTTATTTTCTGTTTTCATTATGTTTCATATTCTTCTGTAAAGAACAATTTAAACAGTGTTGGGACCTACTATATACCAGTAACCTTCTCTGTCTGAAAAATCTTTATTTAAATGTTTTCCTTCAACTGTGTTATTTGAAAATGACTTGATTCAGTTTAAGCATAGGAATGTTGGTGTTCCCTTGTCTTATTGTCTTAACTGAATATTATTTTTGAATGTTACTTTCAGTATAGGTTGTGTGAAGATGAACCGAGGAAGATATGGTGAGCCCTGGTCTCAGTCGTGTTTGCATAACCGTTTGATTGTTTCCCTTAGAATGTGTTAAAAGCTGGATAGTTTCAAAGCACTTACCAGATCTTAGGCCATTCTGTGTTGTCTCTGTGATTGTCTTGGAAGTAGCCAAGTAAAGAAGAGTTAGGAGAAGATTTGTGGTGAGCCCGGCCCACTAGTCTCTACTCCAACGGTTGCCTTCAAGTTTCTCTTAGTTTTTTTATGTTTTCTATTGGAAGTGTATCAAAGGCTAGATAGTTTCAAAGTACTTACCAGATCCTAGTTTTCTTTCGTGTCTTTCTTAAGTGCCTGGTCAAAGGCTAGCTAGTTTCAAAGTACTTACTAGATCCTGGGTTGCGCTTTGTTCTGCATCTATTTATTTCCCCTTCTTAATGTATCATTTCATTCCACAAATCAAACTTTAAAGAGACCCTTAGACATAGATGACTTGCCCCATGGACCACTCTTGCCTCTTGTTGTTCCAATTAAATACTCTTATGACATAGCCCAATGGACTGAAAACCTGCCCTCATCTTTCTTCTTGATCAAAACTTACTCTTTTGCTTGCAACTTCTCACCTTTGAACCTCTTTACCTTTGGGACTTTTCACCTCTAACAGCAATCCTATTCAACCATCCAAAAACAAAAAAAACCCTTAGACTTCATAACTAGCCTAATATCATTACCCCCAAACTTCAAAGACAAACCCATCTTTGTACATATTGGAGAGATCCCTCTCCGGATTCAGGAGGGCTAGATCCTAGAATCCCAAAGTTGGTTGAAACGATGTTGTTTCTGTAATTGGACTCTGCCAATCTTGCTAATAAATTATAGATTCCTAACATTTCTGGCGACTCCACTGGGGAACTTGAGTTGAGTTTTCATCTTATTTTCCTTTGATCTTCATACAAACTTTTTGCGAGTAAAAAGCAGCTTTTTCAAGCATTACCAAGGAATGGTAATCATGATGAAACTTGTCTGAATCAGTGACAATCTAGGTCAACCCTAGGATTCTCATAAGTCTTTATCTAACCTTGAAAAATCAGCTAGCTTAGCCATAAGAGTAGACTGTCTTTGTCTCACAACCGTAGCTAAGTTTTGAAGCAAAGTTAGGACATTCTTAGAAACCACACAAATAAAAATAACTCAGAAAATACCAAAAACATTTCAGATTGGTAGTAAAACACTTGCTCTTACATTTCACTTACCTTTGTTGTGTTTTACCTCATACTCTTAGACAGAGTCTGGAAAGGGCCAAGTAGCCTCCAAATCTCATCCTCTTTTAAGAGGTGACATATCTGGTAAATGCCCTCCCAGTCAATCTCTGGTTAGAGTTTGTTGTGTTTCGAGATATCCTTGAAAAAGGATGTTTCACAAGCACTGTGGTGGACAGTGTACCTCTTTGAAAACACTTTAAACTTTCCACCTGGTGACTCCACAATCCTGAACAAGCCTTAAGACTCCACTGGGAAGAACCCTTATCATTTTCATATCATTCAAATCCAGTTAGAGGATTGTAGGATTAAAATTTGTGTAAACATATCAGTTAACCTCTCAAAGATTATCATATATGGTTGCACTTTGCTTGTTTATGTGGGCCTAAAAAACACAACATAGTGGCTCCTAGAAAGATTCACACTAGAGCCCATCCTGACCCTGATCCACCTGAGATAGTTGATAACCCAGAAAGAATCCTTAGGAAGTCTCCTAAGATAGAATCTTCAACTATTTTCAGATCACCCCTAAGAGCTAATTCGGTCTCGAAAAATCTTTTAGCTCTACAACAATCACAAGCTGACTTAGTTAATCCCTTTAGGACTAGGTCATTTGGTGATTTAGATCAGCTAGATTCTGAGTCTTCACTTTCATATCCTAAAACAAGTGAAAATTTTGGTAGAAGAGGGACAACGCCTCCTGATTTACATTTTATTCTTAACTTAGGTGTCCCTCATCCAATATCAGCTCAGCAATCTGCTGCTATTCCATCCACTTCTCTTCATCCTTCATCCACTGTTCAAACCACTCCACTTCAGCCCACACCTCCTCTTTTCAACCCACCCCCACCACATATCATGGCAGCATGGTATGCTCCCTTAGCCCTTCCTATACCACTAGTCAACCTTCCACAGGACTATCAGTCCAAAATCCCATTGTATGATGCTAGCAATGTTGTAACTGCATCACAACATGTGGATAAGATGAATGACTACTTTGACAGAAACGAAATTGATGATGATTCTGTCAATATTAGACTATTTTCTCAAAGTTTGGGGGGAGAAGTAAGAAAATGGTTTAAAGGCTTAACCCCCCATAGTATTAACGATCTCCAAGGTTTTCATCAGACATTTTTAAACAAATGGGAAGTAAGGAAGAATCCTCTCCAAGTCCTTGCTGACTACAACAATCTCCATAGAAACCCCGGGGAAAGTGTACAAGCCTATTGTACTAGATTTAACAGTGTGTATAATGCACTTTCCCCAGAATTAAAACCTCCACAAGGCTCAGCCTTAAACAATTTTCCTGAAGGGTTTGATGCTGACATGACCTATTCACTCAGAGAGAGAGATTTTGCAACCCTTGAAGATATGAAAAGGGGTGCTCTTTCTATGGAGGTCAACCTAATGGAGAAGAGGGCAAGGATGAAAGCTGAAAAGAGAGTATCTTTTAGAGAGGAAACCACACCTACTACCTCAAACTCAAAGATGGAAAGAATGATGGAGGAAATGATGAAGAAAATGAGAATTCTTGAGAGAGCACAAGCAAGTCAAAACCAAACTGCTCCTCAAAACAGAAACCAAAACCAGAATCAGAATGTAAGGAGAAACCAGCCTCCAAATATACCTAGGGAAGATGATCAGCAGATCACTCCTCCCTTTCATCAAAACTATGTAAGTGAGGTTGAGGAAACAGATGAAATAACAGAGGAGGAGATCAACATGTTTGGGGTAGAGCATGATGACTTTGTAGTTCATTAGGATAAAAAACAAGGTTTGTACACACCTTATGATCAAAAAAGAGATGATGACGAAAATCATTATCGAGACATGGATAATGTCATCATAGAGAGTCAAAGAGAATATGACCTTAGAAGCAAAACCATTCAACAAACCCCCAACACCAAAACCTCTAACAAATCTTCTCACAACAGCACGACAACCAAGCCTAAAACAGTCAAGCAAAAGGACAAAACAGTGGATGTTAGTTCTGGTAAAGGTAAAGAGAAAGACACTCAAAATCTTGAAAAACAGAGTGCAAACCTTAGTAGTACTAACACTTCAGCTAGTACTCCTTTTTCAACCGTTGTTTCAAGTGTAGATAAAACAAATCAGCAATATGTTTTTGCTGATAGAGTGGCAGTAAATAGGGCTGAAACCAGCACCTCAAAGAATCAAATTCCTTTCAGCCTGGAACAGGAAATCTCAAAGATCAAAATTTATGTCCCTTTGACTGAGTTAGCTGCCCAACATGTATATAGGTCCAAAATTTTGAAGGCTTTGAACATAGAAGAAAATGAGGATACACTCAATCTTAATGACGACCAGCCAGAGCTTATTTTTGGTCCAAATATTGAAGGTAGGTTTCAAGAGGGACCTATCCCTCCCTTTTATGTAAGTTTGAACATTCATGACAAAATTCTACACAACGCTATGCATGACTCAGGCGCTTCTCATAATTTAATGCCAAAAGCTGTAGTGGAGAGCCTCGGTCTTGAAATCACCAAAACTTATAAAGATATTTACTCTTTTGACTCAAGCAGAGTCAAGTGTTTAGGATTGATCAAAGACCTTTGTGTTAACTTAGCCCAGATTCCAGCCAAATTCTTAGTTATGGATGTTGTTGTGGCTGATGTGCCCCCAAAGTATGGAATTCTTTTAACAAGATATTGGGGGGATAAGTTACAGGGTACTATGCAAATGGACACGACCTATGCGACTATCCCTGTTTTCAATCAGACTAGAAGACTTTACAGGGAGTCTCATATGCAATACACAGTCACAAATCAAGACAGACCACAAAACTCTCCTCTATACTCCGTGAGTACAGGCCTTGATTATTTTATCATGTTCAATGATGAAATCCTTAATGAACAAATCACTTTAACATAATTAGTGACCAAAAGGGAGGAAGAGGAACATAATGCTAAAGTGTCTAAGCAGTTTGCTATATTTGAAAGCATTAGCAAACCAAACTCAGGTCTTGAACTACAAGTCATTAATCCATTAAACTTAAATCTTGATATTCAAGAGAACAATCCTCAACCCGATGAGAAACTTGAGGATGTAAAACAAAAACAACTTAGTGCTGATATTCAAGAAACATCTGGAAGCACGGTAGTTGATGAGGACATTCACCAAACAGATAAAACTGATAAAAGTCCTCTGTGGAGCATGTATTTGGATGGGTCATGCACTAGAACTAACGCTGGTGCAGGTATTTGGATTATTAACACTGAAAGCAAACACACAGAATGCATTTCTTGAAAATTAAACTTTCAGTGTTCTAACAACATAGCGGAGTTCGAATCCCTGCTCTTAGGTTTACATTTGCTGAAAAAATTAGGAGCCAAGAAAATAACTATGTATGGGGATTCTGAGTTAATAATTAGGCAAGTCAATGGGGAGTATAATGCAAATCATCCCAAACTTAGGGCATATCGGAATGATGTCATGGATCTTTTGAAAACATTTGAGGAGTCCAAACTGAGTTTTGTCTCGAGAAAAAGAAATCTTATAGCCCACAATTTAGCCTTTGCAGCTAGGACATGTCTAATGCCATATGAGACCGAAGATTGTTCACCTCAGATAAAATTTAGACCAGTTGTGCCTAATAATAAAAAATATTGGCAGGTGTTTGATGGAGATAAACAAATAGAAGACTTCATGCAATTCAGAAATGAATTTGAACTACATAGTTCAGATTTAGATTATGATACAGACTGCAGTGAAGAAAATTTTCTTGGTGAAGAAGAACCTTCTCCTGAGCTTGTCAATATTAACCTTCAGACTAGCAAACTTAGAAACAAAACAGAATTGAGTGTAGAATCTGAAACAGAGGAATTAGAAACTCTACATTCTAAAGATGAAAGTTTTCCAAGTGGTCTAACACCTTTAGAAGAGTTGTTTGATTTTAATGATGTGGCCAAAAAACCTAAACTGGAACCTGTAGAGACTGAAGTGGAAGAGTGTAATATTGGCAGTGAAGAGAAACCAAAGATGATCAAACTATCCAAAACTTTTCCAGCTCACATTAAACTCAAATACATAGAGCTCTTCAAAGAATTTTCTGATGTCTTTGCATGGAGTTACGAAGATCTGAAGTCCTATGACACTGAAATAATACAGCACAAAATCCCTCTCAAAGAAAACCAAAAACCATTCAAACAGAAACTGCGCAGAATAAACCCTGTACAGCTGCCTTTGGTTAAGAAGGAAATCATGAAGATGCATGATGCTGGATTTATTGTCCCTATTAGATATTCTGAATGGGTATCTAATCTGGTGTCTGTTAGGAATAAGACTGGAGAAATTAGGCTTTGTATAGATTTTAGAGATTTAAACAAAGCTTCATTGAAAGACAACTACTCTTTACCAAAAATGGATCATATTTTACAAAGGGTGGTAGGGTCTAAGAGAATTTCTTTGCTTGATGGCTATTCAGGGTATAATCAGATCTTAGTTCACCCCGCTAATCAATTAAAGACAGCTTTTACTACACCATGGGGAACTTTCATGTATGTGAAAATGCCTTTTGGTCTAATGAATGCTGGAGCAACCTTTCAAAGAGCCATGGACATAGCATTCTCGGAATAACTAGGCTTCTTCATCATTATCTATCTTGATGATGTCACTGTGTTTTCAAAAACAGATGAAGAACACTTAGAACATTTGAGGAAAGTTCTCGAGAAATGCAGAAAGTTTGGAATATCCTTAAACCATAAGAAGACATTGTTCGGTCTCCAAGAAGGTAAACTTCTTGGGAAAATTATTTCTGAGGAGGGTATAAAGATAGATCCAAAGAGGATTGAGGCCATATTGCAAATCTCTCATCCTCGAAACATCAAAGAGTTGCAGTCTTTCATTGGAAAGATTAACTTTTTGAGAAGGTTCATCCCCAACTTGGCTAAGCTCCTTAGGAATATCACAAACATGTTGAAGAAGGAGCAAGGGGTAAAATGGACCTTGGAAGAAAAGACATCCTTTGAGCTGGTGAAACAAGCATTAACCAAAAAACCAGTTTTGATAAGTCCTGATTTTTCAAAATATTTTTATATTTTCTCATTTGCATCAGAACATACCATAGCTGTTGTCCTTTTACAAAAAAACCCACAAGGAAAAGAACAGCCTATTTCATTCTTTAGCAAGGCATTGAGGGATGCCCCTTTGAAGTATAACATCATGGAGAAACAAGCTTTTTCCTTGTTTAAATCTTTGAAAGACTTCAGAGTATACATTCTTCATTCACACATCATTGCCTTTGTCCCAAATTCAGTGATTAAAGACATTCTAACACAGGGCCCAGATGGTAAGAGAGGTAAGTGGATTGCTATCATCCTTGAATATGATTTAGAGATAAAACCCACTAAGCTCATCAAAGGCCAAGGTCTAGCTAGATTAACGTCTGAATCAAATTGTGAAGTTCTTGATATTCATATGATTAATGCTTTAGATGATCAAGAGGAAATCTCGACACCCATTGTTGAAAACCATTTCATGAATTCCTCTTGGTATGCTGATATTTTTTATGTTTTGCTTAATTTAAATACACCTCCTGGTTTGAAAAAAACAAAGGCAAGGTTCTTGAAGCTGAAAGCAGTAAACTATTGCATTATAGATAGATGTCTTTATTGGAAAAATGCAAGTGGTATATTGCTTAAATTTTTGCCTGAGTTTGATGCAGAGAAGGTTAAGCAGGAATTCCATGAAGGAGAGTGTGGGGGTCATTTTTACTGGAAGTCAAAAACCAACAAAATTTTGAGGGCTGGTTTCTATTGGCCTACTCTTTTTCCTGATATACACAAGATGATCATTGCCTGTCATAAGTGCCAACTATTTGAGGGCAAAAGAAAACTGTTACCCCTTCCTCTGCATCCAGTTACTGTTGAAGCCCCTTTTCAACAGTGGGGGACTTGACTTCATAGGAGAAATCCATCCACCATCTTCTGCCTAGCATAGGTGGATTCTTACTGCCACAGACTATTTCACTAAGTGGATAGAAGCCATTCCTTGTAGGCAAGCCAATGATTCAGTTATCATCAAATTTATGGAGACTAACATTCTCTCCAGATTTGGCTGTCCTACCAAAATTATCACTGATAACGCAGCAGCATTTGGATCAAAGAGGATGGTTGACTTCTGTCATAGATATCAGATATCATTAGGACATTCCACAGCCTATTACCCTCAAGGTAATGGACTTGCTGAATCTTCCAACAAAGGCTTAGTGAACATAATCAAGAAACTGTTGGAGGACAACAAAAAGTCTTGGCACACGAAGTTGGTTCATGCACTTTGGGCTGACAGATTAACTTTGAAGAAATCCATTGGCATGTCACCCTTCCAGCTTGTGTATGGTACTGATGCAATTTTTCCAAATAGCCTTGGTGTACCAGTTATGAAGTTGATTCAATAGTTGCAGACTGAAGAAAATGACATGAACAGAAGAATAAATCAGACCATTCATCTTCAGCAAACAAGGGAGGAAGTGTATAACAAAGCATTGCAGAAACGGGACAACATAAAAAAGATTTTTGACAGAAGAACAAAGGCCAGCAATTTCAAGATTGGGGACAAAGTTTTAAAGTGGGACTCAAGGAGGGAAGAAAAGGGCAAGCATGGAAAATTTGATAACCTGTGGCTTGGCCCTTACTCTATTCATTCAGTTGCTGGTAATAATGTTTTTTTCTTATAGGAACTGGATGAAACAGGATTGTTTGGGGGTCCTGTCAATGGCAGGATGCTTAAGCATTACTTCTCTTGATCCATTTGTTGTTTTAAAGCCTTTTTATCTTTTCCCATTATGAATATCCCATCCTCCATTGCTTTCAAAGTTATGAAAATTTAAAAATACAAAAACAAAGAAAAAGAAGAAAAGAGGGCAGAAATGAAAACAAGAAAGGCAAAGCCCCATGCCAAAAAGAGAAACAAATCTGAAAGTGTGCAAGCTCAAATGCCACTCCTCAAAAACACACTTCTAGTTAGTCAAACAGTTTAATCTTGACTAATTGGCTTTAAATTTTTCTGCTGATAGGATAGTGAATGTGATTTTCCAAACTGTTCAATCTTGGCTTATCAGTAGATAGATTAGGATAGAAATTGAAGGTTCAAACAACCTCAAAATCTGAACCAAAGTTTCCAAAAGAAGATGACTCGAAACTGTTTTATTTTCTGAGTCATAAAGGAGAAAAAACTGGTTCTAATCTGCTCGAAATTCGAACCAGAAGAAAGCAAAGATAGCTCAAAAGCAAACCAAAAACAGAGCTGTGAAGAAAAGAGAAGGCTATGATGAGAAACTTTCAGATCTTAAGCCTTCCTTTTTGTTTTAATTTTCTGCAAATAATAATCTATGTGCAGCTTGCTTTTATGCCATATATCACAGCAAGTCAAACAGCCTAATCTTGACTTTGTTGTTTTTAAATTTCAGTTTTAGGATTTAGAGAATGGAAGTTTGTTGGACAATTTAATCCCAACAGACGGTAGATTAGATAGAGAAATATCTGAGCTCAACTGTTTAATTTGAGTTCAGGGAGAAATAAGGAGTAGAATTAGATTATTTTTTATGCTTTCAAAAGAATAAAATGTTGTGAAAAGAGTTTGCCAATCCAAGTGCACTCTAATGAAGAAAAAATGTTAGATCAGTAGGATTGGGTAGGTAGAAAGTTGTATTGATGAAGTCCATTATTTTTTCATAACTGATACTATTTTTCAGAAGCAAAGAAATATCATCCAACAAAGGAAGAGCAATCTAAAGGATCTGGCACAAGTCAGCCTCCCAGAGAAATCAAGTCTGAATTCTTGGTGCCTTCAAGAAGGCACCATCCCCAAGTGGAGCCACTGTTAGCCACCTGTAAAATTTGATTATACCAAAGGTGGCTAAATATGTTTTGAGCCTTCAAGGAACAATTTTTCCCTATTAAAAATTGTTGGCTCTTGAAGACTCTTAAAGGCCTCATGCCTCTGTCCAGTTTCCCACACAGCTATTTTACATCCTAAAAACCTCTGAAATCCTAAAAAAATCCAAATTCAAATACTGCTGCAAACATCCCTTTCCCCTTCCTTCTCCTCAAAACTAACCTCCTCTTCTATCCATCCATTCCCCATGAAAATCCCTCATTTCCATGTTTCTGCTATTGCCCCTCATCAAAATCCATTTTATAAGGTCTAAGACTCCTTCTTAGCCTTATCGGAACCTTCATTTCCTTTGAAAAAACATTAAAAAATCATAGAAAATATATATTTTCTATGTTCTGGGCTTAAGCCCCCTCGGGCTAAGCCTCTAACCCTTTTTTCATCCATGCGCCCGAGTGCCAAAACCAACTGCTGAATCTCGCGGGCGCTTATCCTTTCGAATAATATTTCTCTACCCAAAACATTAAAAACCTTCGTAAATTCGTGTTTTTGGGTTTAAAATTTAGTTCCAAAGTTTTCCGCCCGTGCAAATTATGGAGCAATCTCCACCGTCAATTTGCTCCGCAAATCGGACGGTGCGGAGCGCGCCATTCCTGTGGACCCCCCATCCATGCACTGTTTTCCAAACCCGCGTGGTTTCCTTTGCACCACTCTTCAGCGGAAGGCGGTTTTTCCCTGATGGACAGCAATTCCATACGACGGTTGACGCGTGTCCCTTGCACGATTTGAAAACCGTCGTGAAACCATCGTCCATCGCGTGTTATATTTCATACCAGGATGCCCAGCGAAATTGATCTCCGCCGTCCAATCTGGGCCCACTCATCCAACTGCTATCGCTCTTTGAAAGTGTCTGATGGTTAACAAAAGTGCCCACGCGATAAACAGGCCCTCGTATAGTAGCAAATCAATCCCCGCCATCAATCTGATCTACAGATCGACGACCCATATTGCGTCGCCCGATTCCGTTGCCCTGTCAACGATTCCCCGCCGCTGACTTTCCATTGCCCACTCTCGACCGTCGATCATGCACAATCAACGGATTAGATTTGATCCTTTTCCTCCTATTTTATAATCTCCCCCGATCAATCCTGACCATCGGATGATGCCATCCGACAACCATGCTCCTCCACACACCTTCCGATGCAGTTAAGCCTATAAAAGCAGGAGTTCTTAACGATTTTTCGCATTTTGCAGGGTTTAAATCATTTTTTCATGGTTTCCAAAGAAGATTCAGGGAAGGAGGGTGACGACCCTCCCGTCTTCGATTCATCCGAGGAAATCACCCGCAGGGTTGAAATGCACGTTTCGTCCATGTTTTCTCAGGCATTGATGCCTTATAAACCCTGTGCAGCCCAGCACGATAGCAGGAAAACCATGAAACAGGCACAGTCAAAGATTATCAGTGTCAAAGGCCAGGATGAACTGGAGCAGAGAATTGATGGACAGATTAGCGGGGATTACGGCTAAGACAGTTATCAAAAGCTTAATCCCCAATCTAAAACACAGTTTAAAGGAAAACCTAAAGTGTTTTATTAGGAAAAACCTCCACCGCCACAAATGGAGGAAAATTGATTCCTCCCAACGACTAAAGCGCCACCTGTGCCTCAAAGTATTCAATCAGGAACAGAATTTATTGATCGGGATTAGATATTTTACCTCAACGCAGCCGAAGAGTTACTTCTGCCAGGGATTTAATGAAATAATGTCTACAGAGTAGCCCTAACATCACACAGAGCCTCAAAGGTCAACAAAAGCTCCCACCGAGCTTAATTCATAAGTGTAAACCAATTAATATAGTGAAACACCTGTACAGTTTCTTCATTGAGCCTCCCAAGGGCCAAAGAAGACATGAATTCTACATTAATTGTATTTGAGATCTTTTATCAGACCTCACCTCCTCATCCTTCTATATATACTTCAGTAGAAGATGAGTGAGGGGTTGGTTGTTGATGTAATTGCTGAAGCATTGTAATGTAATTGAGCTGAAGATCCCTGATTGTAAATAGTGATTCACTGGCTCTTGGAGCTCTGCTTGTAACAGATAAGTTAGGTTATGAAGGAAAGATGAATTAAAACATTGGATTTGAAGATTGTAACTGGTTTGGAGCATCAATACAAGCTGATTTATGGGATCCTGGTCTATGTTGACGGTGATGTTATTCTCATTGTAACTTGTTATTTTATTCCTGTTTTCATTTTGTTTCATTTTCTTCTATAAAGAACAATTTAAACAGTGTTAGGGCCTACTGTATACCAGTAACCTTCTCTGGCTGAAAAATCTTTATTTAAATGTTTTCTTCCCACTGCGTTATTTGAAAATGATTTAATTCAGTTCAAGCATAGGAATGCTGGCGTTCCCTCATCTTATTGTCTTAGCTGAATATTATTTTTTAATGTTACTTTCAGTATATGTTGTGTGAAGATGAACTGAGGAAGATATGGTGAGCCCTGGTCCCAGTCTTGTTTGCATAACTTTTTGATTGTTTCCCTTAGAATGTGTTAAAAGCTAGATAGTTTCAAAGTACTTACCAGATCTTAGGCCATTCTGTGTTATCTCTGTGATTGTCTTGGAAGTAGCCAAGTAAAGAAGAGCTAGGAGAGGATTTGTGGTGAGCCCGGCCCGCTAGTCTCTACTCCAAAGGTTGCCTTCAAGTTTCCCTTAGTTTTTGTATGTTTTCTATTGGAAGTGTATCAAAGGCTGGATAGTTTCAAAGTACTTACCAGATCCTAGTTTGCTTTCATGTCTTTCTTAAGTGCCTGGTCAAAGGCTAGCTAGTTTCAAAGTACTTACCAGTTTCTGGGATGCTCTTTGTTCTACATCTGTTTATTTACCCTTCTTAATGTATCATTTCATTCCATAAATCAAACTTTAAAGAGACCCTTAGACATAGATGACTTACCCCATGGACCACTCTTGCCTCTTTCTATTCCAATTAAATCCTCTTATGACTCCATAGCCCAATGGACTGAAAACCTGCCCTCATCTTTCTTCTTGATCAAAACTTACTCTTTTGCTTGCAACTTCTCACCTTTGAACCTCTTTACCTTTGGGACTTTTCACCTCTAACAGCAATCCTGTTCAACCATCCAAAAACAAACAAAACCCTTAGACTTCCTAACTAGCCTAATATCTTTACCCCCAAACTTCAAAGACAAATCCATCTTTGTACATATTGGAGAGATCCCTCTCCGGATTCAGGAGGGCTAGATCCTAGAATCCCAAAGATGGTTGAAACGAGGTTGTTTCTGTAATTGTACTCTGCCAATCTTGCTAATAAATTACAGATTCCTAACAAGTTGATATCATCGGAAACATTTTATACTTATTAGAATGAAATATAGAATATTCATATCTTGAACCATTAAGTATTCAATATTTAAAAAAACTAAAAAACTAAAACCACATGTGAGAAAATATAAACCATTTCACATGTTAGTCTATGAACTAATAGTAATACATCTCACAAATACATAATGAATGGCTTAAGAGTAGTCACAAACACAAACACCATTCATTTGAAGTGCAACCTGAGTAGTGGATTTCAAGGCCTCTTATTGATTTGCTAATGAAATATAGAGACACTAACTTACAATATTTACTCTACAAGTTATGTCAACAATATTAAAAAAACATAACCCAACTTATTGAGAGTTTTACAATATTTAGTTATTCACTTCCCTCTGCTAATTTTGAGATTTTCTAAGGTGAGTTACCACATTCCAATTTCCTTTATATTATTAATATTGTGAAAGGGAAAATATTTTTAAACAGTTGAGAGTGAGGCTAACATATTTTGTATTCTGATCAAATTTTTAGATGAGAACATTGCAATTCCCTTAAGGTATGCCACTTGGACCTCATAGTGTGCTGCCATAATTTTTTCTTGTCCTCATAATTGACTTTCCATTCATATGTGGAATTTTTTTTCCCCTTGGAAAGCATTGACACATCCTTCTTTATTGAAACCAGGAGTGATTTTATGGGAATTTATTTCTTAATAGGATCTCTAGGTTGTCTCTAGCAGGCACGCCAATGGATATATTAGAGGAAAATGTCTTTGAATTCAACAACTATTCAAATCCTTCCCTCACTCTTCACCTAAGTTGGGTTCAAATTGATGGAATTTATATTCATTTTTCTAATATATGTCATTTTTCTTACCAATTTGTAGCATGTAATGATTCTTACAAAAAACTTTTTCACACATTGGTTAGCTCTCAAAGTGATAGTAGCTAGTTTGAAATCTCATGGAGAACCAATTAAAACAACAACCATATCATACCATACCATGCTCCATATATAGAATGGAAGGAATTGGTTTCACGCCATGTCTATGCATGTGGAAAATTAGTAGGTTTTAATTGTGAGGAGAGAGTAAATTAACAAATCAAACATGGGGATAATTTTTAACCATCATTGTTAACACATTCAAAAGTTTGATAAAGATGGATGTGTATTTTGTAGTGGAGGGTTTTCTCTATGGTACTTGGAGAAGATTAGGGTTTTGTGGAAGAGAACACTTGTTTATGTTTCCATTATTTCATACAAATAATTATTCACGATTCAATCTAATAGATGAGTTGAGAGCATTGAGATGACTACATGGAATGAAAACAAAGGGGTTTTGGTGAGCGAAAATCTTGGGAGTCTAAGGAGGATGGTATCATGTATTTTTGGGGGCCATGTTAAATATTATTCTTTTGTTTTTAGTTTCATTAACTAATTCCTCAATTTTACGTGACTTTCACTCTCATTTTAGTCATGGTTCCACAAGGAAGGCCTTAAAAAAGGCATCATAAGTGAGAGAAAAGCTTAAGTAAATCAACATGACTTGACATTCAAGAAAAATAATTTTTTCTAGCAGTATGATGATGCTTCTTGTGTCACTATATTGCCAAAATAATCATCATTGTTTCCCTATATCAAAAATTGAATAAAAGAGTGAAATTTGCACACCTTAGCATTGTGAAGAAGGGAAAGGTATATCTATAGTGGTATGAATATTGTATATGTGGGGATATAAATTCCTTTTCTATAGCACTATGATTATGGACAGTATAGTACTGTAGTAGATGGAAAAGGAAACATTTGAGGAAAAGGCACAAAAATAAGTCTTGATTTGGATTTGTAGTGTTGTAATAAAATTTAGTGGAGAGATAAAATGCTTTAAAAGGGGTTATCCTTTCACTACACCAAATCAAAAATCATGAAAACATAAAATAAAAACCCATTTAGGAAATTAACTCTTGATTACCTCAACATGCTAAGATTTGGAGGGTGTGTTTATGTTATTCGGCTATCCAAAAATCCTTAGTCAAAATCATAATTTTTCCTCCAATATCTTACATCACCAGAGGGATCTATTTTTTCCTTTCAAATACTTGTAATTCTTGGAAATGTTGCTTTTTAACTCATTTTAATTGGTGGGGTTCATCGATTCTATCAAGGGCTAAGGCACTAAGAGGAAGTGTGGAAGGTTGTACCAACCATAACAAGATAATTCTTCAGGGCATAATGGATTCATAAAGAGAACACTAGAGGAAAAATAATATATGCATGGTGTCCATTCAATGTAAGGTGTACTACGTGAACCATGTTTTTCATTATTAAATAATTCGCCACTAGAGAGTTAGCTTTAAATAATGTAATGTGGCATTATTAAAGAAGGCTCAATAGGGGGTTATGATTGGGTTTTGTTACCTAGATATAAATAAGGATGAAGTCATATTTATAAATCATATATTGGAATATATTTTTTTGAGAATCAACAAGAATTTTTTATCCTAGTGAAAATTATGCACCTACACTAGGGTGGGGCCGATAGGCTATTTTTAGGTGTATGTCTATTTTTAGATGCATGTCTATTTTAATTATCCCTTAATTTAGATGGAAATTAAACTATAATCTATTCTCAATGAGAACTTGAAAATAGTTAACTGAAGTGGAAAATCAGTTAGCTAAGTGAATTTCAAGTCAAGTGGTTGGTTGGTGGGACATGCAGGTTGACTTGAGTTGTAACTGAGTGATTCTAGTTGTAACAAAGGTCGAAGTGTAGTGGTGCATGAGTTATGCAAGTTCTAATTAGTTTGACTAAGTTAAGTGAGTTAAACTCAGTTGTGCTAGTTGTAACTGAATATACACTAGTGAGAGATCAAGTGAATTAATTATTAACTAATTCACAAGTAGTGATATCACTTGCAACTGAAGATTTAATAATATTAACTGCACCCATGTCAAATCCAGTGGAGACCGATTTGAGTTCTAGGTGAAAGGGAAGATAACTATCAGTTGTGACTTTATCTTCTTGCACACATGCAATCACACACACATTGGATGATCCCATGATACTTGCATAGTCAAGGTAGGCAAGAAGGAATCAATTCAGGGATTGCTTACAACAGAGATTGCGCAGTGAAGACAGGTTGTCTAGAGACAGTAATTTGAGCAAGGGATTTGCCATTTTTTGTATGACAGTGTGAGACAATTAGCTCATGTACTGAGAGCTCTTGTGATTGGAGTTTTATATGTAATTGTTTCATGATCCATGATATAATATACAATATAAGATAGTGGGGTTTTTAGTTGTAAGCTTTCCCTGGGAAATTATCTATGTTGTGTGTAACTGATCTTTCTTCATGCTTATGTAACTGGAAATTGTGTTTTTAATTCCGCAAATATTTGTAGAAACGATTCATTATTTAACTTTAGCATATTGTTAGATCGGGTCAATCCAAGATATACATGAATATTGTATAATTTATACATGGTATTGGAGTTGTATTATAATTTCTACATGGTATCGGAGTAGAGGAAATTGCAGAAGTGAAATGGGGTTTGAGTTTGTGGTTGGATAGAATTCGAATTTGTAGAAATAATTTCTTGGTGCTACAACTGATTCACGATCTAAATGGCTTTCAATGACTTGAGCTTAGAGTATGCACTTGAGGGAAGCTCGAACTACATTTATTTGAAGTACAAGATGGATGCGGTACTCGAAGACAATGGCTTGAAGTAATTCATTGAAAAAGATGTTCCTAAGCCAGATGTTGCAGATGTTGCCAATCTTGATGCATGGAAAAAGAAAGTGGCAAAGGCAAGGAGGATCCTGTTGGAGGGAGTACAAGACCACATTGTCTCAAGCCTCCATGGGAAAGCCACACCATATGCTATGTGGAAGTCTTTGGAAAATATATTCCAAAGCAGTAGTGACCATAGGAAACTGGGGCTCAAAGATAAACTCAAGAAGATCAAGATCGAAAAGGGAGACACCATTCCAAAGTATCTCACAAAGTTTTTACAATGTTGGGATGAACTGGGGAGTGTGGGAATAACAGTCGTTGATGATGATTTGGTGAGCTTGGATCTCCTAGGAATTCCTAAGAATTGGAAAAATTATGAACACTCTATCAACGGATGGGAAAAATTACCGGATTGGGAACGACTGTGGTCAGATCTGGTGCAGGAGGATTTCAGGAAAAACACCAGAGATGTCTCTTGATCAAAGCATGATGATGAAGAGGATTGTGCTTTGTCTTCCAAGGAAAAGAAAGGGAAGGGGAAGAAATTCATTCTAAATCCGAGTATAAAAGCAAGAAGCAGGACATGTCCAAGGTGAATTGTTTTCACTGACACGAACATGGGCATTTTGCAAATAACTGTCCACAAAAGAAGAGGAACAAGAATGTTGTTGGAGCTACTGCTGGTTAGGCCATTGACTCCCAATTTGAGCTTGACTTCTCCTTGATTTCATGCATGGTTTCAAGTGAATTTGGATCAGTGTGGTATTTGGATAACGGTGCTTCCTTTCACATGACGGGAGACAAAGAAATTTTTTTTGACTTGGAGGAGAAAGATCTCCAGATGCATATTTAAATGAGCGACGATAGATGGTACAATGCTACCAGGATTGGTACCATTACCTTTCAGAGGGATTCAGGTAAACCATTTCAATTAAAATATGTGATGCATTTACCAAGTCTGAAGAAAAATTTGGTCTCAGTCGCAATGTTGGAGGACATAGGGTATCATGTTGTTTTTAGTGATAGAAAATCTTTCCTGCGACATAAAAAAATAGGTCAAGCCAAGAGGATATGTATTTGAGTTAATAATCTCTAGAAGCTGGAGGTAGATGGTTGTGATGCTATGGTGGGAAAGGTGGAGAAAATTGTGAGCCGGGATGTGGGCGAATTATGGCATAGATGATTGGGCCATCTTCATCATGGAGCCTTGAAAGTCATGTAGCAAACATATGCTAGAATTCTAATGGGAACACTTTCTCATTTAGATCAGTGCAAGGGTTGCACCATGGGGAAGTATGTAAAGTACACCTTTCATGGGAAGGAGAATCATGCTTCGGGGATCCTTAAGAGAGTTCAAACAGATGTGTGTGGGCCATTCTCGGTTGCTTCAATAGCAAAACATAAGCACTATGTAATATTTGTTGATGACTTTTCTCATAAATGTTGGATCTTCTTCATGCAGAAGAAAGATTAAACATTCTGTAAGTTCTGTGAGTTTAAGGCATTGGTAGATAAAGAGTCGAGGAAGAAATTGAAGGCTCTTAGGAGCGATAATAGTGGAGAATACATCTCTAACAAATTCAAGAAATTCTCCTGTAAAGAAGGAATTTTAAGAGAACTCATAGTGCCTCATAATCGATAGCAGAATGGTGTCGTGAAGATGAAGAAGAGAAATATCGTTGGTGCAGCACAAGCGATGTTGCATGATCAGGGCCTACTAATGCATTTCTGGACGGAAGCATGCAACACTCTGGTTTATGTGTAGAACCGTTGTCCTCATAGAGTACTTGGCATCAGTACACCTGAAGAAGCTTTCACTGGTAAGAAACTGGATGTTTCATACTTTAAGATTTTTGGCTCATCTGTTTATGTGCATGTGACCACGAATGCCAGGAAGAAGCTAGAGCCAACTGCTGAAGTTGGGATTTTTTTGGGGGTACACAGAAACACCCCATAATTATCATGATTATTTTCCAAACAACAGAATGAGTGTTGTGCAATGAGATATAAAATTTGATGAGGGGAAATCCATGCGATTGTTGCTTGAGATGGAGCTGGAATTGCATGCAAAGGAGGAACTGTTGGTTCCAAAAGATGAGTCTCAAGATGTGGATCAACCACATGAGGAGGTTCATGGAGTTAAGGATAATCCCTCTCTTGTTGAGAGTGAGTGTTGAGATTCAACAAGAATTTTTTATCCTAGTAAAAATTAAGCACCTACACTAGGGTGGGGCCCACACACTATTTTTAGGTGTATGTATATTTTTATTATCCCTTAATTTAGATGGACATTAAACTATAATCTATTCTCAATGAGAACTTGAAAATAGTTAACTGAAGTGGAAAATCAGTTAGCGAAGTGAATTTTGATTCAAGTGGTTGGTTGGTGGGACATGAAGGTTGAATTGAGTGTAACTGAGTGATTCTAGTTGTAACGGATTTGGAAGTGTAGTAGTGCATGAGTTGTGCAATTTATAAATATTTTCACTCAGTTAAGTGATTTAAACTCAGTTGTGCTAGTTGTAACTAAAGATACACTAGCGAGAGATCAAGTGAATTAATTATTATTTAATTCACAAGTAGTGATCTCACCTGCAACTAAAGACTTAGTATTATTAATTGCATGCATGTCAGATCCAGTGAAGACCCGGTTGAGTTCTAGGTGAAAGGGAAGATAGCTATGAGTTGTGACATTATCCTCTTGCACACATGCAAGCACACACACATTGGATGAGCCCATGATACTTGCGCAGTCAAGGTAGGCAAGAAGTCATCAATTCAGGGATTGCTTTCAGCAGGGATTGCGCAGTGAAGGAAGGTTGTCAGGAGATAGTAAATTGAGCATCGGATTTGCCAATTTTTGTATGACAGTGTAAGACAATTAGCTAATGTACTGAGATCTCTTGTGATCCCCGAGAAATTATCTTTGTTGTGTTTGGTTAATCTTTCTTTATGCTTATGTAATTGGCGATTTTGTTTTTAATTCCGCAAAGATTTGTAGAGGCGATTCAGTGTTTAACTTTAGCATATTGTTAGATCGGGTGAATCCAAGATATACATGCATATTGTATATTTCTACAAACACCGTTACCGATGAAATAGGTAACCACACTGTTACCTACTTTTTTTTTGTAGCATAAAAAGCACCCGATTTTCAAAAGTGGTGATGCAGAATCACCCTTTTTTTTTGTGCACATTTTTGACACTCTAATATTTTTATTTATGAAGTATGAATATTTGTTTTAAAATGTTAGTGATTTTCATGCTAATTTTGAAACGTATTGATGCAGCATCAACATCTTTTTTTTAGAGCGGTGATTTTCATGCTAATTTTGAAACGTATTAATGCAGCATCAACCTTTTTTTTTTAGAGTGGTGATTTTCATGTTGGTAATAAAACACAAAACTTAGATTAAAAAAAAACATATAAAAACAATAAAAATGTAAAAAGAAACAAAATTAACTTGTAAAAATAAAAAATTTAAACAAAAATAAATTAAAAAAACAAAAAAAAAACAAAAATATTTGAAAATTATATCAAAAGAAATGAAAAAATTTGAAAAAAAAAACACATAATTTAAAGAAAAAAAAACAAAAATTAACCAAAAATATTTATAAAAAAAAACATCAAAAACATTTTTTTCTAAGTTATTAAAAAAACCATATAATTATTAAAAAAAAAAAAAAATTAAATAGAAAATTTAAAAATAATTTAAATTACAAAATTTAAATTTAGATAAAAAAAATTAAATACAAAAAAAAAAAATTAAATTCAAAAATTTAAATTAAAAAAATAATAATAATAAGAAAAAAAATACAAATTAAAAAAAAAAATGAAAAAGGAAAAAAAAAAAAAAAAACCACGTGCAAATAATTTAAAAACAAATATCCATAAATTTATTGTTTTTTTTTTCTAAATGAAACAATTTATAAAATTTAAAAATGAAAAACTAAATAAACTAAAAGATTAAAAAAAATTAAATTAAATTAAAATTTATTAAATTTGATAAATAAATTTTAAATTTTAAAAAATAATTAATCAAAAATATTAAATTTGAAAACAAAATTAAAAAATTAAAAAAATTAAAAAATTAAAAATTTTTAAAAAAATTAAATTTAAAATAAAAAATTTGAATTAAAATAAAAAATAATTTTAAATTTTTTGAATTGAAAAAAAAATTAAATTAAAAAAAATATTAAAAATTAAAAAAAAAAGAATTTTTTGATCGTGGTGGCACTGCCAATCGGCCTCCCGCCCAGGTGGTGGTGGAGGTCGGCCGCTTGGCGGGCAGGGAGGCTGCATGCAGCCCCCTACCCACCCAGCGGTCGGCCTCCGCCGCCACCTGGGCGGGAGGCCAATTCCGGGAATCGCCCTCCGAGAATAGCCCTCCCGCCACGGATGTGCGATTCCCGGAATCGGCCTCCTGCCTAGGTGGTGGCGGAGGCCGGCCGCTGGGCGAGCGGGGGGCTGCATGCAGCCTCCCCACCCGCCTAGCGACCGACCTCCGTTGACACCTGGGTGGGAGGCCGATTGGCGGTGCCACCACGATCAAAAAATTCTTTCCTTTTTTTTTTCTTTTTTTAATTTGATTTTATTATTATTATTTTTTTTTAAATTCAAAAAATTTCAAATTATTTTTTTAATTTGATTTTTATATTTGAAATATATATATATATTTTTCTTCTAAATTTTGTTAATAATTTTTATTAAAGTTTGATTTTTTTTTTTATTTCATTGATTTTTTATTATTATTAAATTTTATGTTTAGTTTTTTCATTTAATTTTTTAAAATTTAATAAATATGTATTTTTTTTTAATTTATTTGAATTTAATATTTTTTTTCTAATTTTTAATTTTTTGTTATTATTTTTTTAATTACATAAAATTTTTATATTTTTTTATTTCAATTAAAATTGTGTATTTAAAATTAGATTTTTTTTTTATAATTAAACTTAATATTTTCAAATTAATTTGTTCTTTATTTTATTTTATTTTTAATATTTTTTTTTAATTAATTTTTTCCAATTTTTCAATTTTAATTGATTTTTAAAGTATTTTAACAATGTTTTTTTTGCTTCTTTATATTTAAAATTTATTTTTTGTTTCAAAATTTATTTATTTATTCATTTATTTATTAAAATTTAATATATATTTTTTTTTAAATTTAATTTTTTATTTTAATATTAACCTTTTTTTAAAATTTAATAAAATATAATATATATATATTTATAATTTAAGTTCATATATATATATATATATATATATATATATATATATATATATATATATATATATATATATATTATTTTTTCTAATTTAAATTTAATTTTTTTAACTTTTTTTTAAATATATATTTTTTTAAATTTAATATTTTTATTGTATTTTATTTTTTTATTTTTAATTAATTTTTAATTTTTTTACTTTTAATTTAAATAATGTATTTTTTTTTTTAATTTTTATTCTAAAGTTTTAAATTTATTAAAATTTAACATATTTCTTTAAATTTAATTTTAAATTTTAAATTTTTTTTCTTTTTTTAATTTAATAAACATTTTCTTTTTCTTTTTTAAATTTAATTTCTATATTTTATTTTTTATAATTTCTTTCTTTTTTAACTTTTTTTTTTTAATTTAAAATTTTTATTTTGTTTTTATTTTTATTTTTTTATTTCTATATATTTTGAAATTTTAATCTTTAAATTTTTATTTATTTATTTATTTATTTTTTCCTTAAATTTTTGTTTTTTTTAATGTCTGAATTAAAATTTTTATTTTGTTTTTATTTTGATTTTTTTATTCCTATATATTTTTAAATTTTAAGTTTTAAAATGTTTTTATTTTTTAATTTTTTTTTTTTTAATTTTAGGTTTTTTTTAATGTTTGAATTTTAAAAATTAAAAAATGTTATTTCTATTTTTAAAAATGTCAAAAATATGACCCAAATTTTTCTTTTTGGTTATTCCAACATCAACTGGTTTTGTTTTGAGGGTGTTTTTTCAATCCTTTTTTCAAGAAACAATTTTGTGTTTAGCATAATTTTATAAAATGTTGAAATTTGACCTTAAAAAAAAACCAAGTGCGTTCTGGAATACACTTTTTTTGTTTTTGGGGTGTTTTTTCATGTTTTTTGAGACTTTTTGGGCTAGATTTCTCGTTTTGAAGTCAAGTTACCTATTTTATCAGTAAGAGTGTTTACATATTTTACTGCATCTCATCATGTTTAGAGCTTACACTTTCAACAGTGCAAATTAGTAGGAATTAATCTTTTATAGAGTGGTCATAGTGCAGTGTCACGTTATCTTAATAGTATTTTGATATATGAATTAAATATCAACTTTTATCTGTTTCCTCGCTATATTATTGAGGCATTGTACACTTTCTCCCTACCATAAAAATATTTTGAAATCCTATAAAGTAAGTAGGAATTTATATCTTAGTCTATTTTATATTGTTGGCGATTGAATTTTATAGGCTTAAAAATAAAAATAATGGGTGTAAAAATTTATGTTGGCCTCTTTTTGTTCACTCTAAGGGTTTCGAGTATATGAATGTTCAATCCCATTTTCTTTGTTAACTAATTTTGCTGCTAGGGACAAAATTGACTTGTATAGAGGCCATTATATTTGTTTATTGCAGTGTTAAATGCTATTGCACTATTATTATCAAAACATATTCTTAAGTGGCCATATACTTTGTTATATCTTCATAGCAGCATATTTATTGGTTTTGTGAACATTTGTAAATTATACATTCTGTTGTTGGTTGTTCCTAATGGATTTAAATTTTGTTTGAGATTTTTAATCATATATGTTCCATTATACTATTATGATACCTTAGTTTTCTTCTCGAGACATCAGAAAAATTCTTTGTTCCTGGACCTCATAGAAACTTATGGGTCCTACCCCCTGGGACCTATCATTTAATTTTTCCATATTAAATATTAGTGTTTAGGACTATTCTTGGCTAATGGATTGAATTATATTGGGCTTGGAACTAACCTAATATAATAACATTGCATGAATACAATAGTATTGTAAATTCAATTTCAATATTGTATAGAAAATTTAAGACAAAATACATCTAGGAAAGAAAAACAATCCAAACAATTTTTCACTTATATGTATTCAAATAGTTGACTATGCCACGAGATTACATAGGAAATAATGCTCCACCCAACTGATGAGAGTCAATATGATCTACCAACACTCCTCCTGAGCCATCTTCACCACCAGAGTATTATCATGATAGATACCATATGAGGTCCAACCCTAGAAAATATCTAACCCACACTAGGTCTAGTATAAAGGTTTAACTGAGTTCACTAAATTAAACCTAGAATTCCACTCACCAACCAGATCAATAATTCCTTGCTTTTTAGCATCTTATCCCCCTAAAAAATTCTTCTCTAAGGATTTCAATATTACAATGGAAATCTCCTCCCTTGGGCATCCTCCATCCAGGCTCCAAGTTTTCCAGGTTTTCTAGGAAGTTTCCCTCTCTCCCTCTTGGCAATATATTTCCTAACTGAGATGATTTTATCTCTAGGAAGAGGAATAATTATCCTATATGTGTATGGTGTGTGAAACTTTGATTTAGCATTTTTTCGAGTGATATATTTCATGGTTGACCATAATCAATATTTATTAATGCAATTAAAAAAAACAACATTTATATTTTCACCTATTCATAGGGTGCCTTCTATATGGCCTGCACTTTGTTTTTTTTTAACAGAAACGGTTAGAGAGATATATTAAATTCTGGCCAAATTGCCTCAAAGCTGGTTACAAAATGCTAAGCAAGTTCCAGATATCTTTGATACTAGGATCAGAGTGTCTTTTTCTTTGCTAGCCCGAGGTTCTTACAAAAAAATTTCCTGGCAATCGCCTCTATCTTCCCCACTTTAAAAATGCAGACAAATTGCTCCAATAAAAGGCTGTAATACATAATTGACAGATAATTAGGGAATGGGGTCCCAACCTTCTACTCCATCTCTGAGGATGTCTCCGAGGGGGAGGTGAACAGCTTTATTAGCTTCAACGTCAGCATCTTTATTATTGTCTCTCTTGACATGGAAGAAATTCAAGCTCTGGAAGGATTTCATCAGGGTTCTTATTTTGCTGATCAGTCTGGACAATCTTAGATCAGAAGGGGAAGAACAATCAACAATGGTTTTTATGATAGACTGGGAATCTCCCATCACAATTGCATCGCAGATACCAAGGGAATTAAGTTGCTTAAGGCCTTGGAGAAGGGCCAGGGCTTCAGCTTGTATGCTAGTATTGAAGCCCACTCCCCAGGCAAATCTAAGAACAGTGTTGCCATCTGCTTTTTTAACAACTCCACCAGCTCCGGAGCTGCCCGGATTTCCTTTCGCTGCCCCGTCGAAGAAAAGAATGATATGCGCCTGCTTTGTGAAAAAGGCCAAGAAATCAGTAGCGTTAAGTCTAATCTGCCAAGCATTGAGAGGAGGGAGAGGTATGATAATATCGACAAAGCGGAGATCAAGAGAAACGCTCCAAACAGCGTCGTGATCTCTCAAGCCTACCCCGTCCAGATGATCACCAAGACACTCCTTTAGCTGGCTTTTAATGATAACCCAAACAATCTTGTGGTCTCTTTTCTTATCTCTGAATATCCTCTGATTCCTTTCCAACCAGGTATGCCAGTAAATCATTTTAGGGAGAATGCACCAGGTGGCTTTGATATGAACATTATGTGGAGAGCCTCCTGGGTACAAACTCAACCAGTTCGAAAACAGGTCGGGCATGCTAGTTGGGAGGACGAAGTCCAGACTCCAAGGACCTAAGGCCTCATTCCAAAGGTCTATCACAAAATTGCAACAGAGCATCAGGTGCACAACAGACTCTGCGTTATCTCCACACATCGAGCATCGAGAGGGGCCTAGATAACCTCTTCTCTGCAATCTATCATCTGTCAAAATTCTCTGATGGCAAAGGAGCCAACAGAAGGAGTCAATTTTGGGCAGCGAAGACTGGGACCAAACCCCTTTCCATGGTTTCGAATCTGCAGGGACGTGGGGAATTGATGAGATTTGCCTGTAGCCCTGAGAAACAGTATAGCATCCAGGGGTCGGACCCCAACCTCGGGCATCCAATTTTATGATGTTCAAGGGAGCCTTGCCGTTTAAAAAGGCTAGGAAGATTGCAAACTCTTTGGACAGGACCTGGGGCACCTCGATGTTAATCCAACTATGCCATTTACCGTTTTCCCAATTGGAAATATCCCACAAAGTAATGTAGCCTGCTCTATGCATCTAGTCCTTCAGCAAATCCAGAGATCAATCATCAACCAGAGGATCACAACCCATAATACGATCCTCCCAGATTCTAATTTGCTTGCCATTGCCAGGAATCCAGTGTGCATGTTGGGTTATTATGGAGGAGGATTTAGCACAGAGCTTTTGAATTTTCGAGCCAGAGTTTGCTACGGGCTGGTCCAAACACCTTTTCCTCTGTCCACGAAATTACTTCTTCCACAAGACGAGCTGTGCCCACCCCGGTTTTGGGGCAATAATCCTCCAACTCAGCTTAGCTCCCAACGCAATGTTCTGCGTGCAGATATTCTTAAAGTTCAATCCGCCTTCTAATTTGGGCATGAAGATTTTGTTCCAGCTTATTAAGGGGATTTTCTTTTCGTTAGCTTTCCCGCCTTTCCAGAAGAATTTTCTAATGTGATCCTCCATTTTCTTCATAATTCCAATGGGAGCCAGCATCACAGCAAACTGATAGATGGGAAGGCTGTTTAAAACTGCTTTAATAAGCACAGTCTTACCAGCCAGATTAAGCCAATTTTATCCCCAGGAATGGATCTTGGAATCAAACTTTTCCAGCAGGGGTAACCAGTCTCTGTTGATAGGACATTTTTGAAAAATTGGGAGACCCAAATACTTGAAGGATGTCCAAGACGAGGATGCAACGAAGCCAAAGCAACAGGAAATGGCTTGCATCGTGATGGCAGGGGTATTCCAGCAGTAGATATTGCATTTTCCTTTATTGAGACTGCTTCCTGAGTCTTAACAGTAATCGTCAATCACTTCTTTAAATATTTTGGCAGAGGACACTGAGGTAGCACCCAGTAAGAGGGAATCATCTGCAAATAAGGCATGGTTTATATTTTTTACTCCTCTCGCAATATTCAGGCCCATTAAATCTTGCTCCTGTTGTTTTTTGTTCAAAAGGAAGCTGAGGACAGAGGCTTGGAGGACAAAGAGCAGAGGGGAAAGAGGACACCCTTGTCTCAGACCTCGAGAAGCTTTGAAGAAGTCTATGGCCCTCCCATTCACCAGAGGGGCAATCCAAGGCTCACTGATACAAGCCTTAATCCAATTGATGAATTTGGGACCAAACCCAAATTTGCGCAGGACAACCAGCAGAAAACTATGTCTCACTCTATCAAAAGCATTTTCAAGATCTAACTTGACAACCATTCCTTTCTCTTTGCGAACCACACTGGAGTGAATCGCCTCTTGGACCAGGATAAAGTTATCCACAATCTGCCTACCCTGAATAAAGCCTCCCTGATTCTCTGGTATGATGCCTGGAAGGATGATTTTTAATCTGTTAGCAATAACCTTCGTAATCAGCTTGTAGCCTATGTTACAGAGGGAGATTGGGCGAAACCTTCTGAAGGTGTTGGTGCCTTTCTCCTTGGGGATGAGGGCCAGAAAGGCCGAATTAGTGCTTCCCCCAATCTTCTGACACTCTTGAGATTTCTGAATCATTCTGCATAAGTCTTTCTCCACAATCTGCCAATAGAACTGCAGGAATCTGGCAGTAAAACCGTCAGGACCTGGGGTTTTATCCGGTTCCATTGCAAAGAGGGCGCTTTTTATTTCATTGTTAGTGATCTCAGCTTCCAGGAGTTGGTTGTTTCTAACGGAAATGATGGTGGGAACCTCGTTCACAAGGATAGAATCATGACCCAAGTCCTCCTCTTCACTATAGAGATTTTTGAAGTGAGAGAAGGCAACATTTTTTATGCTTTGGATATCTCTATACGTAGAGTTCTCAACTTTAATTTCAGAGATAGAGTTGCGGCAAATGCGGGCCTGAGCTTGCTTATGAAAGAAGGATGAGTTTCTATCTCCCGCCTTGAGCCACAGACTGCGGAATTTTAGTCTCCAATATTCTTCCTCAGCCAAGCTAGCTTTAAGGAGCATTTGCTGAAGATTAGCCTCCTTGTCAAGAATCTCTTTAGTGATCTCTACGTTTTCCGAAACCAGGTGATGCATCTCAAGACGTTGTTGTAACAGTTTCCTTTCCACAGCGGGGTTAGGTAAGGTTTTGACCCAGTCTTTAAGAGCAGTTTTGACTCTCCTAAGTGTCTCCTCCCAAACAAAGAATGCAGAGCCTTTGACTGGGATCCTCCAGCTTTCTTTTATCAGAGGCAAGAAAGACTGTTCCTTGACCCAATGAGAGTTGAATTTAAAAGGAATGGGACCTTGATTCAAATGTGTCAGCAGATCCAATTTAATGGGGCGATGGTCGGAAACACTACAAGGAATAATTTTCATTTTAATCTCTAGACCAAGAAGAAGAAAAGAACTTTGAACAAGGAATCTGTCTAACCTTGCAGCGATATGTCCCGAGCCTATTCTTTTGTTTGACCAAGTGTATTTTCCGGACAGAGGCTTAATATTTATCATGTCCCAGTCTTGGAGCAGCTCCTCAACCCATTCCCGCGCCGGGTCCCTAACAATGCTTCCTCCCCGTTTTTCTGACAATGATAAGGTGAGATTTAGGTCCCCAGCTATAATTATGTTTGCCAAATCTTCAGCTTCTGCCAGACCTCTGATAGAATCCCAGCAGTTCTTCTTCTCCCCTACGCTGACAGGAGCGTACACATTGAAGAGGGAGAAGGTCACATCTGTTTCTACATGCTGCAGTTTTGAGAACAACCAATGGGTGTGTTTAAGTTCTTTGATCTTTATGAATTTGTTAGCATCCCAAATAGTGCCCAGCCCACCTGAAGCTCCTCGAGCTGAGACTGCTTGCCCTTCACTTTTCTTCCATAATTTCTTACCTATCTGGAGGAAGGCACAGTCCTCCATTTTGGTCTCCTGGATAAGGAGCAGATCGGGAGATTCTGCTCTAATCAAACTTCTTAAGGCTTCCTCTTTTATTCTACTCCCCATGCCCCTACATTTCCAGGAGACGATCTTCATCACTTGTTTTTTGAATGTTGAGCTCCTCTAGAGCTCTGGGTCTGATTTCTATTCTTCTTCGGAGTATTTGCCAAGAGTTTCTCAAGGGTAGGTTGGCTTCCCTGGAGTTTGTCTTTGTAGGTCTCTTGCTCTCTTTTTTCCCGAGAAGATTTTCGGCCTCTCATTGATCTTCTAGCCGAGGTTTACGAATCACCTATTTCCCCTTCTTCTTCTGAGGCCTCCGAGCTTTGCACTTCCTCAACCTCCTCTGTGGGTGTCTCTTTTGTCATGTCTGCATTACTGTCGGTTTGCTTTGATCCCGAGGGGGACTCTTTTTGGGGCGATCCTTCTTTCTGCATCTCTAACTCTTGGGTGTCTTCTTTTGCTGAGCTTAACTAGGTAAATTTATTTCCTTGGTCTTCCATGAGAGGTGTTTGGATCCCAGAGCCTACCTGGGGCCCTTTACCATTCATGTTGCCAGTTATAGAGGGTTTGTGGGAAGTTTTGGTCCTTTTGACCTGAGTCCAACCATCCTCTTTGCCTTTCTCCACTTCGCTGTTCTTAGGACATCCTCTGGAAAAATGACCGTAGACATGACATTTCCGGCATTTGAATGGAAGATGTTCGTAGTCCAGCTTTTGCACATGTGTCCAGCATCCAACTTTAATCTTTATTGCCTCAGGCAGGCCAACCTCAAGGTCGACTTCAACGCAGATTCTAGCACAGTCGAATTGGTCCTTACTGTTTGCTCGATCAATGTATTTTCCCAAGGTATTTCCGATGTGCTTAAGCGACTCGTCATTCCAGCAATGTACTGGCAGGTTGGGCAGCCTAACCCACACAGGAACGGCTGTAGGGACGTCCACTTCTGGATCAAAGTCGGGCGTCCACTTATTGAGGTACAGCCCCTGAGGTCCCATGAAATAGGGACCGTTACGGAATATCAGTTGCTTATCATCTTTTTCAGAGAATTCAAACAGAAAGAAACCCTTACCCAAAAAATATGAAGTGACTCTGCCTTTAATCAGCGGCGCCCAGTTTCTAGAGACCCAGTTCTCCGAAGATTTGGGGGAGGGCCAGAGCCCAGTTAACTGACCCACCAAAGCCCGCTCAGCCAGAGAAAGGGCAACCTGAATCGGGCTCTCCGGAGGGAGTGAAATCTCAGGAATGTCATCTAAACGTTTCACAAACTTCGAAGCCTCGGAAGCTTTCTTTTAGGGAGGGATAACACGAGGTTGAGGAAGGCCTCAGCTTCAGAATTAGGAGGCGGAGGGGGCTCCATTGGAGCAGCACCGCCCAAGCTTGAAATGAGCTCACACCAAACCCAGCCTAGACATTGACCCAACACAGCAGGAGGTAGCAGGAGGCAGCAGGTACAGCAGGTCACAGCAGGAGCAGCAGGGCCCTGCGAGGGCAGGCGCAGCGCAGAGGCACTCGCAAACGAAGCAAATTCTTGAAGGAAACCAACCAAGCAGTGGCAGAAGCAGGAGGCCCTGCCAGGGCAGGCGCAGCTGCAGAGGCTGCAGCGCGCAGGGTGAGCAGCTAGGGTTTGCAGGGGCTGCAATGCGCAGGCAGATCTCTCTCCCGTTTATAAAGCCGCCCACACTTTGTTAAGTAATTTTAAAAAACCAATTAAAATACAAAATTAAAACATTAAAATTAAATTGGGAAATAAATTAATTAATTAATAATTAAAATAAATTTGAGGTAAAATAGTAAATTTGTTGTGAGAAGTTTTGGGTTATTTTTCTGATACTATTCTTGTGTAAGAATATATATATATAGTCTAACTTATCAAGTAAATGACCCTTTTCAGGACATTTTTTCTAGTTGATTTTAATTAAAATCCGGTAGATATTTTTAAAAACTTGAGTATAAGTTGTTTAATTTGTAGAATTAGAGGGTTCTTTTAGGGTGTTGAATCTATTTATGCTTTCAAAAAAACATTTTAAACAACAAAAACTCACTAATTTCTATTATATAAATATTTTTTTCTAATAAATTTTTACCCTTCACTAATTACTATTATATTTAATTAAATATTATTTATCTTACCTCATAATATTTTATTAAAAAAAAAATTAAACCACCCTTTTAATGAAATTTTTAAAGTTTGTTTTTTCTATTATATTAATTAAAATATTATTTATAATTAATTAATTTATTAATCAATATTAATTCTTAACTATAAAAAAAAATTAATAACTAACTTTCTAATGGCTAGTCATTATGGATCACAAAAGTCTTTGATCTAAAAAAAACTCACTTTTTTTAAGATCCATCTTAACTCTGGATTTGATCCCTTTTAGAGTTTTATAGATTCAAAGTGATGGGTCTAGACATTTCTTATTACTAACTAATTAATAGCAAAATTAATATATATATATATATATATATATATATATATATATATATATATATATATATTATTCTTATTTTCGTGTAATAAAAACAACAATATTTTTTGTTTTTTCTTTGAAGTAAAATCCATTAATATAAATTTACCCTAGATCTATCCACGAGGTCTCACATATTAAGGTACTGCTCGATGTGTCTGTCATATATTTAAGATGATTGCATGCTCTATTAAGGCACTCCTTGATGTGAAGCCATCACTTACCCTCGGTGATATTTTGGACATGATGGAGATGTAGTCGTGCTAAACATAAAATACTTTAAGATCTCATTTGTATTATGTTGCAATTTATATTTTAAAATTGATTTTTATTTTTTAACATTTTAATGCAAGTAATTGTTTAACTACTAACCTAGATCCATCTTAAATTTGGATCTTCAAGTGTGAGGTGATATTTGGACATGATGAAGATGTAGTCATGCAAAACTTAAAATACTTTAGATCTCATTTGTATTATGTTGCAATTTATATTTTAAAATTGATTTTTATTTTTTAACATTTTAATCCAAGTAATAGTTTAACAACTAACCTAGATCCATCTTAAATTTGGATCTTCAAGTGTGAGACAGATCAAATCTATTGAGGTGTAAACTTCTTTTTTGAGAAGGTTTTCACCTCGAGAGATTTGATCCCTCTCAAATCTTGATAGATATGGAGTTAACATAGATCTAGATTGGTTTAATTATAATTTTTTTTAGTTTAATTTTTATTTCTATATAATTTCACTGAGTCTATATATATATATATATATATATATATATATATATATATATATATATATATATATATATATTTGACCAAGTCAAAATGTTTGGATAATATAATATAATAGAACATTACAACATATCTTCCATACTAGGATGGAGAGCGTCTATTGGCTCAAAATGTAACAAAATTCAATTCAAAAGAATATATATAAAATATTTTTATTGGAAATGAGAGATGCATTTTGGGAATGTGGTATTGATGAATCATAGTATTGGACCATGATATGGTATGGATAATGCTATCCATGGTAAAGTGGGGTGAGTATCCATGGTTAAATATATTGTTATATTGTAAGTAATAATTTTATTGTGAAATGAGAGTTAATTTTTGGGTATGTGTTATTGATGAGCCATGGAATTGACCAATGGTATGCTATGGTTAATAATATCCATGGTAAAGTGGTGGTGAATATCTATGGTTAAAATCCTTTTTATATTGTAAGTATTAAGTTTTTATGTGCTTATTAATGAAATTTAAATATAGTTACAATATTATTATTCTAATTTTAATATGGTAAAATGAATTTAATTTACTAGTTGATTTTATATTATAAGTATTAAGTTATTTATGTACTTATTATTGAAATTTAAATATAGTCACAATATTATTATTTTAATTTTAATATGGTAAAATGAATTTTAATTTACTAGTTGTCTTCAGTGAGAAATTTTGGAAGCTTTTGAGGTGGATTTTTCTGGTCTAATTTCTCTAAAATCTGGCATGAATTTATTGAAATCAGAAGCTTGAGGGATAACCCCTGCACAATCGAAATCGAACTGACCTATGGTTTTTCATGTTTTTGAATCCATATATAAATTAAAAAACCCTCTTTAAAAAATAGAAATCAATATTTCACCTCAAAGTTTTATGCCGTATTCCAGCACCAGAAAGTCCAAAATCAAACTAAAGACAACTCCTATAATTTATAGCTATTATTTATATATTTATGCCATATTATTCCGTAAGGAAATTTCTTTGAAAACAACTTCCCAAGTTGCCATTGTGTCTTTGTCTAGTCCATTCTATCAATGTTAGACGATTGAAATGTTTTAGGCCATTAGATCCACGCCTCCTTCATTTACTCTTAAATAACTAACTAACTAACTACCGCACTAAACCTTACTAATGTCTCTTCCACTTTTCATTGAAATACAATACAACAATAGATGCTCTCTTATATCTCTTATCTCTTTGATTGCAGGGAAAACGAAAATCCCATATCACGATGTTCTTTTCCCCATAAGCTTTGATTACCTTCATCCAAAGAAGTTCTATCACAAAGGATTGGTTTCATGCACTAAATTCATACTATCTTGTGAAAACATTTTTATCTTCTCCCAACCATGAAATTGTTGCCTATAAGTTCTCCCCAAGAAACATTTATTGCCTCCATCCTAGGAACTACTATCACAGAGGATTGGTTCCCTACACTAAATTTATGCTATCTTGGGAAGAAATTTTTACCTTCTCGTCAACCATGAAATTGTTGAGTAGAATTTTTTTTTTTCTACGCAGAAACTGTCAAATAATGATAATGTGATCTATGTTTTGCATTCATGGAATTGAATTACATTTATACTTCAGAAAATAGTTATTGCTAACTTCCTAACTTCCTAACTACCTAACTGAACAGAACATAATCATGTATGATTCCTGTAGGATTACAACATTTCCCCCATTAATTTGAATGGACATCTGACATACCAAGTAAAGATCTAAATTTTTCGAACTTTTCATGCCCTAATGATTTGGTAAAAATATATTCAATTTGTTCTGAAGTTGGACAATGTGTGAGATGAACTGTTGTGGCCTCTAAATTATGTCGAATCAAATGATATTTGGTGCTGATATGTTTGGTTCGATCATGAAACTTTGGATTTTTGGTAAACTAAATTGCAGAAGAGTTGACAACAAATAGAGGAGTTGAAGCTCTTTGTTTCTCTGGAAAATATTCGAGTATTTTTCGAAGCCAAATGATTTCCTTAGTGGCTTGAGCTACTACAACATATTCGACTTCGGTGGTACAATAAACAGGAACAGATTGCTTGCACGATGTCCAACTAATGGTTTCTGACCCAAGATTCATCAAATATCCAAAATTTTAGACTCCATTTTCTTTACCTCCATCAAAATCTGAATCTCAATAACCAGCAAGATGGAAGTCTAAAACTTTGGAATATTTGATGTCGTAAGTTTAAACTCTTTTTGCTGCTATCCAATTCCCCTCACAAGGATGATGTATAAACCAGAAAAGTATTCTGACAGCAAAGGTTATATCAGGACGAGTAATAGACAAATAAATAGAACTTCCAACAAGTTTCCTATACTCATAAGTGAGTTTCAAATTATGCTCCATTGGTGTATCAACATGATTACATTTTGTCATACTATATATGTTCAATAAATTATCAACATATTTCTTCTGGGAGATGAAAATATGGTGTGGCTTTTAATCAACTTCAATACCAAGATAATAATGAAGTAAACCTAAATCTGTCATATCAAAAACCTTTTTCAATTCCTTCTTTATAGATGATATGTATTCATCATTGTTTCCTGTGATCATCAAATCATCAACATATACAACTGATCTTCTAACTTTCTTAGTGAAAAGAGTTGCATCATCTAGGTCAAAATATTTATAGTTTAATTTAAGAAGATGTTCAGTTAGCTTCTCATACCATGCTCGTGGTGCTTGTTTCAAGCCGTACAAAGACTTCGTTAGTCTACAAACCTTTTGTACTTTCCCTTTAATGGAAAAACCTTTTGGCTAAAACATGTAAACATCTTCTTTCAAATATCCATTTAGAAAGGTATTTTTGACATCCATATGATGAATTTTTCATTCTTTCTGAGCTATAGTAGCAAACAAAGATCTAATACTACCCCATTTAGTTGTAGGAGTAAAAGTCTCTATATAGTCGATATCCTATTTCTGTGCATATCCCTTTGCTACAAGTCTTGCTTTGTGTTTGTCTAGCGAACCATCGGTTTTAAACTTAGTTTTATATATCCATTTGCAACCAATATGTTTGATGCCAGTATGAGGATCCACAAGCCTCCATGTGCAATTTTTTGAGAGCATCATATTCATTTTGCATTGCATCTTTCCATTGTCCATAAATAGCAACTTCTTCAAAGCATGTAGGTTCACAATCCACAGAAAAATTAAATTCACAGTGAGAATAGTTACCTGAGGAACTTCCAGCCTTAAAATGATCACATTTTTGTAAATGTTCGAATACGAGCTGACCTTCGCAAAGGTTGTGTAGGAAGTTGTTGAGGAATTTGCTCATATTCTTCATCTAGCTCAGTTCTTTCCATTTCTGTCATTGTTTCTGTAGAAATACTTGCATCAACTAATTCCTCATCAACAGTAACATAACTAACATCATCAACCACAACCAATTTCTCATCATTGAGAGAAGGAAACTCCATAGACTGATCTAATATAGGAATCCCCCCTTTAGGATGGGGAAGTATATTATCTGATTCATAATAAAACTTTTGAGACACAAAATTTTCTATTTGATTAAATTGGCTATCAACGGTGAGGGAATCTTTAGCATTTTCAAGAAAAATTACATCTCTTGACAAAATGAACTTTTTGTTCTCTTCATCATATAATCAGTATGCCTTAGAAGTCATGGAATACCCTAAAAATATACATTTTCTTCGTTCACACAACTTATTCCTCTGATGTTTAGGAATCAAAGCATAACATTAAGAACTAAAAATTTGGAAATGTTTAAAAGTAGGAAGACGACCATACCACATTTCATATGGAATTATGTTGTTAATGACAGAGGAAGGGCACCAATTTCTAATTTATAACGCGCAGAGCACGATTTCTCCCCAAAACATTAATTTTACATTCTTAAAAAAACATCATTGACCTTACCATATTAAGCAATGTTTGGTTCTTTCTTTCAGCAACATCGTTTTGTTGCGGATTATATGGTATTGTGTTCTGTTGTTTGATGCCATTTTCTTGCAAATATGTTTCAAAATCATGTGAAGTATATTATCCTCCATTTTTAGTCCTCATAGTACCAATAGTAAGTTGTGCTTCATTTGTTATCAAGAGATGAATTTCTCAAACACATCAAAACTTTGTGATTTTTCTTTAAGCAGATAAACCTAGCACATCCTTGAATAATCATCAATAAAAGTGAGTATGTATATATTTCCATTCTTAGTTGATACATGCATTTGTCCACATAAATTAGAGTGTATGAGACTTAATTTTCTTGTAGCTCTAGACTTAGAATTCTGAAAATACTATTTGTGATTGCCCAATATATAAGTATTACATGGGGTTAATTTTCTAGGAATTGTTGGAAGTGTCTTAATCCCCTATTGTTTCATAATTCAAATAATTTCATAATTAACATGATTGAAGCATGCATTCCATAATAAAGAAGAGGACAAAGTATCATTTTGCTGAACCAAGAAATTTGTGTTCAATGCAACAGACGACATACCATGCAACTTTAATAATGTATCTTCTTCCATACTAGACATTACATTTTTATTGTCAGTTGTTCTTCTAATTTCTACTTTACCATCAAATATGTGAATGGAATGTCCTTGTTGTATTATTTGTATAAGAGATAAAAAATTTCTTTTGAACTGCAGAATGTAAAGAACATCATTCAAAATATAATTTGGAAGTCCATGAATTTTTAACTAAATTGAACCAATCCCTCATGGTTTGATTTGGGACTTATCAGCAAAATACACTACTCCATCAATCTTATCACTAAATTTATCAAACAAATATCTTTGAAAGGTCATATACACGTGGCACCTGTGTCTAGAACCTAGATGTCGTACCATGAAGAAAAAGAAGTACTAAAAACATATTCCATGTGGAAATTGCAATGAGCTACAACATAATGTACATTCTCAAAAGATTGTCATTTCTCTGGAATTATATGATATTTATTTTCAACCAATTGTTCTCTTTTTTCATTAGTTTTATCCCAGGGAATTCTACAATTTGCAGTAGTATGTCAGAGTTTACCACATCTAAAACATTTTACAGCTGGTTTATCAATAGAAAATTATTTGTTTTTCATTCTGCTATCTATCTCCCTGAATATTTTTGGCCCCCTTGCCTCTATAATTCTTCCTATCTCAACCTCTATCACCTCTAATATTTCTAAAAGATTCCTCCTAAGGTTTTTGGTATTTTTGAGCAAGACATAGGGTTTCAGTATTAGAACTATGTGATGCTTCTTTCTTGCCAAAAGCATTCTCTCTTTCTGCAATTTTCCCTACTAATTTTTCAAAATCTATATCTTTGAATTTCCCACTAAATTCGAGAGATTCCAAGTAATGTGAATAACTAGGGTAAAGGTCTTTTATAAAGGCATTAAGTAGCAAATCAACTTTAACTCTAGTACATTCAATTTCATGATTAATGGCTTTAATTTCAAAGGCAATTTTTAGAGGATCATTATCGCTCATTTCCATATAAATTAACTTCAACAATAACTAAATTATCTCCAATTTAGAATGTGAATCATAAAGCTCTTTTAGTTTTTTTATGGAATCATAAGTTTTTTTACTCTGAGTAATGTATCTACTTACCTCTTTTGAGACTAAAGTGGAGATTAAGGCAAAGGCCTTCTTATCCTTACTTTTACACATTGCCAACTGTTTCCGCTCATCAGGTTGATCTGGTGCATTCTCTCCTAATGACAGACTCCATCCAATAAATCATTAAAGATAAGAGTATTTTTCACTTTCCTAAACCAATCCTAGTAATGTTCCTTTCCAAAAAGGACAATCCCAATTAAGGACACCAAGGAGTTCATTTTTTTTTTAACTTAAAAAATAAATCATTGCCACAAAATTCCGTTAAAAAACTTTTATTTTAACCACCTCCTGACACTGATTTCTCTTAAAAAAAACTCAGATTTAACTGGCAGCAGATTTTTTTATTAAATTCTGGTTTCAACCATAGATTTCTTAAAAAAAAATTGTTTTTAACTTACTAGTTCAATCACAACCATTCACCTCTAGCTATTGGTTCATACCATTGCAGATCACTTGCATTACACGAGGGTTCACCAATTGTCTTGCAGAAAAGATGGATCATGCCAGATCATGCCTCGCTCTTCTCTCACATGATTTTTCTCAAGAATGAAGTTAGAAACCTCTTCTTCCGATCTTGATGAACTAGCAAGGTTCAAAACATTGTGGCATGAAGCTCCCAGAAAATCCAATTCAAAGTCTTACGTTGGCAGATTCTCCAATATGAATATTGGTTCAAAATTATAGCAGTCTATGCCACAGTCAGACTGCATGCAGACTTGCCAGAAGGTTCTACAACTGTTAGGTTCAAAAAATACTCAATTCAAAACAACAACATTGCCATCGTGCCAGATCGCTCGAAGTCCGAGCCGCTCTATAGTGTGATAATGCCAAGATATTGGTTTCAGAAAACCATCAAGAAATTGTGTTAATTCCACATGCCTCTTCTCCTGGATGTAACAATCAGATGATCCTCCAGTGTTGTGGATGCAGCTGTGTTTAAATCAAGGATCAATCACTATTTTGAAAAATGGTTCAAACCCCAAACGTTCAAACCTCCAGTAGGGCGATGCTCCCGAGACAAGCTATAATACCACTATCAAATAATTATAATGTGATATGTGTTTTGCATTCATGGAATTGAATTACATTTATACTTCATAAAATAATTATTTCTAACTTCCTAACTACCTAACTGAACAAAATAGAATCTTGTATGATTCTCGTAGGATTACAACAAAAACCGTGAAATTTTTTACTATAGGCCTTGGTTACAATGTGGAACAGGTTTTCAGTACTTTTACTTGCTCTAGTTATCGATTTTCTACAAATTTGACTGTTAAAGTCAAAATCGTTTTTGAACTAAAATAATTTGAGAGATTTGTTTTTATGGAAGAAATATCTTCAATGAAGCTATGTAATAATTCAAATACTTCTATGAGAAAAAAAATCCACAAAATTCCTGCAATATGTTGAACTCTTTGGACTTGGTTTTAGTTTTCCAGTGGAACGAATCCACGATGTGTTGAAGTCATGTGTTGAAGTCTCCAATCTCTAGAAATGGAAGGGTTGGGAGGGTTGGAGCTACTACAACCTTGTATGCACCAGTATATGCTCGAGCCATTCTAGAGTATCTCACTACAGATATTTTAGAACTAGAAATAAATGCCAATAAAGATTTTAAGTTCAAGGTTAAATGCATGGGTCCAAGCCATTTGCAGCTCGCCATTAGAGGAGATGAAGAAATTGATACTTTGTTCAAAGGTACCATCTGAGGTGGACGTGTCATCCCTTACATTCACAAATCACTTATTTTCATATACATAAACAAAGATTAGTTTCTGTGTTTGGGATGGTTCCAAGAGTTCTTTTTTGTCAAATGCTTCACTTAACTGAGTGTCGAATCCATACATACAAGTGAATTTCAATCTAGGAATGCACTATATTCATACCCTATTTTGTTCAATTCGAACCTCATCTGTTTTTTTGGTGTATATTTGTTTTCATTGAACTTACTCTAACTGATGATATTTCATACAATTATATAAAAGTCTTTTAGATCTTTATATATTTTAAAAATAGTATCGAAGTCGATGAAAGAGTGCCATCCAAAGTACTACACCTAATAACTATGGACTCTAAGATAATGATAAATATTTGTCGATGAAAGAGTGCAATCCAAAGTACCACACCTAATAAGTATGGACTCTAAGATAACGATAAATATTTCAACATTGTAACACTTGGATTCGTATTTGGAAATATTTTAGAATTGAAATTATGAGTTTCATTTTATCATCTCAGTTTTTCCAGTCCAATTTTAACACTGTTACCGATGAAATAGGTAACCTGACCTCAAAACGGGAACTCTAGCCCAAAAAGACTCAAAAAACATGAAAAAACACCCCAAAAGACTCAAAAAACATGAAAAAACACCCCAAAAACAAAAAAAGTGTATTCCAAAACGCACTTGGTTTTTTTTTAGTGTCAAATTTCAACATTTTATAAAATTATGCTAAAAAAAAATTGTTTCTTGAAAAAATGATTGAAAAAACACCCTCAAAACAAAACCAGTTGATGATAGAATAACAAAAAAAAAAAATATGTCACAGTTTTGACATTTTTAAAAATAGAAATAACATTTTTTAATTTTTAAAATTCAAACATTAAAAAAAAAAACCTAAAATTTAAGAAAAAAATTAATTTAAAAAATAAAAACATTTTAAAGCTTAAAATTTAAAAATATATAGGAATAAAAAAATAAAAATAAAAACAAAATAAAAAATTTAATTCAAACATTAAAAAAAACCTAAAATTTAAGAAAAAAATAAAAAATAAAAAGAAAAATAAAATTTAAAGATTAAAATTTCAAAATATATAGAAATAAAAAATTAAAAAAACAAAAAACAAAATAAAAATATTAAATTAAAAAAAAAAAAAAAAGTTAAAAAAAGAAAGAAATTATAAAAAATAAAATATAGAAATTAAATTTAAAAATGAAAATGAAAATATTAAAAAATAAAATAAAATAAAAAATTAAATTTAAAGAAATATATTAAATTTTAATAAATTTAAAACCTTAAAATAAAAAAAAATAAAAAAATAAAAAAACATTATTGAAATTAAAAATAAAAAAATGAAAAATTAATTAAAACTAAAAAATGAAAAATAAAATACAATAAAAATATTAAATTAAAAAATATATATATTAAAAAAACAAATAGATTTTAAAAAATAAACTAAATTTAAATTATAAAAAATAATATATATATATATATATATATATATATATATATATATATATATATATATAAATTAAAAATATATATATTACATTTTATTAAATTTAAAAAAAACTTTAATATTAAAATAACAAATTAAATTATATATATATATATATATATATATATATATATATATATATATATATATATATATATATATATATATCAATGAATAAACAAATAAATTTTGAAATAAAAAATAAATTTTAAATATTAAAAAAAAATTGTTAAAATAAAAACTTTAAAAATCAATTAAAATTGAAAAATTAAAAAAAATATATTAAATAAAAAATAAAATAAAAAACAAATTAATTTGAAAATATTAAGTTTATATATATATATATATATATATATATACAATTTTAATTGAAATAAAAATATATATAAAAATTTTATGTAATTAAAAATAAATTAAAAATAAAATAAAAAATATTAAATTCAAATAAATTAAAAAAAAAATACAAATTTACTAAATTTTAAAAAATTAAATAAAAAAACTAAACATAAAATTTAATAATTAAAAAAAAAATATGCAAAAAAAATCGATTAAATAAAAAAAAAATGAATAAAATTAAAAAAAATAAAAAATAAATAAAAAAAACAAAACAAATTAAAACAAATTAAATTTCAAATATTAAAATTAAATTAAAAAAAAAAAAAAAAAATTTGAATTAAAAAAAATTTAAAAAAAAAATCAAATTAAATAAAAATATATAAAAAAAAGAATTTTTTGATTGTGGTGGCGCCACCAATCGGCCCCCCGCCTAGGTGGCAGCAAAGGCCAGCCGCTGGGCGGGTGGCCGATTCCGGGAATCGCCCTGACGCAGATTTCAAAAATCGCCCTCCCGCAGTTTGAGGCCGATTCCGGAAATCGCCCTCCCACCGCGGGAGGCCGATTCCTGGAATCAGTGTCCCTCCTGCCACAGGAGGGCGATTCTCAGAATCAGCCTCCCGCCGCGGGAGGGCGATTCCCGGAATCGTCGTCCCGCCGCGGGAGGCCGACTCCGGGAATCGCCCTCCCGCCGCGGCAGGGCAATTCACGGAATCGGCCTCCCGCCGCAGGAGGCCAATTGGGGGCGCCACCACGATAAAAAAATTTCTCTTTTTTTTAATTTTTAATCTATATATATTTTTTTAATTTGATTTTTTATTTTTTTATTTTTTTTAAATTCAAAAAATTTAAAATTATTTTTTTTTTAATTCAAATTTTTTATTTTAAATTTAATTTTTTTTTAAACTTTTTTTTTTAATTTTGTTTTTTAATTTAATATTTTAGATTAATTATTTTCTAAAATTTAAAATTTATTTATTAAATTTATTAAATTTTAATTTAATTTAAATTTTTCTTTTAATCTTTTAGTTTATTTAGTTTTGATTTTTAAAATTTATAAATTGTTTCTTTAAAAAAAAATAGTAAATTTATGGATATTTGTTTTTTAATTATTTGCACGTCGTTTTTTTGTTTTTTTTTTGTTTTTTAATGATAGTTTTTTTATTTTAAGTATTTTATTTTAATTTTCTTTTTCAATTTTAAATTTTTTCTTTTTTTTTTTAATTTATTTTTTTTGTTAATTTTAAAATTTGTATTTTTTTTCTTATTATTATTATTTTTTTAATTTAATTTTTTCTTTTTTGTATTTTAATTTTTTTATCTAAATTTTAATTTTGTAATATAAATTATTTTTAAATTATCTATTTTAAATTATTTATTTTTTTAATTATATGGTCTTTTTTAATAACTTAGAAAAATGTGTTTTTGATGTTTTTTTTTTTTTTGGTTAATTTTTGTTTTTTCTTTAAATCATGTGTTTTTTTTTCAAATTTTGTCATTTCTTTTGATATAATTTTTTAATATTTTTGTTTTTCTTTTTGTTTTATTTATTTACTAATGTTTAAATTTTTTATTTTTACGAGTTAATTTTGTTTTTATTATATTTTTATTGGCTTTTTATTGTTTTTATATATATTTTTTAATCTAAGTTTTGTGTTTTATTACCAACATGAAAATCACCACTCTAAAAAAAAAGTTGATGCTGCATCAATGCGTTTCAAAATTAGCATGAAAATGACTGCTCTAAAAAAAAAAGTTGATGCTGCATCAATACGTTTCAAAATTAGCATGAAAATCACTAACATTTTAAAACAAATATTCATATTTCATAAATAAAAATATTAGAGTGTCAAAAATGTGTTAAAAAAAAAAGGTGATTATGCATCACCACTTTTCAAAATCGGGTGTTTTTTATGCTACCAAAAAAAAGTAGGTAACAGTGCGGTTACCTATTTCATTGGTAACATTGTTTTTTGTAATATTTTCAAAATAGAAAATGTTATGCCTATCAAATTGTGAAATATTTTTAGAATACACCATTCAAATAAATTCAAAATACACATTCTAAGTAAGTTCGAGAAAAACTACTATTAATCAAATTCTGCAATATTTTCCAAATATACAATCTAAATAAATTCAAAATCTAAATAAATTCGAAATACTCAATCTAAATAATTTCAACAAGAAAAAACAAGCCCAAGAGATGAATTGATTATCCTCAGGTGGATTATTCAACCCCCTCTGATTATACGTATTAGGAAATATGGTGCAATCCCTCATTCATCTGACCGGAGAAATCATGTTCATCTCATTGAATCCTGTATGGTGAAGGTTATTGGAATAATGTTCTATTGATTGCAAATTAAATGTACGACTATATTTTTTTTGGGAGGGAGGGAAAGGGGTGAGGGGATTTTTAATTGAAGTTTATGTTTAGGTGACTTGAAGTGATTTAAAAATTGTTTTATTTAAAAAATTAATTAGAATTAATGAATTGGAAATTGAAAATTTGATTATAAAAATAAAAATAATAATAAATATGAATTAGATGTCTATATATTTTTTTTTATTAGAGATCTTATTTTTTTTGCATCTCAAACATCAACTATTTATCAAATTAGAATTGATTGTAGGCTCCATTTCATTTATAGCATCTTTTATATTTAATATAATATTAGTTATTTATTCCACTTTTGAAAAAACAAATAATAAATTGAAATTTCTTTCAAAATATAACTATTAATATATATAATTAAAATATGGGAAGAATAAATTAATATATAATTAAAATCACTTTAAATTCTAAAATATTTCATTTCTAGAATCTTTTATATTTCAAATAATATTAGTTATTTATTCCACTTTTGAAAAATCAAGTTTATATTTCATATAATATAAGTTTTTTATTCCACTTTTGAAAAAGCACATCAAAAACTAACTCTTTTTCATAATATAACTATTATGTGTATGCTTAATGTTATCATATAAAAATGGAGTTTTCCAAATCTTCTCAAATTTAGCTATTTGTTATTAAAAATATAGGAAGAATAAATCAATATATAATTAAAATCATTGAAAGTTTTAAATTTTTTGAAAAAAAATTATTATATAAATAAAATCACTATCTAGAAATTTCTTTATAAAAAGAAAGAATTCTGTATAAAATATAAAAAATATTTTTTCATATATTTTATGATTCAAATTCATATACAATGGAAGAATTATGTGGGGCTCTGTAAAATTCTACTAGGAAAATTTGTTGATGGGTAGCAAAAGACATAATTCTACTTTTGAGATATAAGATCTTTCATGGAAATTATTGTCAAAGAGGCTATTCTCACATGCCTTTCCTTTCTATTGGATTGTTAGTAAATAAAATTATTATAAGAAATTTGTATATTAAAATATTATTTATCTATAATTTCAAAAAATATGTTTGTTATGAAAAAAATTGATATTAAAATGAAAATGTTAAAGGTATTGAAATAATAATTAATGTCAAATATTCATTGATGTTTTTGTTTACTAAAATATTATTTATCTATAATTTCAAGAAATGTTTGTTATAAAAAAAATTGATATTAAAATGAAAATGTTGAAGGTATTGAAATAATAATTAGTGTCAAATACTAGTTGATGTTTTAAATTTTGTATAGTTATTATTCATTCAAATATCTAAAATTTTTAATTCTTTATTTGAATTTTCACCCAATAAAAGAAACATAAAAGTCTCAATTATAAAAAGTTATTAATATCATTAATATTTTCTCTTTCATTCAAACTGGTTTACATTTAGATTACATACTATATCACATTTGACTTCATCTATCTTCTTCTTCCATATGCTACCCACATTACCAAATATATGGGTATGAGGGATGAAATAAATTTATTTAAATATTATAAAAATAAAATTTATGATAAAATTTTATAAATAGATAATTTGATGTTTGAGAGAAATATTATTGGAAATATAAAAAGAAAGAATAACAAAATATTTTTTAATATTAATCAAAATTATTTATTATAACACTTTAATAAAAATAATTAAGGGGAATTGAGAATATGTATTTATATTTAAAATATATACATTTATAAAAAAATATAAAAATCAAAATAATAATTAATTAGCCTGTAAAGTGTCTTTATTTGGAAACAAATCTCCTCAATTGCCACTTGTATTATTGTGTACCGTTGATTTTTATGTTAGATGATTGAAATAATATCTACCTTAGGATTGAATAAGAAGATTGAATATTATTATTAATGAGTTAAAATAAGAAAATTGTCTTAGTTCTTGATACCAAAGTTTCTTCTTCAATTTTGACATGAGGGAGCTGGATGAAGTGGATGTTGAAACCCTGGGAAGCCGCTATGTGCTCAGAGTAAGCCTGTTGTAGGCGAGAACATGACAACATCCATTTGCAAGTGGTGGAAGGCCACTTTGAATCAGTTGCCGCTCTTTCTTTTGTGAATTATTTTGGAGTTATAGTTGGGTTCTAAATCCAAGGCATAAGAGAGGCTCTCCAAGCTGTTAAGGCTTGTATGCCAAGAATTATTGCTTTTCAGCTTCAAGTTTCCCATGGCTTCAAAGCTCCAAACTATGTTATCGTCTCTGATTCCAGCAATCAAAATTGAACTTCAACTTAGGAAGGGACAGATAAGGCTTATACAGAGAACATATCAATCGTTACACAGGGTTTAAATTTGTTGTGGAAGACTCTCTCCTCTATTAAGGTAGGTCCCTTTTGACTTCTTAAATATTTTCCTCTACGATTTCTGATGAATTTTCCCAGGAATTTGTCTGCTCTGAGTGCCTTGAAGAAACCCTTGTATTTTTTTGTCAATAAAGATGAGATGAAATCTAAGAAGGAAGATGTTGAAGGAGCGGCAGAGCGAGAGGTTTAAGAATCCACCGAAAAAATCATACTACCCACGTGAGAGAAACTAGTTATTCCATTCATGGCCACTTTATCCTCTACGGGAGTCAAATTCATTGCCACAAATGACGACTTCACCACATTAAAATTTGATGTGAAGACTGCCACCCTTTACCTCCCCAAGGTAAAGTTGAATACCAACACGGAGGTAATCTTGAGAAATTTGGTGGCATTTGAAGCCTCTGAAGCGCCAAGTGTGTTGGTTTTCACGCGGTACACCGATTTCATCAACGGGATGATTGACAGTGCACATGATGTTAGATTGCTAAATGAGAGCGGAATTATTTCAAACGGTCTCCAAAATGACCAAACGGTTGGGAACCTGTGGAACAACATGGGTAGGTGCATTCCTCTCACAAAATTTGCATATCTAGACAAAGTTATAAAGAAAATTAACCAACATTATAACAGAAAATGGAATGTTGAGGTGTTGGAGTTTCTGAACCAATGCCAATTCAAGTCATGAAAATTCCTTTCGTTGCTAGCTGCAGCGATACTTTTGGTGGTGACTTGCTTGCACGCTTTTTGCTCTGTCTATAATTTCAATAAGTGGTTTCATCAGACTATCCCTTAAGCTAAATGTATTTTGGTTTGGTTTTCATGTATTTTTTGCTTATGGTAGTACTGAAAATTGCACCACAGTTGCCACTTCCATGTGATTTCCAAGATGCTTGTAAGATTTTATGTAATTTTGTTTGTTGTAACTATGCACAGCATTCCTGGCTTTGTTGTAATAGAGTGGCTGAATATTATATTGGTGTGGAGCCCCGCTAAATATTAGATTGTTCTGGGGAAAGGAGCTAACTCCATATTTTGCAGAACTTGATAGCGAATTAGTGCCATGGAAAATTTTAGGAGCTAATATTCACAGGTGGGCTAATTTTCCATGGTTTTTCCAAAAAATGATTCGTCAATTTCCATTTTTTCATAAAAATGATTCGCCCATATTTTACAATATAAAATTATTTTACATTAAAAATCGTCAACATTATATAGAGAGTATATATAATATCATTATAAATTTGAATAATTTCACAAATACATCAATAGACATTTTATAGTTTTCATATCAAGGGCTAGTGATATTTGCCAATTTTTTAAACTTCAAGATAATTTTCCATCCTTAAAATTTTCCCTGATTAGTACTACATTATAGAAAAAAATTATTATTATGGAGGGCCGCTAAACATTAGATTGGTGTGGAGAAAATAGCTGACTCCATATTTTTTAGTTGATAGTGAGTTAGTTCTGCAATACAGAGATAAGAATATATATATATATATATATATATATATATATATATATATATATATATATATATTATAGAATGATTGTGTGCATGTTACTAGATTAATTCGATCATCGCTCATAAATTTATTGAAATTACACATTTTAGAAATTTAAAAAATGTGTGGATAAATCATGAATTTGAGTCTTCAAAACATGTGGGTAAAGACTCATTTCAAAAGCTATATTGGTGAAGATAAATGAAAGTAATCGCAAGTTGAGAAAGAATGATTATATCATGTCTATTAAAATAATATCTTAAATTTTAATATTAATATTTTTTGCCTTACAAATGTATTTTTATTATTTTTAATAGAAAAATAAATAAATAATCTTGATTTTTATTATTTTAATTAAAAATCAATAAATTTTTATCTTCGAAAATATAACTGGAAATGGAAATAAATGACAGGCATTTTTAGTCTAAAATTCAAAATGTTTAAAAGTTATTAAATTATTAAATTATGTTGTGATATTTGTTGGATTTCTACAATATTCTTATATTCAAAATATTTGAAAGTTATTAATTTTTTAGTTATGTTGTAATATTTGTTGGATTTTTACAATATTCGTATAGCATATACAAATCAATATTTTAAAATTATTTTATAGTATATATAAATCAATATTTTATAATATTTTTATAGTAGATATAATTTAAAAGTACCCCTAAGGCGTTTCTCTTTGAAAACAAGTTCCTCTTTAAAAACAACTTCCCTAGCTTATTAAATCCAATTTCTCTAGGTTATTAGATGTTAGACGATTCACTATGAAAGGAAGAGCCTACCTAGGTTATAAAAAAACAATTTTTTTTTATCAAAACTATTCTCCAAACCTACAATTTATTTTCAATAAAATAATTCATATTTATAAGTTAAATATTCAATTAAATCACATAACATATCACATATTTTTTCCTCTATACTACTCTTTCTTATGTTACTCCTTTACAGAGTTTCCTTTGCAACATATGGTGCAATTACTAGTATATTTAATTTTTTAAATGTAATAATGTATATATTAATTTATATAATATGTATTATCTATAAAGTTAGATCAATTGGTGAAGTTCTTTTTATTAAAGAACCATAACTCTGTTAGCACCATCTCATGGAATGTTAGGCGATCAAATATTTTTATGCAGTTGGATTAATAGTTAATACAAAACCAATAGTTAGGGTGTGTAATGTGTTAGCCACCTATAATATTTTGTTATACCAAAAGGTGGCTAAATCTGTTTTGAGCCTTCAAGGAACAATTTTTCATTACTAAAATTTGTTGTCTCTCGAAGACTCCTTGTAGGCCTCATGCCTCTGTCCAAAATCTTCATCACTTTCCCTATTAATTCTGCTGATTTCCTGTAAGAAACTGCTGAAGAAACCATCATTTTTCCCCTTTCTCCCACTCATAACTAACCTTCATTTACCCCCCCTTTTTCTCCATGTTATTTCCCTACTTTTCATAAGTTTCTCCTTCCATTCATGAAAATCCTCCTGACATGGTTTAAAACTTCTTTTTTTGAGTTGTGCCGAAACCCCCAAATCCATTTAAAACCTTGAAATTTTTCATAAAAAACAAAGTTTCATTGCTATGGACCTAAGCCCCTTGGGCTAAGCCCTAAACCACTTCCCCACCATACGCTTTGGGTCTGGAACCACTTGCTAATACGTTAAGGTGCTAATCACATCGGAAAGAATCAAAGACGCAAGTCTTTGCCATACTCCAAAAGTTCCGATTGCGATTAGCCTTGCTGCTTAAGACCCCCGATCATATTATTTTCATATAACCCTAAGCCCGCCCTCGGCGCTTAAACCTTGTGAATATTTCATTTCCGACCCATTTTTCCTTTGTAAATTACAAAAACCCTCTTTTCTAAAGTTTTGATTTAATGAGCCAAAGTCACATGTTAAATATAAAATGGTTAGATTAAAAAGACCGATCACGCAATCGCGATCGGAGAATTCACAATGGGTTGATCGGAAAGACCAGGCCCGCGATTCCGATTGCAATTGGCCTTTGATGTACTAAGCCCCGGGCCCTTTGTGTTCCATATATCCGAAGGCCCCGCAGGCGGGCGCCTATCCTTTGTATATATTTTATTTCCGCCCTGATCCATTAAACCTTCGTTTATATTAAAAACTTGGGGTTTTGATATATTATCAGGGTTTCTGCCGGTTCGTTCTAAAAACTAATCTCCACCGTTGATCGTAAGCCGATCAAACGGCCAGCGCCCAATCGTATCGGGGTTTTCCATCGCATACACTTGTTTGCACCCGCCGATCGGCCATCCCCCGATTCACTCTCTGCCGTCGATCTGATCTGCAGATCGACGGACATCGCTTAATCGCATCGAAGTTTTCCATCGCATGCATTTATTTTTTCCCCCGATTGCTGTTCCTCCGATTCGCTCCCCGCCGTTGATCTAGTCCTCGGATCCAACGGCTATCACTTAATCGCCTCTCCCCTCCCGATTGCGCAATCGCATTGGAGTTTTTTGTTTAAATCGCACTCTTTTCCTCATCCCTCCGATTGCGACTACCCCGATTCATTTCCCACTGTTGATCTGAATCTTAGATCGACGGTCTGCGCTAAATCGCGTCGCATGTTTCAAATCGGTGCATTTGCTCGCTACCCCCGATTGCGATCCTCCGATTGAATCTGGACCGTCCACGTGTCCAGATCGGACGGTCCAAAATCACTCCGACTTGTTCATCTCCGCGCTCTCCTTTTCGCCTCGTCTACGCAAATCTCCCACCATTGGATGTTTTCATCTGATGGATACGCTCCTCCCCCGCCTTCTGAAGCAGTTTTTCCCCAAAAATGCAGGATTTCTTAAAAAATTGTTTGTGTTTTGCAGGTCCCAATTCTTTTTCCATTATAACAAAGGAAAATAAAAGCCGAGGGTGACGATCCTCTGGTATTTCGTTTATCAAAGGGAAAGAGATATAGAGGGTTTGAAGACATGTTTCATCAACGCTTCATAGGCGTTGATGCCATACGAGCCCAGCGCGGCCCTGCACATCGACAAGACACTGTTTTATTAAAAACACAGTTGAAAGAGTATCAGTGTTGAAGAACAGAGCACAACAGAGCAGAATATTGAAGACAAATTTAGGGATTACGGCTAAGATTGAATATCAAAAGCCTAATCCCCAAATTAAACACAGTTAAAGAAATATCATAAGCGTTTAAACAGACAGAAAGGCTTCCACCGTTTCAACTAAAGGCGAATTAATTCCTCAGCTACCGTAAAGGCCACCTGTTGCCTCAAACCATTCAAACCAAAGGCTGAGTTATTGAAGAAAATCAGATATCCACCTCCAGCACAGCCAGGGAGTTACTTCTGCAAGTAAACCAATGAATAAATATCTGCAGAGTTACTCCAAAACATGCACAGAGCCTCAAAGTCAAACAAAGCTTCCACCGAGCTTTGATATTTATTGTGAAACAGTTAATGTAGTGATCCACCTGTAAATTTTTCCCTCGAGCCTCTCAAAGGGCCGAGAAGTATTCACTCTACATTAACTGTCCTTGAGATATTTTGTTAAAATCTCACCTCCTCATCTTCCTATAAGTACTTCTACAGAAGATGAGAAATGGTTGGTTGCAGAACTTTGAAATACACTTGAGCTCGAGACTTCTATTTGTACATAGTGTTCACTAGCCCTTGAAGCTCTGTTTTCTCTAGAGTAGTTAGGTTGAATAGTGAAGATGATTGCTGAACTGAAACATTGGACTTGAAGATTGTAACTGGTTTGACATCAATATAAAAGCTGTTTCTTGGGATCCTGGTCTTTATCACTGGTGAAGTGCTTCTTTCTTTGTTAATCGTTCTCCTTCTATGTATACCATATTGTTCATTTTCCCTCTGTAAAGAACAGTTTAAACAGGGTTAGGATTTTCTGTATAGCAGTAACCTTCTCTGGCTGAGAAATCTTTATCTTAATGTTTTCTTCAGATTTGTTTATTTAAGAATGATTCAATACAGTTTAAACAGTTACGAATGTTGGCGTTCCCTCGTTCTTCTGTTTGCTCAAACATTGTTCTCGAATATTATTTCCATTATTTGCTATTAAATTTAGACTAGAGAAGATATGTTTTTCCCTGATTCCTAGATTCTTTTCTCCAAAGGCAGATTCTGAAAGTTTCCCTTGGTGTTGACTGAAAGCAGACTAGGTTTAAAAGTACTTTATCTGATCTTAAGTTACACTTTGTTTTTCTTATGTGTTTTCATACTTTCTGAAGGTAATTATGTGGATTACTGGATTGTTTGTCAATTAAGCTGCTTTAATAAGAACTTTCCCAAGAAGTCTATGGTTAGCCCTGTCCTTGGTTGGTTTTAAAACAGTTACTTAAGAGGCTTTTCTTGTTTGGACTGACTATAAATCCTCTGAGAAATTATTATCGGTTTCCACCCCTCCAACATTTTAATGTTTCCATTTCATCATTTTAATCTCAATAATCTTGTGGTATAGATGACTTGCCCCTTGGATCACACTTGATGTTGTTGTTCAATTAAAGCCCAAATATGACTCCATAGCCCAATGGACTAAAAACCAGCGTTATATCTATCTATCTGCCAAAACTGTTCTATTTGCTTGCAACTTCTCACTTTTGAAAATTTTGCACTTAGGACTTCCCCCTCAAGTAACATTTCATGCTCAACCATCCAAAACAAAACAAAACCCTTGGCCTTCATAACTAGCCTAATATCATTACCTTAAGCTTTTCAAAGACAATATCCATCTTTGCACATATTGGAGAGATCCCTCTCCGGATTTAGGAGGGCTAGATCCTAGAATCCCAAAGTTTGGTTGAAATGATGTTAACTCTGTGATTGGACTCTCCCAATCTTGCTAATAAATTACAGAGACGTAACATTTCTGGCGACTTCACTGGGGATCACTTTAACCCAGAATCTCTGGTTCCATGACAATTGTTCTATTTTGCAGCTGAGCCACCAGAACCTAACATTTCTGGCGACTCAGCTGGGGACATCGAACCCAGAATCATTTTCATTTAAAGATAATCATACGACGTCAGAGATTTGGTTCATAGAGCATTTGCTTTATTAACCAGAGTAAAAAGCAGCCTTTTCAAGCATTGCCTATTATAGGTAATCATGATGGAACTTGTTTGAATCAGTGACAAACTAGGTAAACCCTAGGTTTCTCTTAAGACTTCATCTAAACCTTGAAAAATCAACTGGCTTAGCCATAAGAGTAGACTGCCTTTGTCTCGCAACCTTAGCTAAGTTTTGAAACAAAGTTAGGATATTCTTAACAACCACAAAACTGAAAAATGACTTAGAAAAACCTAAAAATATTTCAGATTGGAATTAAATAAACATGGTGGTGGACCATAAGAACTTTTACCTCTGAAAGGAGCTAAAAATTTCCACTTGGCGACTCCACAATCCTAGCAGACCTTAAGACTCCACTGGGAAGAACCCTTATCATTATAAAATCATTCAAACTCAGTTAGAGGACTGTGGGATTTAAAATTGTAAAAACAGATTGGTTAACCTCTCCAAGATTGTCATATCTAGTTGAACTTTTCTTGTTTTAGGTCTAAACAACATAGCATAGTGGCTTCTAAAAAGATTCACACTAGAGCCCACCCAGACCCTAACCCACCTGAGATAGTTGATAATCCAGAAAGTATCCTTTGGAAGTCTCCTAAGGTTAAATTATTAATTGTTTTCGGATCACCCTTGAGAGCTAAATCAGTCCCTGAAAATCTTTCAGCTCTGCAACAATCACAAACTGACTTAGTGAACCCGTTTAGGACTAGGTCATTTGATGATATAATCCAGTTAGACTCTGAATCTTCACTTTCATCTCCTGAAACAAGTGAACATCCTGGTAGCAGGGAAACAACACCTCTTGATTTACATTTCCTTCACAATTTAGGTGTCTCCCATCCAAGATCATCTCAACAGTCTACTCCTGGTCCATCCACTTCTACTCACCCTACATCCACTGTTCAAACCACTTCACCTCAGCCCACTTTCCCTTCTGTAAATCCACCTCCACCTCCTGCCATGGCAACATGGTATGATCCCTTAGTCCTTCCTGTACCATTAGCCAATCTTCCACAGGACTATCAGTCCAAAATTCCATTATATGATGCTAGTAATACTATAACAGCATCTCAACATGTGGACAAGATGAATGACTACTTTGACAGAAACGAAATTGATGATGATTCTGTCAAGTTGATACTATTTGCTCAAAGTTTGGGGGGAGAAGCAAGAAAATGGTTTAAAGGTTTAACCCCCCATAGTATTAACGATCTCCAAGCCTTCCATCAAACATTCTTAAACAAATGGGAAGTGAGAAATAATCCTCTCCAAGTCCTTGCTGACTATAACAATCTCCATAGGAACCCTGGGGAAAGTGTACAATCTTATTGTACCAGATTTAACAGCGTCTATAATGCACTTTCCCCTGAACTAAAACCTCCTCAGGGCTTAGCTTTAAACAAATTTCCTGAAGGGTTTGATCCGGACATGACATATTCACTTAGAGAAAGAGTCTTTGCAACTCTTGAAGACATGCAAAGGGGTGCTCTTTCTGTGGAAGTAAACTTGATGGAGAAAAGAGCAAGAATGAAGAGCGAGAAGAGAGTATCGTTTAGAGAGGAATCCACCCCTTCCACTTCAAGCTCAAAGATGGAGAGAATGATGGAAGAAATGATGAAAGAGATGAGCATAATTAAGAGAGCACAAGCAAATCAAAATCAAACTGCTCCTCAAAATAGGAACCAGAATCAGAATGTTAGAAGGAACCCACCTCCAAATAGACCCAGGGATGATGATCAACAGATCACCCCTCCCTTTCATCAAAACTATGTAAGTGAGGTTGAAGAAACAGAAGACATAACCGAGGAAGAGGATATCAACATGTTTGGGGAAGAGGATGATGACTTTGAGGTTCATTATGATAATAAACAAGGTCTTTACACACCTTACGACGACAAAAAAGATGATAATGAAAATTATTATCAGGACATGGAAAATGTCGTCATAGAACGTCAAAGAGAATATGACCTTAGAAGCAAGACCAGTCAACAAGCCCCCAACACCAAAACCTCTGACAAATCCTCTCAAAGCAGCACCGCAGCTAAACCCAAAACAGCCAAACAAAAAGACAAAATAGTGGCTGTTAATTCTGATAAGGATAAGAAGAAAAACACTCAAAATTCTGAAAAACAGAGTGAAGACATCAGCAGTACTAACACTTCAGCTAGTACTCTTTCTACAACAGTTGTGTCAAGTAAAACAAATCAGCAAGCTTTAATTGTTGATAGAGTGACAGCTAATAAGGTTGAAACAAGTGCTTCAAAGAATCAAACCCCTTTTAGCCTTGAACAGGAAATCTTAAAGATCAAAATCTCTGTTCCATTAACTGAGTTAGCTGCCCAACATGTATATAGGAACCAAATTTTGAAGGCTTTAAATATAGAGGAAAATGGAGATACAGTTAATCTTAGTGACGACCTACCGGAGTTGATTTTTGGCCCTAAGATTGAAGGGAAGTTTCAAGAAGGACCAGTTCCTCCATTTTATGTGAGTTTGAACATTCATGACAAAATTCTACACAACGCTATGCATGATTCCGGGGCTTCTCATAATTTAATGCCTAAAGCTGTGATGGAGAGCCTTGGTTTAGAAATCACCAGACCCTACAAAGACCTATACTCCTTTGACTCAAATAGAGTAAAATGTCTAGGATTGATCAAAGACCTCTGTGTTAACCTAGCCCAGATTCTAGCCAAATGTTTACTCGTGGACATTGTCGTGGCTGATGTTCCCCCAAAGTATGGAATGTTATTATCAAGATCCTGGGGAGCTAAGTTACAAGGGACTATGCAGATGGACATGACATATGCGACCATCCCGGTTTTCAATCAGACCAGAAGACTTTACAGGGAGTCTCATATGCAATACACGGTTACAAGTCAAGACGGACCACGAAACTCTCCTATATATTCTGTCAATATAGGCCTTGATTCTTTTATCATGTTTAACAATGAAACTCCTAGTGAGCAAGTCACTTTAACAGAATTAAAGGCCGACAGGGAAGAAGAGTATAATAACGCAGAAGTGTCCAAACAGTTTGCCACATGTGAAAACATTAGTAAACAAAGCATAGGTCTTGATTTACCGGTTATGAGTCCATTGTTTTAGGACTTAACAACCCAGAAAATACCCCTAACATTTCTGGAATCATCCCTCAATCTATTGAAGAATTTGAGGAGTCAAAACAAATTCAATTGGGTGCTGCTAATCATGAATAGTCAGAAGGCACCATAGTTAAAAAGGACAATCGCCAAACAGACGAAACCGAAGACAGTCCTTTATGGAGTATGTATTTTGATGGGTCATGCACTAGAAATAATGCTGGTGCAGGGGTTTGGATCACTAACACTGAAAACAACCACACAGAATGCGTCTCATGTAAATTAAACTTTCAGTGTTCCAACAACATAGCAGAATATGAATCCCTTCTCTTAGGCTTGCATCTCTTGAAGAAATTAGGAGCCAGAAGAATTGATGTGTACGGGGATTCTGAGTTAATCATTAGGCAAGTCAATGGGGAGTATAATGCGAATCATCCCAGACTTAGAGCCTATCGGAATGATGTCATGGATCTGTTGACAACATTTGAGGAGTCAAACCTGAGTTTCATCCCAAGAAAAAAGAACATTATGGCCCACAATTTAGCTTTTGCGGCCAGGACATGTCTAACGCCATATGAGACTGGAGACAACACAACTCCGATAAAATTTAGACCGGCAGTGCCTGATAACGAAAAATATTGGCAAGTGTTTGACAATGACAAACAAATAGAAGACTTTATGCAATTCAGAAATGAGTTCGAACTGCACAGTTCAGATTCAGATTATGATACAGACTGCAGTGAAGAAAACTTTCTTGGTGAAGAAGAATCATCTCCTCAACCTGCCAATATTAACCTATTGTCTAGCAAACTTAGGAACAAAACAGAATTAAGTGCAGAGTTAGAAACGGAAGAATTACAAACTCTGCATTCTAAAGATGAAAATTTGCCGAGTGGTCTAACGCCTTTAGAGGAGTTGTTCGATTTTAACGATGTGGCCAATGAACCAAAACTGGAACCTGTAGAGACTGAAGTAGAGGAGTGCAATATAGGCAGTGAGGAAAAACCGAAAATGATCAAACTGTCCAAAACTTTGCCAGCTCACATTAAACTCAAATACATAGAGCTATTCCAAGAATTTTCTGATGTTTTTGCTTGCAGTTACGAAGATCTCAAATCCTATGACACTGAAATAATACAGCATAAAATCCCTCTTAAAGAAAACCAAAAACCATTTAAACAGAAACTGCGCAGAATAAACCCTGTCCAGTTGCCATTGGTTCAGAAGGAGATCATGAAAATGTATGATGCTGGCATTATTGTCCCTATTAGATATTATGAGTGGATATCTAATCTGGTGTCCGTTAGGAAGAAGACTGGAGAAATCAGGCTTTGTATAGACTTTAGAGACTTAAACAAAGCTTCGTTAAAAGACAACTACCCTTTACCAAAAATGGATCACATTTTACAAAGGGTGGTTGGGTCTAAAAGGATTTCGTTGCTTGATGGCTATTCAGGGTATAATCAGATTTTAGTTCACCCTGCTGATCAATTAAAGACAGCTTTCACTACTCCATGGGGCACTTTCATGTATGTGAAGATGCCTTTTGGTCTAATGAACGCTGGAGCAACCTTTCAGAGAGCCATGGACATAGCATTCTCGGAAGAATTGGGCTTCTTCATCATTATCTATCTAGATGATGTCACTGTGTTTTCAAAAACAAATGAAGAACATTTAGAACATTTGAGAAAAAATTTCGAGAAGTGCAAAAGGTTTGGAATATCTTTAAACCCTAAGAAGACACTATTTGGTCTCCAAGAAGGTAAGCTTCTTGGACACATTATTTCAGAAGAGGGTATAAAGATAGATCCAAAGAGGATTGAGGCTATATTGCAAATCTCTCATCCTCGAAATATCAAGGAGTTGCAGTCTTTCATTGGGAAGATTAACTTTTTGAGAAGGTTCATCCCTAACTTGGCAGAGCTCCTTAGAAATATCACAAACATGTTGAAGAAGGAGCAAGGGATAAAATGGACCTTGGAAGCAAAGACATCCTTTGAGTTGGTGAAACAAGCATTAACCAAAACACCGGTTCTCATAAGCCCTGATTTTTCAAAAGATTTTTATATCTTCTCGTTTGCATCAGAACATACCATTGCTGCTGTCCTTTTACAGAAAAATCCACAAGGACAAGAGCAGCCTATTGCATTCTTTAGAAAGGCATTGAGGGATGCCCCTTTGAAGTATAATATTATGGAAAAGCAAGCTTTTGCTTTGGTTAAAGCATTGAAAGACTTCAGAGTATACATCCTTCACTCACACATCATTGCCTTTGTCCCTAATTAGGTTGTTAAAGACATTCTAACACAGGACCCAGATGGTAAGAGAGGTAAGTGGATTGCTGTTATTCTCGAATATGATTTAGAGATAAAACCCACTAAACTCATCAAAGGCCAAGGTCTAGCTAGATTAATGGCTGAATCCAATTTTGAAGTTCTTGATATTAATATGATTAATGCTTTGGACGGCCAAGAAGAATTCTCAACTCCCATTATTGAAAACCATTTTATGAATTCTCCTTGGTATGCTGATATCGTTTATGTTTTGCTTAATTTAAATACACCTCCTGGTTTGTCGAAAACAAAGGCAAGGTTCTTAAAACTGAAAGCAGTAAACTATTGCATTGTAGATAAGTGTCTTTATTGGAAAAATGCTAGTGGTATATTGCTTAAATGTTTTCCTGAGTTTGATGCAGAGAAGGTTAAGCAGGAATTTCATGAAGGAGAGTGTGGAGGCCATTTGTACTGGAAGTCAACAGCCAACAAAATTTTGAGGGCTGGTTTCTATTGGCCCACCCTTTTTCCTGATGTTCACAAAATGAGAACTACTTGCCATAAATGCCAATTGTTTGAGGGCAAGAGAAAATTATTACCCCTTCCTCTGCATCCAATCACTGTTGAAGCTCCTTTTCAACAGTGGGGACTTGACTTCATAGGTGAAATCCATCCCTCATCTTCTGCCCGACATAGATGGATCCTTACTGCCACAGACTATTTCACTAAATGGATAGAAGCCATTCCTTGTAGGCAAGCCAATGATTCAGTTATTATAAAGTTCATAGAAACCAATATCCTCTCCAGATTTGGCTGTCCTACCAAGATCATCACAGATAATGCAGCAGCGTTTGGATCAAATAAAATGGTTGACTTCTGTCATAAATACCAAATAACACTAGGTCATTCCACAGCCTATTACCCTCAAGGTAATGGACTTGCAGAGTCTTCCAACAAAAGCTTAGTGAACATAATAAAGAAACTGTTGGAGGACAACAAGAAGTCTTGGCACACAAAGCTGATCTATGCACTTTGGGCTGACAGATTAACTTTGAAGAAATCTATTGGTATGTCACCTTTTCAGCTTGTGTATGGTACAGATGCAATCTTTCCTAATAGCCTTGGTGTACCAGTTATGAAGTTTATCCAAGAATTGCAGACTGAAGATAATGACATGATCAGAAGAATAAATCGGACCATTCATCTTCAGCAAATCAGAGAGGAAGTGTACAACAAAACATTGCAGAAACAGGACAGCATTAAGAAGCTTTTTGACAGAAGAACAAAGGCCAGCAATTTCAAGATTGGGGACAAAGTTTTAAAGTGGGACTCAAAGAGAGAAGACAAGGGAAAGCATGGTAAATTTGACAATCTATGGCTTGGCCCTTACTCTATTCATTCAGTCGCTGGAAACAATGCATTCTTCTTACAAGAGTTGGATGGAACAGATTTGTTTGGGGGTCCTGTCATTGGCAGGATGCTCAAGCATTACTTCTCTTGATTCATGATATGTTTTTAAGCCTTCTTTTTTCTTTTTCATTATGAATATTTCATCCACCATTGCATTCAAAGTTATGAAAAATCAAAAAATACAAAGAAAGAAAGAAAAGAGGGCAGAAATGAAGAACAAGAAAGGCACAGCCCCATGCCAAAAAGAGAAATAAATCTGAAAGTGTGCAAGCTTAAACTGCCACTCCTGCAAAACACACTTCTAGTTAGTCAAACTGTTTAATCTTGACTAATTAGATTTCAATTTTCTGCTGATAGGGTAGTGAATTTGATTTGCCAAACTGTTTAATCTTGGCTTATCGGTAGATAGATTAGGATAGAAATTAAAGGTTCAAACATGTTCAAAATCTGAACCAAAGTCTCCAAAGAGAGATGACTCAAAACTGTGTTATTTTTCTGAGTCATAAAAGAGAAAAACTGGTTCTAATTTGCCCAAAATCTGAATCAGATATCAAGAAAGAGACAGCTCAAAACAAAATTAAAAATAGAGCTGTAAAGAAAAAAAGTCCATAATGAGAAACTTTCAGATCTTAAGCCTTCCATTTTGATTTAATTTTCTGCAAATAATAATCTATGAGCAGCTTGTTTTTATGCCATAGATCATAGCAAGTCTAACAGCTCAATCTTGACTTGACTATTTTTAAATTTCTGTTGTAGAATTTAGAGAATGAAAGTTTGTTGGACTGTTTAATCCCAACAAACAGTAGACTAGGTAGAGAAATATCTGAGCTCAACTGTTTAATCTGAGTTCAGGGAGAAATAAGGATTAGAAATAGATTAGATTTCATGCTTTCAAAAGAATAAAATGTTGTGAATAGAGTTTTCCAATCCAAGTGCACTCTGATGAAGAAAAAATGCTAGATCTGTAGGATTGGGTAGGTAGCAAGCTTGTTGATAAAGGTCCATTGCTTTCATGGCTGCCAAATATATTTTTAGAGAAGATCATTCAATCACAGAAGGACAGCCCAATGGATGAGGCAACTAGTCAGCCTCCCAGAAGTCAAGTCTGAATTCTTGATGCCTTCAAGAAGGCACCATCCCCAAGTGGAGCCACTGTTAGCCACCTATAATATTTTGTTATACCAAAAGGTGGCTAAATCTGTTTTGAGCCTTCAAGGAACAAATTTTCATTACTAAAATTTGTTGGCTCTCGAAGACTCCTTGTAGGCCTCATGCCTCTGTCCAAAATCTTCATCACTTTCCCTATTAATTCTGCTGATTTCCTGTAAGAAACTGCTGAAGAAACCATCATTTTTCCCCTTTCTCCCACTCATAACTAACCTTCATTTACTCCCCCTTTTTTATCCATGTTATTTCCCTACTTTTCATAAGTTTCTCCTTCCATTCATGAAAAACCTCCTGACATGGTTTAAAACTTCTTTTTTTGAGCTGTGCCGAAACCCCCAAATCCGTTTAAAACCTTGAAATTTTTCATAAAAAACAAAGTTTCATTGCTATGGACCTAAGCCCCTTGGGATAAGCCCTAAAGCACTTCCCCACCATACGCTTTGGGTCTGGAACCACTTGCTAATACGTTAATGATCCGGATTTATGCAAGAACGCAACAGAATAAACACATAACCATAAATACAGAGATGCAGCGGAAATAACACTTCATTTCATTAATATCAAAGAACTGAAATTTGCTTACAGACAGAATGGAAAGAAAACTAGCTAGGGCACTGGTAGCTATCTCTGAGAAGGGATGTGGCAGCTACAGGCCTCTGAACTGCGTTACAATGAGGCTCGAGGGCCTATTTATTATTGAGAACAATGGAGAACCCTAAACATCCCCAAAAACCTAACCCTAGGAGATGAAGCGCCAAAACTATGGGCCCCGTTTGGGTAAATTGGTGTTTCAACTTCCCAGGGACGTAACTTTGGCATACTATCTCCGTTTGACGCACATGATACATCATTAGAAAGCTCTATCCGAGGACTACAGCTTTCGGGACAAATTTGATGATCAAATTCGCTGGTGCTTTGATACCCAAAAAACGTCGTTTAGGGCCTCAAAACGGCTCCGGAAGTTCAGGACCCGAAAAACTGCTAAAAATAGTAAGTTATGCCGAAACTGAAAAACTGAAAGAGACGATGGTGGGGGGCCAAGTGGAATAGGTGGGTGGCCACCAATATCCACCTGGATCATTCCTCCCCCCTTAGGAAGCAATGGTCCCCATTGCGTTAAGTTCCTCCATGAGATGAGGAAATTTTTGCTGAACTTGGTCCCTGATGAACCACTTTCCTTGGTGCAGGAGTTGGCCAGCTTTGACAACCCGATACAGTTGGATCTGCTGTTGACGAGTGTTCTTGATTTGCATGTCCATGATACAATCTGTGGTGGCCTGTTCCATGCAGTCTGGGTTTAACTCGGTTGGTGTGAGTTGTTCTGCAATGTCCGAGGTGTCCAGTAGAGGTGGAAAGTAAGGACGAAGGCGATCCACATTGAAGACTGGGTGCAGACCAAGGAATGGTGGAATACTAAGCTCGAAGGCATTGTTACCTACAGCCTTGGTGATGGTGTACGGCCCGTATCGGAGTGGGCGAAGCTTGCGGTGAGGTCCGGTGAGGCGCTCCTTCTGCAAATGTAGCCATACTTTGTCGCCCACCTGGAAGTGGTGTGGCACCCGGTGTTGATCATGGCGCTGCTTGTACTTCGCATTGGCTCTGTCCAATATATCATGAACTTGTTGGCGGATGTGTTGAATGCGCTCGATGAAGCTACTTGCTTTGTCAACTTCAGACTGGACATGAGCTGAATTGGCCTGAGCAGCTGCAAATGGCATGGCTACGTCAATGGGACATAGTGGCTGGAATCCCAAGCCCACCTGAAAGGGGCTATGGCCGATTGAACTGTGGAGAGCCCGATTATAACTATGTTGTACATAAGGGAGGCTCTCGTCCCATGTGCGTGGATGCTTTGAATTGTACATGCACAGAATGTGTAGAATCATTCTGTTGACGACCTCTGTCTGGCCATCTGTTTGGGGATGGAAAGCTGTGGACTTGGTGAGCTTGGTATCCAACATCGACCAGAGGCTGGACCAAAATGTGCTGAGGAACCTGCTATCCCGATCTGATATGATAGACTGTGGGATCCCAAAGTGCACCCACACTCGTTCAAAGAAGAGTTTAGCAGTGGCTTCTGCTGTGATATTCTTCTTGCAGGACGCCATAATGGCCATCTTCGAGAATCTGTCGACGACCACAAAAACACAGTCATTTCCCTGCTTAGTAGAAGGCAGGCCCGACATGTAATCCATGGAGATGGATTCCCAAGGTCGACTAGGGGTAGGTAGAGGAGTATATAGGCCTTGCTTCTTGATGGTCGGTTTAGCAATGGCACAAGCAGTGCAGGATCTGATGTGCTTCTCGACATCCTTTCGAAGGTTCGGCCAATAGAAATACTTCTGTAGTATTGCTACTGTTTTCTCGACCCCGAAATGCCCAGCGACTCGACTGTAGTGTGCTTCCCATATCATCTTGGCACGCTCGCTTGAAGGAACACAAAGGTGTCCCGGGTGACATAAAAGTGCATCTTGGAGGTGAAAATTTGGAACTTGTGTGCCCCCCAAGAGTGCCTTGTAAGTGTGGCCGAATTCTGGGTCACTCTCATAGAGAAGCGGCCAATGAGAAGTCTCGTGCCCACAAGAGTTGAGCACGGTGGTGAGCGCCACGATCGGTGGTCGGCTGAGGCAGTCTGCAACATTATTGGTGCTGCCCTTCTTGTACTTTATGTTCAAATGAAGCTGTTGCAGATATGTGGACCACTTCTGATGGCGATCATTCTGCAACTTCCCTTGTGTCTGTATGAACTGCAGGGGCCGGTGGTCTGTGTGGATGATTGTTTCCTTCCCCAAAATGTAATGCTTCCATTGTCGACAGGCTTGCACAGTGGAATACATTTCTTTGTCATAGGTGGGATACTTGCGAACTGTCTCAGACAATGTCTCACTGTGATATGCCACTGGATGTCCCTGTTGAGTAAGAACTGCCCCAATAGCATAGTCAGAGGCATCTGTCTCGATCTCAAATGGCTGCTGCAAATCTGGTAAGGTGAGCACTGGGGCAGAACAGAGGCGATTTTTCAATTCTTTGAACGCCTTCTGTTGAGGTTCCGACCAAAAGAATTTTGCTCTCGCTCCTCCTTTGGTGACTTGACTCAAGGGCCAAGTGATATGAGAGAATCCCAACACGAATCTACGGTAGAAATTAGCAAGACCCAGAAAGCTGCGAAGCTCTGTTATAGTAGTCGTGGCTAGCCAATCCCGAATGACTTGGATCTTGGCTGGATCCACATGCACCCCCCTTTCATCAATAATGTATCCCAGATATTGAACCTGGGTCATGCCAAATGTGCACTTCTCCAAATTGGCACACAACTTGTGGTGCCGCAGTGTTTGGAGGACTTGTCGGATGTGATGAAGGTGCTCTTCCCAAGTCTTGCTGAAGATCAGAATGTCATCCAAGTACACCACTACGAATGAGTTGGTGAATGGCCGCAAGATGTCGTCCATCATCCTCATGAAGGTTGTGGGAGCATTCGTCAACCCGAAAGGCATGACCAGCCATTCAAAAAGGCCTTCCTTAGCCTTGAAGGCAGTCTTCCACACATCAGAGGGTTCAATTGGTACCTGGTGATACCCAGACTTCAGGTCGATCTTACTGAAATATTTTTCACCTTGGAGTTAGTCCAGAAGGTCATCAATCCGTGGGATTGGGTACCTATTCCGGACAGTGATCTTGTTCAGCACCCGATAGTCAATACAAAGTCTCCACGTCCCATCCTTCTTCTGTACCAACACGATCGGGCTCCCACAGGGCGATGAACTTGGTCTGATGTGACCTTTCTGCAACAGCTCCTGAATCTGCCTCTTGATTTCATCATTTTCTAGAACATAGCATCGATAGATCGGTCCATTGGGTAGCGGCGCACCTGGGGTCAGATCAATCGGGTGCTTGACCTAGCAGTGTAGAGGAACCCCTGTGGGTGAGGTGAAGATGTCCTCGTACTCCTCCACGACCTTATCCATTTGTTGTTGTCGTGCAGAGGGGCCCTGTCTAGAGGTCGTGGCCACAGTCTTCTTCTTGCTCTGGGGGCGGATCATCAGGAAAACGAATTTCCTGGTTTGGGAAATGAGCTTACTACATTGTTTTGCGGTAACCAAAGAGATAGTCGTAGGAGGTGGTACCTCTGGTATCCTGTACGACTTATTTCCCAAAGTAATAATAACAGCACGAGGTCGAGACTCATACACAGCATGACGCTTCCACAAGTATGGTTGTCCTAATAATACATCAGAAACATCAATAGGAGCAACGTCACATAATACCTCATCCGTGAAGGGCTTGATGCTATAGGAAAGGCGGCACTGCTGGCTGACGCGGAGATCTCGTCCTTGGTGAAGCCACCCGATGGTGTATGGATGTGGGTGAGCTGTGGTCGGCAAGCCCAACCGCTTCACGGCATCTGCTGAAATGAGGTTCTTTTGGCTCCCATTGTCGACAATGAATTGTACAGGGGAGCCCTTTACCCACATCTGGGAGTGGAAGAGACGTTCCTCCTCCTCTGGATCTTTCGGTTCCTCCTTCTGGACCTTTGTAGTGGCAACAGTGGCGTTGGGCTCCGCATCAATAATCTGTTTCCCTTTTTCATTCCCCTTTTCAGGTTCTGATTCGGAGTCGGAGCATGCATCGGACTCAGAAGCCCTCATCTCGGCCACTAGCGACTGCTTGGCCCGACACTCACTTGTGTTGTGAGTGGAGCTCTTATGGAACTCACACCACTTTCCCGTGTCCTTCTTTGGCTTTACGGTGTTGTTCTTTTCTTGTGGCTTTGACGGGTTGTCTTTAGCCGCCATGCTCTATCCTTTGTTCTGTGGTTTGGAAGCACCTTTTCCTTGCTTTTGATTCACAGATCCAAAGTCTCGCTTCTTCTGTTTGAATTTCTGCTCAATCTTGGCAGCATACCGGTATGCGGTACCAAGCGAGGAGATGTCGAGGAACTCCATTTCCTCCTGAATGTATCTGTGCAGACAACTGCGATACTTTAGCACCAAATGTTTCTCTGAATCTTTGATACCCAACTTTGTGCGCGGGGTATGGAACAGATTCGTCAGCTCGTGCACATCTTGATCCCTTTGTTGTCGCAGCGTGGTCCATTGTATGTACTTGTCCTCATAGCTCCCCACGGACGTGTGTTCCATTTCAGCGATCTGACAATTCAAAGTTGAGTGCAGTAGCGAGAAATAGGAGGTTCTGTCTGGTCCTTGTTCTCACAGTAGGTTTCCCACCAGTCCTTAACATGGGGGGTAGCTTTGAGGAGTGCAAAAATAATCTTCTCCCGGTCTGAAAAGTCATGAGCAGAGAAATATCCTTCTAATAGATTCAACCATCTATCTACGGCATCTGCGTCTATTTTACCCTCAAATATGGGAATGTCAAAATTTACTTGTACCTTAAAGGGAGTCGCAACTCCAGAGTGGCTACTGGATGCAGATGCGCCGCCGGTGGGCAGCCGTTGAAGGATCTGAGCAAAACTATCCATCATTGCGTTCCTTTGTTTTTCGAGGGCCTCCTCGAGCAATATTTTGATAGGATCTCCTGCTCCCTCATCTTTCTTTTCGTCCCCCATGGGCGTCCGTCGAGGTTTGCGAGGCTGATCTTGCAAAGGTTCCACCAGATCAAGCCCTAGCTCCTTATACCCCGACCTCGTTGGGGACATGCGAAGAAGGATCGAGAAAAAGCAGACCGCTCTGATACCACTGATCCGGATTTATGCAGGAACGCAACAGAATAAACACATAACCATAAATACAGAGATGCAGCGGAAATAACACTTCATTTCATTAATATCAAAGAACTGAAATTTGCTTACAGACAGAATGGAAAGAAAACTAGCTAGGGCACTGGTAGCTATCTCTGAGAAGAGATGTGGTGGCTACAGGCCTCTGAAATGCGTTACAATGAGGCTCGAGGGCCTATTTATTATTGAGAACAATGGAGAACCCTAAACATCGCCAAAAACCTAACCCTAGGAGATGAAGCGCCAAAACTATGGGCCCCGTTTGGATAAATTGGTGTTTCAACTTCCCAGGGACGTAACTTTGGCATACTATCTCCGTTTGACGCACATGATACATCATTAGAAAGCTCTATCCGAGGACTACAGCTTTCGGGACGAATTTGATGATCAAATTTGTTGGTGCTTTGATACCCAAAAAACGTCGTTTAGGGCCTCAAAACGGCTCCGGAAGTTCAAGACCCGAAAAACTGCTAAAAATAGTAAGTTATGCCGAAACTGAAAAACTGAAAGAGACAATGGTGGGGGGCCAAGTGGAATAGGTGGGTGGCCACCAATATCCACCTGGATCATTCCTCCCCCCTTAGGAAGCAATGGTCCCCATTGCGTTAAGTTTCTCCATGAGATGAGGAAATTTCTGCTGAACTTGGTCCTTGGTGAACCACTTTCCTTGGTGCAGGAGTTGGCCAGCTTTGACAACCCGATACAGTTGGATCTTCTGTTGGCGAGTGTTCTTGATTTGCATGTCCATGATACAATCTGTGGTGGCCTGTTCCATGCAGTCTGGGTTTAACTCTGTTGGTGTGAGTTGTTATGCAATGTCCGAGGTGTCCAGTAGAGGTGGAAAGTAAGGACGAAGGCGATCCACATTGAAGACTGGGTGCAGACCAAGGAATGGTGGAATACTAAGCTCGAAGGCATTGTTACCTACAGCCTTGGTGATGGTGTACGGCCCGTGTCGGAGCGGGCGAAGCTTGCGGTGAGGTCCAGTGAGGCGCTCCTTCTGCAAATGTAGCCATACTTTGTCGCCCACCTGGAAGTGGTGTGGCACCCGGTGCTGATCATGGCGCTGCTTGTACTTCGCATTGGCTCTGTCCAATATATCATGAACCTGTTGGCGGATGTGTTGAATGCGCTCGATGAAGCTACTTGCTTTGTCAGCTTCAGACTGGACATGAGCTGAATCGGCCTGAGCAGCTGCAAACGGCATGGCTATGTCAATGGGACATAGTGGTTGGAATCCCAAGCCCACCTGAAAGGGGCTATGGCCAATTGAACTGTGGAGAGCCCGGTTATAACTGTGTTGTACATAGGGGAGGATCTCGTCCCATGTGCGTGGATGCTTTGAGTTGTACATGCGCAGAATGTGTACAATCATTATGTTGACGACCTCTGTCTGGCCATCTGTTTGGGGATGGAAAGCTGTGGACTTGGTGAGCTTTGTGTCCATCATTGACCAGAGGCTGGACCAAAATGTGCTGAGGAACCTGCTATCTCGATCTGATATGATAGACTGTGGGATCCCAAAGTGCACCCACACTCGTTCAAAGAAGAGTTTAGCAGTGGCTTCTGTTGTGATATTCTTTTTACAGGCCGCCATAATGGCCATCTTCGAGAATCTGTCAACGACCACGAAAACACAGTCATTTCCATTCTTAGTAGAAGGCAGGCCCGGCATTTAGTCCATGGAGATGGATTCCCAAGGTCGACTAGGGGTAGGTAGTGGAGTATATAGGCCTTGCTTCTTGATGGTCGGTTTGGCAATCGCACAAGCAGTGCAGGATCTGATGTGCTTCTTGACATCCTTTCGAAGGTTCGGCCAATAGAAATACTTTTGTAGTATTGCTACTGTTTTCTCGACCCCGAAATGCCTAGCGACTCGACTGTAGTGTGCTTCCCATATCATCTTGGCACGCTCGCTTGAAGGAACACAAAGGTGTCCCAGGTGACATAAAAGTGCATCTTGGAGGTGAAAATTTGGAACTTGCGTGCCCCCGAAGAGTGCCTTGTAAGTGTGGCCGAATTCTGGGTCACTCTCATAGAGAAGCGGCCAATCAGAAGTCTCGTGCCCACAAGAGTTGAGCACGGTGGTGAGCGCCACGATCGGTGGTCGGCTGAGGCAGTATGCAACATTATTGGTGCTACCCTTCTTGTACTTGATGTTCAAATGAAACTGTTGCAGATATGTGGACCACTTCTGATGGCGATCATTCTGCAACTTCCCTTGTGTCTGTATGAACTGCAGGGGCCGGTAGTCTATGTGGATGATTATTTCCTTCCCCAAAATTTAATGCTTCCATTGTCGACAAGCTTGCACAATGGAATACATTTCTTTGTCATAAGTGGGATACTTGCGAACTATGTCAGATAATGTGTCCAGCTGTGATATGCCATGGATGTCCTGTTGAGTAAGAAGCGCGATAGCATAGTCGAGAGGCATCTGTCTCGATCTCGGATGGGGGCTGGCTGCGAGTACGGTAAGGTGAACGGGGGCGAGCAGAGGCGATTTTTCAATTCTTTGAACGCCTTCTCATAAGGTTCAGGCCAACGAGAATGCTAGCTTCGTCCGGAGCCAGGTGACTTGACTCAAGGGCCAAGTGATATGAGAGAATCCCAACACGGACCTCCGATAGAAATTAGCAAGACCCAGAAAGCTGCGAAGCTCTGTTATAGTGGTTGGGGCTGGCCAATCCCGAATGACTTGGATCTTGGCTGGATCCACATGCACCCCCCCTTTCATCAATAATGTATCCCAGATATTGAACCTAGGTCATGCCAAACGTGCACTTCTCCAAATTGGCACGCAACTTGTGTTGCCGTAGTGTTTGGAGGACTTGTCGGATGTGGTGAAGGTGCTCTTCCCAAGTCTAGCTGAAGATCGAATGTCATCCAAGTATACCACTACGAATGAGTTGGTGAACGGTCGCAAGATGTCGTCCATCATCCTCATGAAGGTTGCGGGAGCATTCGTCAACCGAAAGGCATGACCAGCCATTCAAAAGGCCTTCCTTAGACTTGAAGGCGAGTCTTCCACACATCGAGGGTTCGGTGGAGGCTGCAAAGTGTTTCGGACTTCGAGGTCGATCTTGCGAAATATTTTGCACCTTGGAGTTGGTCGAGAAGGTCATCAATCAGCAGGATTGGATACCTACTCGGACGGTGATCTTGTTCAGCGCTCGATAGTCAATATAGAGTCTCCACGTCCCATCTTTCTTCTGTACCAACACGATCGGGCTCCCACGGGGCGATGAACTTGGTCTGATGTGACGTTTCTGCAACAGCTCCTGAATCTACCTCTTGATTTCATCATTCTCCAGAACAGAGCGTCGATAGATCGGTCCATTGGGTAGCGGCGCACCTGGGGTCATATCAATCGGGTGCTTGACCTGACAGTGCAGAGGAACCCTGTGGGTGAGGTGAAGATGTCCCCGTACTCCTCCATAACCTTATCCGTTTGTTGTTGTCGTGCAGAGGGGGCCTGTCTAGAGGTCGTGGCCACGGTATTCTTCTTGCTGCAGGGGCGGATCCCGCCGGAAAACGAATTTCTGGATTTGAGAAGACGAGCTTACTACATTGTTTGCGGTAACCAAAGAAAAAAGATAGTCGTAGGAGGTGGTACCTGCGGTATCTGTACAACTTATTTCCCAAAGTAACAATAACAGCACGAGGTCGAGACTCATACACAGCATGACGCTTCCACAAGTATGGTTGTCCTAATAATACATCGAAAACATCAATAGGAGCAACGTCACATAATACCTCATCTGTGAAGGGCTTGATGCTATAAGGAAGGCGGCACTGCTGGCTGACGCGGAGATCTCGTCCTTGGTGAAGCCACTCGATGGTGTATGGATGTGGGTGAGCTGTGGTCGGCAAGCCCAACCGCTTCACGACGTCTACTGAAATGAGGTTCTTTTGGCTCCCATTGTCGACAATGAACTGTACAGGGGAGCCCTTTACCCACATCTGGGAGTGGAAGAGACGTTCCTCCTCCTCTGGATCTTCCGGTTCCTCCTTCCGGACCTTTGTAGTGGCAACAGTGGCGTTGGGCTCCGCATCAATAATCTGTTTCCCTTTTTCATTCCCCTTTTCAGGTTCTGATTCGGAGTCAGAGCATGCATCTGACTCAGAAGCCCTCATCTCGGCCACTGGCGACTGCTTGGCCCGACACTCACTTGTGTTGTGAGTGGAGCTCTTATGGAACTCACACCACTTTCCCGTGTCCTTCTTTGGCTTTACGGTGTTGTTCTTTTCTTGTGGCTTTGACGGGTTGTCTTTAGCCGCCATGCTCCGTCCTTTGTTCTGCGGTTTGGAAGCACCTTTTCCTTGCTTTTGATTCACAGATCCAAAGTCTCGCTTCTTCTGTTTGAATTTCTGCTCAATCTTGGCAGCATACCGGTATGCCGTACCAAGCGAGGAGATGTCTAGGAACTCCATTTCCTCCTGAATGTATCTGTGCAGACAGCTGCGATACTTTAGCACCAAATGTTTCTCTGAATCTTTGATACCCAACTTTGTGCGCAGGGTATGGAACAGATTCGTCAGCTCATGCACATCTTGATCCCTTTGTTGTTGTAGCGTGGTCCATTGTATGTACTTGTCCTCATAGCTCCCCACGGGATAGTACTGTTCCTTGACGGCGTCTCGGAAAGAATTCCAAGTTGGTACGGCTGAGAATAGAGAGGGTTCTGTCTGGTCCTTGTTCTCACAGTAGGTTTCCCACCAGTCCTTAACATGGGGGGTAGCTTTGAGGAGTGCAAAAATAATCTTCTCCCGGTCTGAAAAGTCATGAACAGAGAAATATCCTTCTAATAGATTCAACCATCTATCTACGTCTATTTGACCCTCAAATATGGGAATGTCAAAATTTACTTGTACCTTAAAGGGAGTCGCAACTCCAGAGTGGCTACTGGATGCAGATGCGCCGCCGGTGGGCAGCCGTTGAAGGATCTGAGCAAAACTATCCATCATCGCGTTCCTTTGTTTTCGAGGGCCTCCTCGAGCAATATTTTGATAGGATCTCCTGCTCCCTCATCTTTCTTTTCGTCCCCCATGGGCGTCCGTCGAGTTTTACGAGGCTGATCTTGCAAAGGTTCCACCATATCAAGCCCTAGCTCCTTATACCCCGACCTCGTTGGGGACATGCAAAGAAGGATCGAGAAAAAGCAGACCGCTCTGATACCACTGATCCGGATTTATGCAGGAACGCAACAGAATAAAAACATAACCATAAATACAGAGATGCAGCGGAAATAACACTTCATTTCATTAATATCAAAGAACTGAAATTTGCTTACAGACAATGGAAATAAAACTAGCTAGGGTACTGGTAGCTATCTCTGAGAAGAGATGTGGTGGCTACGGACCTCTGAACTGCTTTACAATGAGGCGCGAGGGCCTATTTATTATTGAGAAACAATGGAGAACCCTAAACATCCCAAAAACCTAACCCTAGGAGATGAAGCGCCAAAACTATGGGCCCCGTTTGGGTAAATTGGTGTTTCAACTTCCCAGGGACGTAACTTTTGCATACTATCTCCGTTTGACGCATATGATACATCATTAGAAAGCTCTATCCGAGGACTACAGCTGTCGGGACGAATTTTATCAAAAAATTCGCTGGCGCTTTGATACCCAAAAAACGTCGTTTAGGGCCTCAAAACGGCTCCGGAAGTTCAGGACCCGAAAAACTGCTAAAAATAGTAAGTTATGCCGAAACTGAAAAACTGAAAGAGACAATGGTGGGGGGCCAAGTGGAATAGGTGGGTGGCCACCAATATCCACCTGGATCAGTTAAGGTGCTAATCGCATCGGAAAGAATCAAAGACGCAAGTCTTTGCCATACTCCAAAAGTTCCAATTGCGATTAGCCTTGCTGCTTAAGACCCTCGATCATATTATTTTCATATAACCCTGAGCCCCCCGTCGGCTATTAAACCTTGTGAATATTTCATTTCCGGCCCATTTTTCCTTTGTAAATTACAAAAACCCTCTTTTCTAAAGTTTTGATTTAATGAGCCAAAGTCACATGTTAAATATAAAATGGTTAGATTAAAAAGACCGATCGCGCAATCGCGATCGAAGAATTCACAATGGGTTGATCGGAAAGACCAGGCCCGCGATTCCGATTGCGATTGGCCTTTGATGTACTAAGCCCCAGGCCCTTTGCGTTCCATATATCCGAAGGCCCCGCAGGCGGGCGCCTATCCTTTGTATATATTTTATTTCCGCCCTGATCCATTAAACCTTCGTTTATATTAAAAACTTGGGGTTTTGATATATTATCAGGGTTTCTGCCGGTTGGTTCTAAAAACTAATCTCCACCGTTGATCGTAAGCCGATCAAACGGCCAGCGCCCAATCGCATCAGGGTTTTCCATCGCATACACTTGTTTGCACCCGCCGATCGGCCATCCCCCGATTCACTCTCCGCCGTCGATCTGATCTGCAGATCGACGGAAAGCGCTTAATCGCATCAGAGTTTTCCATCGCATGCATTTATTTTTTCCCCCGATTGTTGTTCCTCCGATTCGCTCCCCACTATTGATCTAATCCTCGGATCTAACGGCTATCGCTTAATCGCCTCTCCCCTCCCGATTGCGCAATCACATTGGAGTTTTTTGTTTAAATCGCACTCTTTTCCTCATCCCTCCGATTGCAACTACCCTGATTCATTTCCCACCGTTGATCTGAATCTTAGATCGACGGTCTGCGCTGAATCGCATCGCATGTTTCAAATCAGTGCATTTTCTCGCTACCCCCGATTGCGATCCTCCAATTGAATCTGGACCGTCCACGTGTCCAGATCGGACGGTCCAAAATCACTCCGACTTGTTCATCTCCCCGCTCTCCTTTTCGCCTCGTCTACGCAAATCTCCCACCGTTGGATGTTTTCATCTGATGGATACGCTCCTCCCCCGCCTTCTGAAGCAGTTTTTCCCCAAAAATGCAGGATTTCTTAAAAAATTGTTTGTGTTTTGCGGGTCCCAATGCTTTTTCCATTATAACAAAGGAAAATAAAAGCTGAGGGTGACGATCCTCTGGTCTTTCGTTTATCAAAGGGAAAGAGATATAGAGGGTTTGAAGACATGTTTCATCAACGCTTCATAGGCGTTGATGCCATACGAGCCCAGCGCGGCCCTGCACATCGACAAGACAGTGTTTTATTAAAAACACAGTTGAAAGAGTATCAGTGTTGAAGAACAGAGTGCAGCAGAGCAGAAGATTGAAGACAAATTTAGGGATTACGGCTAAGATTGACTATCAAAAGCCTAATCCCCAAATTAAACACAGTTAAAGAAAAATCATAAGCGTTTAAACAGACAGAAAGGCTTCCACCGTTTCAACTAAGGCGAATTAATTCCTCAGCTACCGTAAAGGCCACCTGTTGCCTCAAACCATTCAAACCAAAGGCTGAGTTATTGAAGAAAATCAGATATCCACCTCCAGCACAGCCAGGGAGTTACTTCTACAAGGAAACCAATGAATAAATATCTGCAGAGTTACTCCAAAACATGCACAGAGCCTCAAAGTCAAACAAAGCTTCCACCGAGCTTTGATATTTATTGTGAAACAGTTAATGTAGTGATCCACCTGTAAATTTTTTCCTCGAGCCTCTCAAAGGGCCGAGAAGTCTTCACTCTACATTAACTGTCCTTGAGATATTTTGCTAAAATCTCACCTCCTCATCTTCCTATAAGTACTTCTACAGAAGATGAGGAGTTGTTGGTTGCAGAACTTTGAAATACACTTGAGCTCGAGACTTCTATTTGTACATAGTGTTCACTGGCCCTTGAAGCTCTGTTTGCTCTAGAGTAGTTAGGTTGAATAGTGAAGATGATTGCTGAACTGAAACATTGAACTTGAAGATTGTAACTGGTTTGACATCAATATAAAAGTTGTTTCTTGGGATCCTGGTCTTTATCACTGGTGAAGTGCTTCTTTCTTTGTTAATCGTTCTCCTTCTATGTATGCCATATTGTTCATTTTCCCTCTGTAAAGAATAGTTTAAACAAGGTTAGGATTTTCTGTATAGAAGTAACCTTCTCTGGCTGAGAAATCTTTATCTTAATGTTTTCTTCAGATTTGTTTATTTAAGAATGATTCAATACAGTTTAAACAGTTAGGAATGTTGGCGTTCCCTCGTCCTTCTGTTTGCTCAAACATTGTTCTCTAATGTTATTTCCATTATTTGCTATTAAAGTTAGACTAGAGAAGATATGGTTTGCCCTGATTCCTAGATTCTTTTCTCCAAAGGCAGATTCTGAAAGTTTCCCTTGGTGTTGACTGAAAGGAGACTAGGTTTAAAAGTACTTTATCTGATCTTAAGTTACACTCTGTTTTTCTTATGTGTTTTCATACTTTCTGAAGGTAATTATGTGGATTACTGGATTGTTTGTCAATTAAGTTGCTTTAATAAGAACTTGCCCAAGAAGTCTATGGTTAGCCCTGTCCTTGGTTGGTTTTAAAAAAGTTACTTAAAAGGCTTTTCTTGTTTGGACTGACTATAAATCCTCTGAGAAATTATTATCAGTTTCCACCCCTCCAACATTTTAATTTTTCCATTTCATCATTTTAATCTCAATAATCTTGTGGTATAGATGACTTGCCCCTTGGATCACACTTGATGTTGTTGTTCAATTAAAGCCCAGATATGACTCCATAGCCCAATGGACTAAAAACCAGCGTTATATCTATCTATATGCCAAAACTGTTCTATTTGCTTGCAACTTCTCACTTTTGAAACTTTTTGCACTTAGGACTTTCCCCTCAAGTAACATTTCATGCTCAACCATCCAAAACAAAACAAAACCCTTGGCCTTCATAACTAGCCTAATATCATTACCTTAAGCTTTTCAAACACAATACCCATCTTTGCACATATTGGAGAGATCCCTCTCCGGATTCAGGAGGGCTAGATCCTAGAATCCCAAAGTTTGGTTGAAATGATGTTAACTCTGTGATTGGACTCTCCCAATCTTGCTAATAAATTACAGAGAGCTAACATAATGGGTTTTCAGGTTATTGGATTAATAGTTAATAGTTAATAGCTAATAGAATATTAATAGTTAAGGTGTGTAATGGGGTTTTAGGCGGTTGGATTAATAGTTAATAGTTAATAAAAAACTAAGAGTTAGGGTGCGTAATGTGTTGAAGGGTTTCTCGAACTGGATGGTAAGGTGAACAATCAAACAGATCCAAAAGTGAAAAACATAGCATCATATTATAATGGATTTTGCACAAGCACACTCTATGGTTTGAAGCGTGGTTTTTAGATTTCATGATGGAAAAATTGGTTAAACTATATGTGATAACTGATGAGCTACACCTTGATGAAACCTACATCCAAGCAATCAAGGAGGCTTATTACCCTCTCGTTCTCTAGAAGAGGGTATCTCTTTCAGTGCTTTCCCTATTTTTTCATCAGTCCTTCTAGACTTGATTTTTTTGCGATAAGTTTTCCATTAAGGGTTTGGTCACTATATTACTTTTTTTATTTCAATTTCTGCGAGAGATTAAGGTTTCTTGGTTATAATTTTTCTTATAGGTAATTAGGGTTTGTAGGTCAAATTCTACCCAAAACTGATTTCAATTTTTCTCGGAGTTCTTATTCGTCAACAAAGGAACCGTTATATGCATATAAATGCTACGTTATTAACTTTTACAAATGATGTATTGATTTTATAAAATAAACCTTGGAATGACGAAGATGTTGCAGAGAAGAATAAAATATTTAATGTCGACAAATAAATTGTTATTATTGAAATATTTTACAATCTATAGGTTGTTTAATTTTGTTTAGGCCTATGACCATGGGTTCTAGTGACATGAAAAAATTCAATGGAAATGGGAAGTGCACAAAAAACATGAGCGAAAAGAGGATAATTTGTACCAAAAGTAGTCATTATTTTTCTCGTTAGTGTTATCATTAGTAAATTATTTATTTATCATGCATTATTACATTCAAAGATAATACTTCAATTTTAATATTTTTCCTCAAATTTTGATTTGTTATAAAATGTTGATTTTACTTTCAATATCATCGTCGAGCCAAAAAAAGTCAAAGAATTGTAAAAAATGCATTTAGGTGTAAATTCGTCCACTTCACAAAGGTAATACTTCAATTTTAATATTTTTCCTTGAATTTTGATTTGCTATAAAATGTTTATTTTACTTTTAGTATCATTGTCAACCCACAAAAAATCAAAGAATTGTAAAAAAATGCATTTAGGTGTACAATCATCCACTTCAATATAGGGTATGGAATAGCAGAGAAGAAGAGAGCCACTTTAAGTGAAATGCAGGTTTTAAAGCTCAATTCACCCTATTGTTCCATCTTAATTCACTTCTCCCTTAACTATTTCTCCCGCCATCAAATTCGCACATTACGGAATGGAGGCATGTTCCAGTTATCTACTTTTGCTAATGGATTTCATTCTCAGCGTGGGCCTTTCCATATTGGTATATGGTACAACCTTGAATGGCTCAAGCAGAAATATTCTTATAAATAGGTTTGTATCTCTTAACAATAGTTATATCTCCCAAGGGCTGCAAATGGTGAAAGGTTTTGACACTATCAATCAGTGGGATGAGATTACCCAAAGTTAATGGGAGCATCAAATTAGGATGGTGTGCCTTCATAAAAAACATTTGAACCTCACTCTTTTCATGATTATAGGAGCTCTCTATTGTTTATGGATATCTAGATGAAAAATACCATTATTGAAAAAGGTTAAGGAAATGGGATTTTTCCTCTCAAATATTAGAATAATTTTGTATTCTTTATGGATATCCAGATGAAAAATATTTCTTTTAGGAAAGGTAAAGAAGTAACATTTTTACACCTGAAGATTGTATAAAATGTTATTAAAATTTTCAATAGATCATTTTATCATGCCTTAATGAGATAAAAGATCAAATTTATATATAATTAATTTTATTTTATATGATCTCAATTACTTATTATATTAGAGACATGTTATGAGGAAAATTTGGGTTTACAAAAGGGTCCTAAACCCCTACGTGGTTTACTTGTCTTCCATTGCCTTTCATTATAATCCTATTTTCTAGAATAGTCAGAAAAAAATATATGTGTTCATGTTCATATTCAGCTCAAACAATATGGTCATCATCTCATACAATTCACTAAGGAAAAGAAATTTTATATGTAGTATTAGTCATTTTCAGTTCATACAATTCAGTATAATGATTTTGAACAGAATGAAGAAATATTTTTTTTGAGATCATTCCATTGAAGCTGTCACATGTCAAACATGGAAAGATTAAATAATACATTAATTTAAAACTTTGAATGGTTTTATTTAATGTTCTTTACCTTTCTAATGAATGATATAATTAAAAGTGGAGATGTTTCAATTTTCGTTTTCATGTTCTTTCCTTTACAGTTTGCACTTTGGTTGAGATTTTAAAGACATCCTATGCTAGATGTCATCGTTTCTTGGGAATTAGGAGTGCTCATTTATTATAACTTGGCATGATGGGAAATATGATGGGAAATTGACACCCTTGATAGTGCATAATATCGTATGGTTCCAAGTATACAACAACTAATGTAAAATATGCATATCAAAAAATCATTATCTCTCATAGCTTTCCCTTTCTCTGAATCCCCTTCCTTTAGAGATTAGATAAGATATATTTTAGCACTATTGTACCACAAAAAATGTTTTAATTAAACTACATGTCTACCACCCACTAGTAGAACGTCATTTCCATCACATTGCTTAGAACTAATCACAATTTTCCTCAATTGTTTCTCAATTGGAAGTTGGAATATGACAACTAGAATGTGTATGGTTTTGATAGATGTGACTGAAACAACGATACCATTTTTTATATGTTATAATGTGTTAATTATTCCCAAATATTATGTATTTTTCATCGGTTTGAATGTGTTTTTTTTTTTGACAGAAACGGTTATGTTGTATCTATATTCATCTTGGCCTGAAAGCCGAAAATTTGATTACAATGAGGATGTCTAAATCCTGCTGCATCTCCCTGCTAAGAATGAGAATGCAGCTGAAACTTGAAGACTTCTTCCTTGATAAGATATCTATAAATTTGCTTTCAGAGCTTTTTCCCAGCTTGAAGATACAAACAAATTTATTTAAGAGCAAGCAGTAAAACATGTCAACAATCAGCTTAAGGGATGGGTTCCCATAATTTTTCTTCGTCTTTCATCTTGACCCCGGCTGAAAGGAGAACAGCTTTGTTGGCTTCAGTGTCCGCCTCTTTGTTATGAGTTCTCAGCACATGAAAGTAGTTCAAGTTCTGAAAAGCGTTTTCCAAAGCCTTAATTCTGGATATTAGCCTTGCCAGTTTGAGATCCAAGGCTTGAGAATTGGAAACCATTGCGTTTATAATAATCTGGGAATCACCTATAATGTTAGCTTCACTTATAGTTAAATCTTTGAGGAACTTGAGGCCTTGATAGAGGGCCAAAGCCTCAGCTTGGATGCTGGATGAGATTCCAAGCCCCCAAGCAAAGGAGCGAATTTTTTCCCCAGTTGGACTAACAACAACGCCTCCAGCACCAGCTTTGCCCGGATTTCCCTTTGCTACTCCATCAAAAAAGAGAGAGTGCCTTGAATGCGAATTGAGCCAATCTTTAAAGTCAGTTTCAGATTTCCTTATTTGCCAGTCTTTAAGAGGAGGAGCGATTCTAACTGCTGGCTGAAAATGAAAGTCAAGGAATGATCCCCAAGCAATGTCCTGTTGGCTGAGATTGGAGTCGTCTTTTATATCTTTCAAGCACTCCTTTAAATGGCATTTAATCTTGATTTCTAAGACTTTGTGATTCTGTTTAATATTTTTGAAGATTCTTCTGTTGCGTTCTAGCCAGATCTTCCAACAAATAACCTTTGGCAGGACAACCCATGCAGTTTTGATTATCTGATTTTTGGGAGGAGGGCCAGGATATCTATTTTCCCAATTAGCAAAAATATCAGCAATGGAACGAGGGAGAAAAAAGTTGGAATCCAAATTGTGAATAAAGAAGCACCAGATCTGCTTAGAAAAATTACAATCGAGGATTAAGTGGACTACTGTCTCTGCATTATCGTTGCACAGCGAACAGATGGAGGGACCGTAAAACCCTTTTCTCTGCAGAATGTCATATGTAAGGATCTTTCCATGGCAGAGAAGCCAAGCAAAAAAATTGACTTTGGGCCAAGAAGGAAAACGCCAGACACCCTGCCAAGGTGCAGGGTTAGGTGGGACGTATGGCCTTTCTTTCAGCTTGGCATAGCCCATGGAGACGGTGTAGCCACTGGCATTCGATTCCCAGCCTTTTGAATCTCTTTTTCTCATGCGCGAGGGGGCCAAGCCAAGGAGGAGGTCGAGCAGCATGGACCATTCGTTGGCCAGGTGAACCGGCACCTCAATACGTTTCCAGCCTGCCCAAACAGAATCGCACCAAAGTGAAATATCCCACAACGAACAGAGCCCCTCTCTATCCATCCAACAACGCAACGCTCTGATGGAGGCTCTGTCTTCAATTGGGTCCTTATTCATGATTTTATCAGTCCAAATATTGATCTTTTTACCATTTCCAGGGATCCAGTAGGAGTGTTCATTGATTAGAGGAGCAGCTTTAGCATATAGTTTGAGAAAAGACGAATTAGGCAAATGGATCACATTGCCTAAATAGCTAGAACGTGGACCTCTGAAGTACTTTTTCCAGAGAGCCAGTTGGGCCCAGCCTGGCTTGGACGCAATGATCCTCCATATAATCTTAGCTTCCATAGCCACGTTTTGCTGGCAGAGGTTTTTGAAATTCAAATTGGCCTAGAGATGGTTTCCCAAATGATAAGAGGAATCTTGTGATCATTCTGTTTTCCACCCTTCCAAAAAAAACTCCGCATGAACTCTTCCATTTTTTTTAGTATGTTTTCCAGAGCAAGAAGCACAGCAAATTGAAAAAGAGGAAGGCTGGTAAGCACAGATTTAATAAGGACAGATTTTCCAGCAACGTTGAGCCAGGAAAAACCCCACGCCTGGATCCTAGACTTGAATTTCTCAAGCTGAGGGAGCCAATCTTTGCTTGCAGGTCTCTTAAGAAACACAGGAAGGCCCAAATATTTGAAAGAGGTCCAAGTAGAGGAGGCTGCAAAACCCAAACATCTAGAAATAGCAGAGAGCAATCTGGGTGAAGTGTTCCAGCTGAAGATATGACATTTTCTCTTATTAACAACGCTGCCTGAGGCTTCACTGAAATCATCCAAAACTGCTTTAAATTTGGAGGCAGAGGAAAGGGAGGCAGCACCCAAAAGAAGAGTGTCATCCGCAAATAAGGCGTGGTTTATATTTTTGACCCATCTTGCAATACACAGTCCATTAATATCTTGATCTTGCATCTTTTTGTCTAATAGGAAGCTGAGAACAGAGGCTTGGATGACAAATAGCAGAGGGGAAAGGGGACACCCCTGCCTTAGCCCTCTCAAAACTTTGAAGAAATCAGTGGCTCTTCCATTTACAAGAGGGGAAATCCATGGTTCCGAGATACATGCTCGGATCCATTTGATGAAATTATCTCCAAAACCAAACTTGCTCATGACTTTTAAAAGAAAGCTATGATTAACTCGATCAAAAGCATTTTCTAAATCTAGTTTAATCACCATACCTTGTTATTTTCGAAGAAGGCTTGAATGAATTGCCTCTTGAACAAGGGTGAAGTTGTCCACGATCTGCCTTCCTTTGATGAAGCCTCCTTGATTCTCCGGAATAATCTTGGGGAGAATGAGCTTCATTCTGTTTGCAATTACTTTGGTGATTAGCTTGTATCCTGTGTTGCACAAGGAAATCGGGCGGAATCTGCTGAAATTGTTGGCGCCTTTTTCCTTGGGAATGAGGGCTAAGAAAGAGGAGTTTGTGCTACCTCCAATTTTCTGAGTATTTTGAGACTTTTGAACCATTTTGAGCAGATCCTTTTCAATAATCGACCAAAAAACTTGAAAAAACCTGGAAGAAAAGCCATCCGGCCCAGGGGCCTTATCCGGTTCCATATCAAAAAGGGCCTTTTTGACTTCATCTTTGGTGACTTTGGCCTCAAGAATCTCGTTCATACGAGGAGAGATTGCAGAAGGAATAATGTCAAGCAGATCTGGGAGATGATCCGGATCCTTATCCTCACTATACAAGTTTTGAAAGTGAGAAAAGGTTGCTTTTTTAATGTCTTCAAAATCCTTGTGGGTGCCGTTGTCCTCCTTAATCTCAGAAATAGTGTTGAAGCATTTCCTGGCCTGGGCTTGTTTGTGGAAAAATGCAGAATTCCTGTCCCCTGCTTTGAGCCAGAGATTTCGAGATTTCAATCTCTAGTATTCTTCTTCAACTAAGCAGGCCTTATGAAAGCGTTGTTGTAGTTGAGCCTCTTGGTCTAACAGCTCCTCTGTGACTATAGCGTGTTCCAAATGAGATTGGTGAGAGGCAAGAGCTACTTTAATGGCTTTTCTTTCTGTGATCGGGTTGGACAGGGTTTTGACCCAACATTTTAGGACTCCTTTTACTCTTCTAAGTTTCTCCTCCCAGATAAAGAACGGAGATCCATTGACAGGTTGACTCCAAATTTCCTTGACTATTTGCATGAAATCTAGTTCCTTGACCCAGAGGGGACTAAATCTAAATGGGATGGGTCCCAGATCTAGATGGGCCAGGAACTCTAACTTTATAGGCTTGTGGTCCGAGATGCTGTTAGTAAGAATGTGCATTCTGGGTTCTAATCCAAGAAACAGATAGGAGCTTTGGATGAAAAATCTGTCTAATCTGGGAACAATATGACCAAGGCCCACTCTTTTATTAGACCAAGAGAACTTACCAGAAGAAGGTTTGATATCCATCAAGTCTCAGTCCTGCATTAGATCCTCCACCCATTCCCTTGCCGGATCTCGGACAGTGCTACCTCCTCTTTTTTCAGATGAGTGAAGAGTGAGATTGAGATCTCCACCAATAATTATATTTTCCAGATTTGTCAAGTCTGCTTGGTGCCTTATATAATCCCAACAATCCTTTTTTTCTCCAAAATTTACTGGAGTGTACACATTGAAGAGACAGAATATTTCCTTGGTGTCCAGGTTCTGCATTTTCAGCAGCAACCAGTGAGTATTACTAGCCTCAAAGGTGACTGCAAATTTGTTGGCATTCCATAGACCGCCAATCCCTCCCGAAGCGCCCCGGGCAGAGATTGCTCTAGCTTCACTTTTGAACCAAATCTTCTTGCTTGCTTGCAGGAAGACTATGTCTTCCAGCTTAGTCTCCTGGATGAGAAGTATGTCTGGAGTTTCTGTTCTTATTAAGCTTCTCATGGCTTCTTCCTTGACTTTTCTCCCCATACCTCTACAATTCCAGGAGATGATCTTCATTATTTATGTCTCTGGTGGGCTCCCTTGGAGCCTTGGGGCTGATTTTTCAACATCCTGGACTTTGAGGCTAGCAGTTTTTCCAGAGTTGGCTGGCTACCCTGTAGCTTATCTTTATAAGTCTCCTGCTCTCTTTTTTCCCTGTCAGTTTTCCGGCCTCTTGTAGATCTTCGTACTGAGGTTTGGGTGTCTCCTATTTCTCCTTCTGCCTCTGACTCATCTGTTTCCTGCTCTCCTTCCTCTTCTTCTGAAGTCATGCCTTTGGATTCTTTGGCACTTTTTCCTTTGAGGGAAACCGAGGGAGAACCTTTGTTTGGAGAAACTGGATTTTGAGTCTCGACCTCCGGAGGAGTTTCTGACTGTTGGCTTAGTGGGTCAAACTTGTTTTCTTGCGCCTTTTTGGGGGGAGGGCGTTGAACATTAGCCTGAAGAGGGCCTTTTCCAGAGGGTCCTCCCGGTTTTTGCCCTTTATGATTGGTTTTTGATCGCTTGACTTGGTTCCAACCCTCTTCAATCCCTTTCTCTGGCTCAGCGTTGGAAGGACAGTTTCTAGCAAAGTGTCCATGAACGTGGCATTTCCTACATTTGAAAGGCAGTTGCTCATAGTCCAAGATCTGTACATGAGACCAGCTTCCAACTTTGATTTTGATAGCCTCTGGAAGAGCCACCTCTATATCTACTTCCACGCAGATCCTGGCACAGTTGTACTGATCCTTATTGTTTGCCCGATCTATGAATTTCCCGAGAGTGTTACCAATGTGTCTCAAGGAACTCCAGTTCCAGCAGTGAACTGGCAGATTTGGAAGACGAACCCACACCGGGACAGCCTTGGGAACATCGACAGTCGGATCAAATTCCGGAGTCCATTTGTTCAGATAGAGGCCTTGAGAACCCATGAAATACGGCCCATTTTGAAAGATCAAGTCTTTGTCTTCTTTGGAGGAAAATTCGAAGAGGAAGTACCCTTTCCCCAGAAAGTAAGAGGTGACCTTTTCCTTGATCAGAGGAGCCCAGTTCCTGTTAACCCATTGCTCAGTAGTTTTCGGAGAAGGCCACAGACCCGTGAATTGGCCAATGAGACCTCGATCTGCCAAAGATAAAGCTACTTGAATGGGGGCCTCCGGAGGCAAAGAGATCTCAGGAATTTCATCTAACTTCTTAACAAATTTGGATGCTTCGCTTTTTTTCTTCTGAGGCAAACCAACAAGAAGCTGGTTGAAGGCGTCGATGGCAGAAGAAGAATGTGGATCCATAGAAGGACCCATCGACTCCATAGGGAAGGCCTGAGGCCGGCCGCCGCAGGGGCAGCCACGCAGCAGAAACCCTAGCGAAGCTCAGAACGCGCAGCAAGCATAACTGCTGAAATTTTGTTGTTGTTCCAGCACTTGATTATTTACTATCTCCCTTTCCCAGCAAAGAGAAACGTCGCAACCAGAGTTCAGAGGTGCAGACCAAAGCCGTGACAAAGAAGAGCACAAAAGGAGGGGACTCCAACCAAGCAGCAACAGAAGCAGGAGGCCCTGCCAAAGCAGGCGCAGCCGCAGAGGCTGCAGCGGGCAGGTAGAGCAGCTAGGGTTTGCAGGGGCTATAACGCGCAGGCAGAGCAGCAATCCCAATCCTTCATCGGTTTGAATGTGTTATTCATATTGGTAATCTAGGTTTTGCAGGTTAAGATAAATGTGATTAGTTGATAGCCTTTTTCTTGTAGATCAAATACTCTTTTTCTCTTATCAAAGTGTTCTCACAAATATTTTAAGTGTACATTCCATCCATTATCAATATTATATGATAATAGTTTGATAGGGTCAAATCAACCATGTATTATGAAATTACATCATGTTTTTGAAGCAGAAAAACTGAACCAAACTTATTGTCAAAATATTTAGGGGGTATGATAGAGCCATAGTTTCCTATATGTTAGAGTAACATTTCTCACGATTCAACCATTCCTAATATTGTACTTATACCAATATGATGGGAACGGATTGTACCTAGGAATTCAACCTACTGAATATCATGATATACTACAAACTCAAGACTCTTTGCTGACTAGTAGGTGTGTTGTAAGTAGATTGGCATTCCTATATTTTGAACCAGTATAGAAGTTTCATAAAGAAACATTTCAAGTAAAACCTATTCAACTGCAACTGATTGTAAAGTGCATCCAAAAAACAAAGAGAGAGGGTGTTACAAACTAATCCTTGTTGAATCATCACATGAAAACCTTGGGATTTTTTCCACAATAGTAAATCTATCATAAAATTGATTAAAACTAATCAAACAATTAATGGAGTCTCCATTCATTGAATTTTCATGAGAGATATTCAAAATTTTTAGATCTTTATTTTATTGTAATTTAAGTTAGGAGACTTTTGATGATTTTTTACTCAAAATTATAGATTTTTATTGTATTTCAATTGAAGTTGGTTGTGTTATTCATATTTTTAATCCAAGTTTGGCATCCTTAAATATCACAAGGGAATTTCATATGGATTTTCACAAGTAGGCCTATTTATTTGTTTGAAATTTTTTTGTTCATGGTAGATATACCTACCCTAGTATAGGAATTTCCAAGCATGAGAACCTACATATAATAAAATTTCAAAGAATGTTCATCATAAGACTACAAGATTTTGATCAAGTGAGATAGTTCAATATTGAAAAAAGGTCATAAATGACTAGGAGAGGAGAAATAAATAGGCACCAAATATATCTGGAAAGATACAATCCTCGCATAAAATGTACACTTCGCAGCCATCATTAAATTTTTGGGACTAAATTTTCTTTTATGAGGCATAAAAATCCCTTTGCATTTATTTATAAGTCCCTTACTGGTCAAATACATATCCAAGTCTCCCATAATATCATGGTGAATAAATGAAAGCTCACTACTACCATAAGAGTTCACCATGGTATCTCCGAGTTGTGAATTAAAGTTGATATGTCAACCAAAATAATTATTTAATCAGTGCTCAACAAAATATCCACTTCTCTTCTATCAAACAATGCAAAGTTTCTATGTGAGTGACTAACTCTATTGATATATCTATTGTGTAGCTATGCTTTAAACTAGTTCATCCAATGGTAAATTTTGAATTTGTCATTTTGGAAAAAAGATTTGAATAAAACTCATGTGTCACAAACGAGTCCAAATGCCTAAAAGAAATTAAGAAATGAAAAATAAAGGAAAATCCAATCACCTTAATAGTAGGGGTAAAATATTGTAATCTTTTTATCGAGTGAGACAATTCAATACCGAAAAACAACATTTTTTTGATCCAATATTTTCTACTAGAACTTAAAAGAGCATCTCTGAAAATTGAGAGGAAATATTTGTTGGAAAGGTTATAAAATATATGTATTTTGCATAATCTAAGTGATTTCTAGGTGAAAATGTGAATTTGGGTTACACCTTTACGATAATCGGGGGCGGAAAATGTTTTTCCTCAATAGTTCGTCCGAACTTTTGAAATTAGTTTGGTCGAACGCGTTCTGCCATTTAGAGATGGCATACTGACAGCATGGGAAAATAGATTTTTGGTCGGAGATGGGAAAACCAGCAACAAAAGTTTGGCTGAAATTTTAGTTCGGCCGGACTATTAGTTTAGCCAAACTTTTAAAATAGTTCGGCCGAACTCATAATTTATAAATATATCGCCCGCTAACTATCACAAGTTTCACATATTTTTCGTGTGTTTCTTTTCTGAATTTCTGTGGCACTGCTACTCTGTTGTGTTGTGGTGAGCTCTGTTGAATTGTTTCTCTGTTGATACTTTGGAGTTGCGTCACGACGAATTTCTGTGAATTTCTAGGTAAGTGTTTATTTACATGTGTATTCAAATCTACTGATGAATCGTTGCTATGTTTTTGCTCTGTTTAATTGTGTGTATTCAAATCTACTAATGAATGTTGACTTATTGAAGCAAATGTATAGTCTCTTACAGTATTCTACCAGTAAATATTAGTTTCTAGTGCATTATAAATTTATCATTTCCTGGTGGGTAATTTATGAATAAAGGATTCATCCAATTTAACCACATTATTGTAAATTTCCTTCTAGTGGGTAATCTGTAAATGAATCGAAGAGCTTCATGATTATCATCCATAGCTTTCCCTCTGCAATGGAAAAACCTGAACCAAAAAGGAACTCATAATACAGTGAAAAAACCAATAGTTATAAACCGAGAATCAAAAGAAGCAAGGGTGGCATCATCTCGCCTGGCATACCCTCATGTCTTAGCTTACCCTCACACAATTCTATATCCAATGGCAATCAAAGAATACAAAAAATGAACGCAGCCAGTAACTTCTCCACCCAAAGAGACATGTCCATTCATACATGGAAAAACCATTATATATTACCAACTGAACTCTTCTATTTTTTCATTGATATTTTCAGTCAAAAAAATCAGAACACTTCAGTTAAGAAGAGAAAAACAAGTTTGGATCTGAGTTGCTAAAGGAGAACGAAAAATTAAAGATAATTGTCTCAAATTTTCTCTACGATTGGATCTCAGGATTTATCTCATTCATTATTTTTCTTTCGGACCTATTGAGGATCAATAGTTCTGTGGAATTTTGGGTCTACAACTAGTACTATACCTTGGACCTGTAGCTAGTTATATGAAATTTTAGGCCTGCAACCAGTAGTAGAACTTAGATATGTACCAGACCTCAGTTTTTTGGCTTGTTATGCGAAATCTTGTTTCTGTAACCAGGATCATATTTCAGACCATGAGGCAGATTTTTCAGTACACTCAACTCTCCTTAATCTTTCTCTTCAACCCACTTTCTAAGAATACATTAAGGCTCTCAAAAATATTATTTCGGATCTGAGTTGTTAAAGTAGGACGAAAAATTAAAGATAATTGTCTCAGATTTTCTCTATGATTAGATCTTTGGATTTATCCCATTCATTATTTTTTGGACTTGTTAAGGATGAATAGTTATGTGGAATTTTGGGTCTGCAACTAGTACTATATCTTGGACCTGTAGCTAGTTCTATAAAATTTCGGGCCTGCAACCAATAACAGAACTTAACTCAACTCTCCTTAATCTTTCTCTTCAACCCACTTTCTAGCCATCAATTAAGGCTCTCAAAAATATTATTTCGGATCTGAATTGCTAAAGGAGGACGAACAATTAAAGATAATTTTCTCAAATTTTCTCTATGATTGGATTTTTGGATTTATCTCATTCATTATTTTTCGATTTTTTCGAGAAAAACAGATTAGCCATAAAATTTTCCCACTAAAACCAAAAGTGATTTGATACAAAACATAGGTTTTAACCTTTTATAGATGATTGTTTCAAATAGATTTTTAATAAAATTAAAAAATATTCAATGTAAAACACATACACATTAACATATAATTGTGATATTTTCCCTTCTTTCCAAATTAGTGGACATCCTTCTAGAAAAATCCCTTTTAATGAAGCAGGTATATCCATAGAGATCCACTGATATTTTTTCACAAACAACTATTCCATTTTGGACTTTTATATCTCAAAACTATGCTCATTGAATTTATGCATCTATTTTTTTAAACTAGTTGAAACTATTAAACTATTTTGTTACACCATAGGAATCATTTCGATATATCTTCCATTTTAATGGGGTGTATCACATTTCGAGAAAAAAACATTAGCCATAAAAGTTTCCCATTGAAACCAAAAGTGATTTGATACAAAACATAGGTTTTAACCTTATATAGTTTAATTGTTTCAAATAGATTTTTAATAAAATAAAAAATATTCAATGTAAAACACATAGTATTTAGAAACAAAAATTAATTTGATACAAAACTGTCAAACCAGGAGGTAACTCCTCAAATCAGAATGTGTATTAGCTGAAGAATGTACATGCATTTATACATGGAGGTGAGGCTATTGGGATTCATCCCCCAATGACTCTTGGCCTTCCTTATTTCCTAATATTATTTATTATACAAAATTATATATTCACACCCATCCCATAGGATTAGGTGTCAGCATTCCCCCCTTTAATCCGAAGGGATGTTGGTGAGCCCAAGCATCGATCTAAACTTTTCAAACTTTTCTCTTCCAAGTGCTTTGGTGAAGATATCAGCAGTTTGCTCATTTGTGGAACAATGATGTAGATGGATGGTTTTGGCCTGAACATGATGTCGAATTAGATGGTACTTTGTATTGATGTGCTTTGTTCGATCATGGAGCTTTGGGTTCTTGGCCAACTTTATTGCAGAAGTGTTGTCGATCATGAGTGGTGTGGAGTACATTTGTTTCATCTGCAAATATTCCAGGATTTTCCGGAGCCACACAATTTCCTTTGTTGCTTCAGCTGCTGCCACATATTCTGCCTCGGTCGTGGAATCTGCTGGAACTGACTGTTTGCGTGATCTCCAGGAGACAGCTCCTGATCCAAGACTCATGGTGTAACCTGTAGTAGACACCCCTGTTTCTTTGTCGCCATCAAAGTCTGAATCAGAGTATCCGATCAAGCTGAAGTCGCCCACCTGTGTATATTTGAGTCCAAAGTCTTGAGTCCCCTTCAAGTACCTTAACACTCTTTTTGCAGTAGACCAATGTCCTTCACAAGGTTTTTGCATGAACCTTGAGAGGATTCCAACAGCAAATGAAATGTCAGGTCTGGTGGTGGTCAGATAGATAAGACTTCCTATAAGCTGTCTATACTTAGTTGCATCCTCAAATTCCTTCCCTTCAATAGATGTGAGCTTCAAGTTTTGTTCCATTGGAATGGTTAAGGGATTACAGTCATCCATGCCAAATTTGTTCAAGAGATCTCCAATGTACTTCTTTTGAGAAAGAAATATAAATTTAGGATTTTGAATTACTTCAATACCCAGATAGTAATGAACATGACCCAAATCAGTCATTTCAAAACCTTTATTCAATTATTTCTTTATGGATGCAATATAGCTCTCATTGTTATCAAAAGATCATCTACATATACCACAAGATATACAACTATTTTTCCAACTTTCTTAACAAACAAAGTTGCATCATCAAGATCAAAATGTTTAAGTCAATTTTCAGAAGATGCTCGGTTAATTTCTCATACCAGGCTCGTGGTGCTTGCTTGAGGCCATACAAGGATTTTACAAGTTTGCAAACTTTGTATTCTTGACCCTTTACCACAAATCCTTCTGGCTGGGACATATAAACTTTCTCCTTTAGATCTCCATTCAAAAAATTTGTTTTTACATCCATCTGATGAACTTTCCATCCATTCTGAGCTGCTAGGGCAAAGAGAGTCTGGATGGTGGTCCATTTTGCTGTGGGAGCAAAAGTTTCTTCATAATTGAATCCTTCTTTTTGTGAAAAACCTTTTGCCACAAGCCTGGCCTTGTGCTTGTCAAGTGAGCCATCTGCTTTATACTTTTTCTTGTAGACCCACTTACAGCCAATTGGTTTCGTTCCCAAAGGTGGATCAACCAGCTTCCAAGTGCCATTCTTTATCAAGGCATCATACTCCTTCTGCATCGCTTCTTTCCATTCATGATGAGAAGCAGCTTCTTTGAAGGAATTTGGTTCAGGATCTGTAGACAAACTCAATTCACAGTTATAAGCAATATCCATATCAATAGGAGAATCATAATTATCTACATCACCTTCAATTTGTTGAGTGGAAATTCTTGTTCCTGTTTTTCCAACCTCATCAGGATGAACATTCTCCAGTGTCTTCGTCAGCCATTTGGGAGGACCTTTTTGAGATGGCCCAGGCTATTCATTTGACTAAGTTGGGATTGATTCAAGATTCAATCTCCCAATTCTGTCAATCACATCATCCAATGTGTCATCCGTGGTTGTTTCTTCATGTTGGGGAGGGAGTGCTTCAGGACATGATTCCACAGTTTGATTCAATATCGGAATCCCCCCTTCAAGATGTGGAATATGATTATCAAATTCTTGGAAATACTTTGCATGTGTGACTCTATCCAGGCGATCAAGTTGCCGCTCAACAACCTTGTCACTCTTGGAAGATTCAAGAAATATGACATCTCTTGCTATTACAAACTTCTTATTTGTTTCATCATAGAGACGGTATCCTTTGGAGGTATTGGAGTACCCCAAGAAGATACATTTTCTGCTTCTAGCACCAAGTTTGTTCCTTTGACCCTTGGGTATCAAGGCATAACAGGTGGACCCAAAGACCCTGAAATGCTTTACCGAAGGAATGTGGCCATGCCACATTTCAAAAAGAGTTTTGTTTCTAATTGAACTTGAAGGACACCTATTCTTTATGTAAACAGCACATAGAACTGCATCAGCCCAAAACATCAATTTTACATTCTTGAAAAATAACATGGAGTGGACCATATTTAAAATAGTTCTGTTCATTCTTTCAGCTACACCATTCTGTTGGGGATTATATGGCACGGTTGTTTGATGTTTGATTCCATGTTGACGAAGATAATTTTCAAATTCATTTGAGGTGTATTCTTTTCCATTATCAGTACGTAGAGAGCCAATATGTGTTTGTGCATCATTTTCAATCCATGCATGAAAATTCTTGAAAGTTTGAAAAGCATCAGACTTATTCTTCAATAAGTAAATCCAACACATTCTGGTGTAGTCATCGATAAATGTCATCATGTATTTATTTCCATTTGCAGAAGCAATAGGCATAGGGCCACATAAATCTGAATGAACAAGCTCAAGTTTTCTATGTGCTCTGGAGTGTGAATCATGAAATGGTTGTTTTCTATGCTTTCCTAGAATACAAGAATCACATTCCTTAGGTTTTCTAGGAATTGTAGGCAGTCCATTAACACCATTTTTCTTCAACAAACGAAGGCTTTCATAGTTTAAGTGCCCAAATCTAGCATGCCATAAAAGACTTGATGGGAATGTACCTTCATCATGATGTGAACTGAATGCAAAGTTTTGAGCATGAGCAGATGAACCTTTCAGCTTCAAGAGTCTCCCTTCTTCTATTCCCTCCATGACAAGTGAGTGATCTCATGCTTTTCTGACCTCTGCCTTGCCATCAAACAAGTGAATGGAGTGTCCTTGCTGGCGTATTTGGACCAAGGACAGCAAGTTTCTCCTCAACCCAGGGAGGTATAGAACCTCATGTAGAATATGATCTGGAAGACCAGGCAACTTAAGCTTGATTGTGCCAAGCCTTGATGGCTTGAGTTTGGATTTATCTGCGAAATATACTGCTCCATCAACTTTGTCAGTGAATTCTTCAAAAAAATATTTTCTAAATGTCATGTGACATGTTGCTCCTAAATCAAGCAACCAATCATCTCTCCATGAAGTAAATGAAACATCAAATAAGTCTTCAATTACTCCATTGTTACAATGTGCTAGAACATAATGAGCGGATTCAGGTGCTTTACCTTTGTCTTTTTCATTAGTTTTACCTTTGTCTTGATTTCTTTGCTGCTCAATTTTCTCCCATGGTGTTCTGCATTTGGATGCATCATGTCCATCTTTATTGCAACATGTACAATGAAGATTGGATTTGTCAGATTGTCTGCCCCCCATTTCTGTGAAGTTTCTTCTTCCTCTTCCTCTTCTGCCACCTATTCCTCTGGATGAATTTGGAGCATGACTCTTTTCTCTATGTGCCAAGTATGCAGCCTCTTCAGAAGATGAAGGGACTGTCATCTTCCCAAAAGCTTTCTCTCTTTCTGCAAACTTTTTCTCAAGTGTATCAAAGGTGATATGCTCAAGGTTCCCACTTGCTTGAAAAGACTCAAGATAATGTGAGTAAGTTGGATATAATGCCTTAACATATGCTATGAGAGGTATGTCCATTTTTACACCAGTGCTATCAATATCATGCATGATCGATCTAACTTCTGAAGCTAAGGCAAGGGGATCATCATTCTTCATTTCAAGACTGAACAACTTAATCATCAATTGAACATTTTCTAATTTTGAATGTGAGTCATATAATTCTTTTAGATTTCTCAAGGCATCATAGGCATTTGAGAATGATGAAATGTGGTGACTCACCTCTTCATTTACGGAAGCTACAATCAAGGCATAGGCCTTGCAGTTCTTGTTTTCCCAAATGGCGAGCTCTTTGTCTGAAGTGGGCTTTGCTGGTGGATTTCCTTCTTGTCCTTCACAGATTCCTCTCCACAACTCATTAAAAATGAGTGTGTGTTTAATCTTCCGATACCATTCAAGATAGTTCTCTTTGTCGGAGAGAACCACCCCAACAATAGAGATGAGAGAATGCATTAGTTTGCTGGAAAAAATTATTTTGAAGAGGAAACAATTCTGCTAGAAAAATTTCAACTCTGGAAATTTGCTCAATTAAAGGAGACAAAAAATCTTTGCTGGAAAATAGACTGAATTTAAAAGGACACAAACTCTTTGCTGCAAATACTGAATTCTGCACAAAAAATATATGTATATTTTTTTTTTAATTTTTTTTTTGGAGAAAAAATTTATATAAAAATATGGTGGAGGGGAAAGTATTGTTGATAAATGGGGCGCTGTTATATATGGGCAGTATTTTATAAAGGAGACTGTTTTATGAGTGGTGGAGGGGCCGTATTATAAAGTGGTGGAGGGGCAGTATTATGAAGGGCGGAATGGTATTGAAGGATGGGAGGGGGCGAAATTTAAAAGGTGGATTGGTATTAAAAGATGGGAAGGGCGTATTAAAAAATGGGAAGTATTGAATATTATGAAGGAGGGGTGGTATTATGGAGAGCGTGTTATCGAGAGGCGGTATTTGATACTGTATTGTGTGACAGCATATTATGGAGAGCGTGTTACATATATGGATAGCGTATATATGGAGAGCGTGTTACACATATGGACAGTGTATATTATGGAGAGCATGTTAAATATATGGACAGATTATATTATGGAGAGTGTGTTAAATATATGGATAGCGTATATTATGGAGAGTGTGTTAAATGCGGTATGTGCAGTGAGGCAGGTGAGGCAGGAAGGAGGGAACGACAGTCGGGTGAGGAGAGCGGTGAGGGGTAGTGGCGTAGGGAGTGTGGGGGAGTCGGGTGGGGAGAGCAGTGAGGGAGTTGGGTGAGGGATCGAGTGAGGAGCGAGTGAGGGAGTCAGGTGTGCTGTCTGCACTTGCGAGAGTTGCAGGGAGGGAGGAAGGGGCGTAGGGGAATTAAGGCGTGAGGGAGATGTGAGGAATTAAGGCGTGAGGGAAGTGTGAGGGGGCGAGGGCAGTGTGGAAAGAGGGAGGCCGAGAGGCCTGTTACAAAAAATCTGGAATGGCAGAGTTGCACGACTGCTGGAATTGCAGAATGGCAGGTATCTCCTGGACCTGCAAATTGCAGAATTTCAGGGACTGCAGAATTGTAGAATCTCTAGAGGCTGCACAAATAGAACTGGGCAAAAAATTGCAGAGATAGATTAAAAAAAATGCAGAATTACAGTACAACAATTTAATAGGAGCAACAAAAACTATCATAAAAAACTGACTGAGCAAAGGAGAGGGAGTTACACCACAGGAAAAAATGCCAATAGTGGGACTGGCTCTGATACCATGTCAAACCAGGAGGTAACTCCTCAAATCAGAATATGTATTAGCTGAAGAATGTACATGCATTTATACATGGAGGTGAGGCTATTGGGATTCATCTCCCAATGACTCTTGGCCTTCCTTATTTCCTAATATTATTTATTATACAAAATTACATATTCACACCCATCCCATAGGATTAGGTGTCAACAAAAACATAGGTTTTAAACTTATATAGTTAATTGTTTTGAAAATATATTCTTAATAAAATAAAAAATATTCAATGTAAAACACATGCACATTAACATATAATTGTGATATTTTCCCTTCTTTCCAACTAGTTCATCCTTATAGAAATATCCCTTTTAATGAAGCAAATATATCCATACTAATCTATTGATATTCATTCACCAAAAAATATTCCATTTTAGACTTATACATCTCAAAACTATGCTCATTGAATTTATGCATCTATATCTTTAAACTGCTTGAAACTATTTTATTTAACCATAGGAATCATTTCGATATGTCTCCAATTTTAATGGAGTGTATCACATTTCAAGAAAAAACACATTAGCCATAAAAGTTTCCTATTGAAACCAAAAGTGATTTGATACAGAATGTAGGTTTTAACGTGATGCAGGAGCATCCAAGCCAAATTTTCATTATTTAATTATGTAATAAGGGGGGTGAGATATTTTAATTATTTTATTAATTAAATTGTTTATTTTAATAAATGAGGAGGAAAATGTAAAGGTGAGGATTATTGTATATATATTCTTTAATAATTAAAGGATATGAGTGGAATGGGATTAGGTAGATAATCTAGGGAGTAGGAATTCTATATACAGGATTTTGTTGAGTCTAAAACTAGAATAAATCTAATTTAAATTTAGCTGAGATTAATGTGGAGTATTTTATGGAATGGAATAAATTCCTATTTTTGTATAAATAAGAGGGTTGTATGAGGGTGTAAACAGAAAGTGAGAAGTGAGGAATTCAGAGAGAGTGAGGAATGATTTGAGAGCTTTTGTAAAGGGCCAAGAGCCGGGAGAGGCTCTCCATTGTAATATTTGGCCAAGGATTTCTTATGTTATTATATCTCTGTATTTTTTTTGTATAAGATTTATTTTGGTTATGTATATTTGAAGTTGCAGCAAATGGACTTTTGATGAGTTTTCTTAAGTATTTAAGAAAAAAAAGAAGTGTTTATTGTTTACATGCGAGGATCTGATTTAACCCAGAATCCCTGCATCATTTGCTATCAAAGCCTGACTTAGGCTTGAGATGCTGACACATTCGTATTAATAATTGTGTGAGGTTGAAATTTTTGTGTGAATGTGTAAGCAATAAGCACTATATATCCATGAACATTGCTACATCGCGATTAGAGTGTTGTGGGTGAAGGTCGTGACAGAGGTGCAGCTGATGAGTTTGACGCTCGGATGCTCTAAAATTATTCTTCCCAATCCCAGAGCCATTTTGGCTTTAGAGGGAATTTTTCTATTGCCAATAGTTTGTATTGGTCTAATGGATGGAGATATCAACAGATCTGACTGCATATCTTCTCATTTTTTCTCGGTTTATGATATATGAATTGGTTGTTGAGGGAATTATTTACTACCCATCAAGGATTCGATATAGCAAGCTTTTTCTCCACGTGAATAGGCAGATCGAGCAAACATATATTAAGAGGAGCTGGTGTACCTAGGCTGCTGAGAGGTTCATGGTCATAGGCCAGATTAATGTCTGCAAGACAAGCAAAGATGAAGATATTTGAAAGCCAACAAGATCTCTGTGTGATGGAGGCAGATCTGCATGATATTTGAATGGGTGAAAAAGCTACAGGAAGTGATAGGTAAGGACACAAAGGAGAGTTACACTGGCAATGGGTGAGAGAGAAATGGGTGAGGACGATCGCAGATAATGAGCAGCAGTTAGATTATTCATCCAAGGAGTGGATTGGTTGAGTGAATCTGGGTTCTCTCGCTGCTAAAAGGTGGAACGGTGAAGAAATTGGAGTTTACGTTGCTAGTGAAGACAAATTGGGCAATGCAGGAGATAATTTCCACTGGGTATTAAAGTAAGAAATAATAGCATTGAACCAAGGACAACTTTGACTGGCAGTGATAAGGCGTAAGTAGATTGGCAATGTCAAATTGTCTTTGCGTTGCTGGTGGTAGTCCATAGCAGAGACTCCATCAAATTGTTGCGTTAACATTTCAAGTGGTTTGGAAAGCATGGAGCTAGGATATTCACACATAGTAAAACATGGTGTCGCTTCCCAAGAAGCACATAATGGAACACTACAGAGGTGTGAGGTCCGAAGCAATGTGAAGCAGACACGGAATGTTGTAATTGTGTGGAAAACTACTAGCTCGCAGGTGGAGATGTAGTATGGAGTAATTGAAGGTGAATTGGTAGCGGTCTATGGAGCTGTGCGCATGCATCAAAGAGGAGAAAGTAGCTCAAAGCATCGTGACCAAGCATTGGAATCGAAGGAGACTTCCAACAGGTGGCTCGATGCATTTCAAGAATGGTCGAGGGACGTTGCAGTGCATTGGCAGTGTATAATAGTGAGGTTGAACCTTTAAAAATAGCCATGTGACATAGTTGTAATGTGTACAACATTGAATCATGATACATTTACTGTAACGTATCACACTAGCGCACAAACCCATAATGCATAGTTGTTATGATTGCTTTGTTGTGAGTATTGAATGGTAGTGGTATCGGTTGTGACGGATTAATAGTTGGTTTGAGTGGTTTGATATGAAACTTCAGTTGTAAATAGATGGGATATGTTTTAAATGCAATTCTAAAGGTGTTATATAAATAAACGGTCCTTTGTGGACTCAATAAACATGGTAGTGGAGATTGCATGTGTAATGCAATAGTTTATTGGAATTGCATACTAAGTTTGATAAATTGATCAATTATGTGTTGTATGAAGGATAAGCCTGGGACTTAAATTAGTGCGATATTTGCAACAGCTTCAAAAACAATGCAGCATTTTCTTCAAGATCAGCGACTTGTATGAACGTGGAGTTGGGTATGAATTTACGCCTATCGGTAATTTTGTTTTTGAGTTTTCTATCTATTTGAAGTTCGATTTTTTGAAGACAAGTATCGCTATGATTTTGGGGCCGAAGTATTGCTTCATATAACTAATCTCACATTTTTTTCCCCTTCTTTGATCCACTTGTTAGAGGGCTTAAAATTGCTTTAGAGTCTTGATGACAAAAAATATGAATTGGAGTGGCTTAACGGAATTATAAGTCAAGGGAAAAGGTATGAATGAGCATGTTATGTGTTGACATTTTGGGTTTTCTTAACCAAAATCAAATTTACATACAAGTATTTTTGCATAAATTATATGTCAACATGTGATTCAACATTAAAGTGAAAATGTTGCAAATGTGGACGTACAAATGAATGGAAAATGAAAATGCACTATCCTGGGCGAAATAAAAGAAGTATGCATTTTTATGAGATGGTTTATTATGCAAAATATGGATTCACGCAGTTTTGGTTAAGTCATTTTTGGACCAAAGCTTGGCAGTGGGAGAATTATTTTGGTTTGTGTTTTGAGATTATAAGACACAATTTCCTGATGTTGTAGAAACTTTATTTTACCATCATGTGACGACATTCAGGATGGACACGATGTACGAGTTGTACATTATTCATCGAAGAAATTGAAAACATGAATAGCTTGTTATATGTACATAGGTGAAGAGATGTAAGTTGATGTACCATTTATAATGTGCAGTTGTAGGGCGCATGAAAGTACAGGTAAGAGATGGAACAAGATCACACAGAGATCTTGAAGGTGAGTTGATATGTTTTATTTTGACTCTGGTTTGAAGATGAGGTTTTCAAAATTCAGGTTACAGACAGTTGAAGGAAATATCAGCAAAAGAAGATCAGTTTTAAAAGTGCAGATGGTTTGAATCCTAGAGGGAGCAAAGAGGATGCTCAAAGATGTTCCAGAGAATAGAGAACCAGTGCTTGCCAAAAGACCAAGTCCAGAGAGAGGATTGGTGAGGTAAGTGGCAGCAGGGAGGACTTGCTATTGTAGAGGCTTTAAGTACAGCTCATGGTGAGTGAGTGATTAACACATGAAGATAGAGATAAATATGACTATTGAAGGTCATTGCAGAGGTTATAAAGAAGACCATAGAAAAAGAAATGAGAAAGAAGGTGCCAAATCAAATGGCATGAGAATGATTCAAGAGCAAATTGACAGAGAGAGAACTGAGATAAATTTCCATCTTGAGTTGTTGATGGAAATGTTACGAAGAAGTAAAATAGACCAAAGATATGGATGGAGTATGAAGAGGAAAGTCACATGGTAGAGATTGCAAGTGAAGTGGGAGCACAGAGTGAATGTTCAATTGAAGGAAGAGTTACTTAGTTTAAAGGAAGATTTGATATGTGAGCCAGAATATGATCCATTTCTTTCTGAAAGTAATGATGTGACAGAAGAGAAATCTACAGAGGAACTGAATCAAATGAAGTATTCATAGCAGCAAAGAGAGATGTTGACTGAAACATCCACTGGGACCACAAGGTCTTATGTTCTTAAGACTAATGATTTGTGTGTGATTGCAGGTACATCAAAAGATGTTGAAAAAACTTTGAAGTTTGTTAAGGAGAAGAAGTTGAATATGAAATCTGTTCAGAATGATGTTGAGATAACAATATCTCAGAAAGAAATGAAGACAAAGGGGTCTCATGGAAATATTCAACAGAGTATTGAAGCAGAGGAAGAAGGGCCATCTGATGATTGGTCAACAACAAGTGAAGGTATGAAAAGTTGTGTAAAGTTTCCAAGTTCTACCCCAATTGAGATTGTTGAGTTATATAGAAAGTTAGATCTTCAAAGAAGAAAGTTGGAAAAACATAGGATCTATGCTCAGGGTGAGTTGCTGAAAGAGCAAGACAAAGAAATTGTTCTGAATAATAATCAGGAAACAGAGGATAAGGATTTAGGAATGATTCAAAAAATCAAAGAAGTTCATTATTGTGAACCAGAACAAGGAGACATCTTGAAACAGATGATATGGAAGAGGGACTAGCTGACAGTCTCATGGAGGATTTAAATCAGCATACTGATGTGTTGATGGAATAAGAAATTTCTGAGCAGCATGTTGAAATGTTTCGAGAGGAGAAAGAGGCACTGAGGCCTTATGTTTTTTATTTTAATAGTTATTTTGTGAGTATAGGTTTTATCGCAGATGCTGGAAAAGATCTATTGGACAGAGAAATTAGACTGATAAGGAGGATAATGATGAAAGTGTCCCAGAAGAAGATAGCAGTAGTAAAACAAAGAAGAAGCAGCAAGAGGAAGACAGCAAAATACTGTGAAAGAATAGCCAGTGGGGCAATGCAACACAAAGTGTGGAGACCTGGAGAAAAACAACAAACAAAAGCAACAACAAATGGAGAATTGCAACACAAGATATGGGATCCAAGAAGACAAAGATCCAAAACACATGATCAGGCAATCATGGTTAATTTCAACCTTGGGAGTCTCATGCAAGAGCATCCAAGCCAAATTTTCATTATTTAATTATGTAATAAGGGGGGTGAGATATTTTAATTATTTTATTAATTAAATTGTTTATTTTAATAAATTAGGAGGAAAATGTAAAGGTGAGGATTGTTGTATATATATTCTTTAATAATTAAAGGATATAAGTGGAATGGGATTAGGTAGATAATCTAGGGATCGGGAATTCTATATACAGGATTTTGTTGAATCCAAAACTAGAATAAATCTAATTTAAATTTAGTTGAGATTAATGTGGAGGATTTTATGGAATGGAATAAATTCCTTTTTTTCTATAAATAAGAGGGTTGTATGAGAGTGTAAATAGGGAGTGAGAAGTGAGGAATTCAGAGAGAGTGAGGAATGATTTGAGAGCTTTTGTAAAGGGCCAAGAGCTGGGAGAGGCTCTCCATTGTAATATTTGGCCGAGGATTTCTTGTGTTATTATATCTCTATATTTTTTTGTATAAGATTTCTTTTGGTTATGTATATTTGAAGTTGCAGCAAATGGAGTTTTGATGAGTTTTCTTAAGTATTTAAGAAAAAAAGGAAGTGTTTATTGTTTACATGCAAGGATCTGATTTAACCCAGAATCCCTGCATCATAACCTTATATAGGTAATTTTTTCAAATAGATTCTTAATTTAAAATGAAAAATATTCAATGTAAAACACATGCATTAACATATAATTGTGATATTTCCCTTCTTTCCAACTTAGTGGACATCCTTCTAGAAAAATCCATTTTGATGAAGTATATATATCCATAGTGATCCACTAATATTTGTTCACAAACAACTCTTCCATTTTGGACTTATATATCTCAAAACTATGCTCATTGAATTTATGCATATATATTTTTAAACTACTTGAAACTAATTTATTACACCATAGGAATCACTTCGATATATCTCCCATTTTAATGGGGTGTATCATATTTTGAGAAAAACACATTAGCCATAAAACACATGCATTCTTATACACCCTTATGTCTACGTAAAGTAGTGTGAGTGATTCCATGGGTCCTCTACACCCTTCATAGGGTATAATTGGGACAAGTAGTGTTAACTTCTACAAGTTCTATAGGAAGAGTCTGTAAAGGGCCAGGTAGCCTCTGGATCTCATCTTCAGTAAATGCCCCTACATTAAATCTCTGTAACAGATCTAAATATAAGTTCTTCATTTTAATATCCATAAACCTCAACCACTTTAAGGCAAACTGTGTACATGTGTCATTTCTCCCATAAATTCTTAGGCAAAGTTTTCTAAAGCATGTACATGTCATGTTCGCTTTCTCCCATTAAATTTAAAGCATGTTTTTGTAAGTGCATAAAATAATTTTGCAAAGCATGTAAATGTCATTTCTCTCAAGCTTTAAAGGCCTAAAAATTAAGCCTAAATTGGCTGAACTCTCATAGAATTTTGAACTTCCATAGGATTTAAGTCTGTGTCTTGAGTGTTAACTTCTACAATTTCTAAAGGAAAAGTCTGTAAAGGGCCAGGTAGCCTCTGGATCTCATATTTTCTCAAAGGTGAAATATCTATTAAATGCCCCTACAATCAATCTCTGTAACAGATCTTTAAATAGAAGTTCTTCATTTTAAAATCCATAAACCTCAACCACTTTAAGGAAAATTGTGTACATGTGCCATTTCTCCCATAAATTCTTAGGCAAAATTTTTAAATCATTTACATGTCATGTTGGCTTTCTCCCATTAAATTTAAAGCATGTTTTTTGTAAGTGCATAAAATAGTTTTGAAAAGCATGTAAATGTCATTTCTCTCAAGATTTAAGGCCTAAAAATTAAACCTAAAGTGGCTGAACTCTAATATAATTTTGAACTTCCATAGGATTTTAGTCTGCCTATTCAGTGTTCCTAAAGGCTTCCTCCCATTAATTCTAGATGTAAATTCTACCATAAAATTTTAAAGTCAAACTTTAAGATAAACCATGCACATGTCATTTATCTCATGATCATGTGTCATTTCTCCCATGCATTTGCAATAAATGTCAATTTAATATATATTTTTATTGAATTAGTTTTTTTTTAGGGATAAGAAAACCATCAAATATGGTTGAAAAATGGAAATTATGCATAGAAGTTTCTTGCTATCCCAATCCAGGGAAAGCAACAATTACATATGTGCCTTCCAATATTGCGAATAGCACAATTATCAAAAGGAAAATGAATATACCAAGAAGAAAAACAAACAACGAGACATATTATATTGGATTGATAGAAGGCTTGGAAAAATCTATCGAGTATGGATCAAATGGAATTGTAGTTTTCACCAATTCTGAACTTGCGTGCAACCAGATGAATCGTGTGTACCAAGTTAAGAAGGAGAGGCTAAAATAACTGCATGGAATAACAAACAATATTGTTAGCCAATTTCAATTTTTTAGTATAAGACATTGTTCAAATGTGAATAAGATGTCTGTTGATCTAGTGCATGGGGAAATTCCCAATCTGGATTCATCTATCAAAGATGAATTAATAGATGAATTAGAATTATACGGGGCAATGTCAATGCAAGATTCATCTCTCAAAGATGAATTAGTTTTGAGACGCTCTTCTTCAAAAATTCAAGATTCATCTCTCAAAGATGAATTAGTTTTGATATGTTCTTATTCAAAATTTCAAGATTCATCTCTCAAATATGAATTAGTGTTGAGACTCTCTCTTACAAAATTTATTGATGGACATTGTAACATATCTTGGATATGTGTGTCTTTTGTACTTATAAATGCGTCTTTTTTAATGACCATGTGCTTTTTTCAATTATATACCAAGTGTGGTCCCACCACACCATGTAAAGCGCAACTTGGTGAACTTCACATTTTCAACAAGTGGTGAAATGAACATTTTTATAAAATTAAAATGCGGGGACTTCAACAATTTTTTGTTTAAATGGATTTTCACTTCTTTTTTAATGACAATGTGTTTTTTTCAATTTTATACCAAGTGTGCTTCTAGCATGTAAAGCGCAATTTGGTGAACTTATCATTTTATTAATTTTGTTTCCTTAAATTGATTTTCACACATCAATTAGTGCATAGTAGTTTCACCAATTGAATCAAATTTAAAAAGGGAAATCATATCATATTCAAAGAGATAGAAAGGTTAAATATTGCATTTAAGCATTGCACTAATTGAATAAAATTCAAAAAGGAAAAATCTGGAATAGAATCCTATTCACAGGATAGAAAGGTTAAATTTCTTCTCCATATAATAACTCAAGGCAATCTTCTTTTGACAAAGTCACTCATCCAAAGTGTAGATTTAGGTGATTACTAATGTCATCAATTTACCAATTTATAAATCAACAAGGTTTCCTAGTTGAGTGCATTAATGACATTGAACCCAATTCAACAAACATATATCTACTTCTTACCTTTCCAATCAAAATTAAAGGGATTTATATGGGAAAGAGAGATAGAACATATAGCCCATCAACTACTTTTCAGAGGTCAATGAAGGTATCTAGTGAAATGGAAAAGGTCAGAGAAGGCTCGACCAATGAGAGTTTCCATCATGTGGGAAAATTTTTGGAACACTTCATTGTACTCAAGTAATCTTAAGATTTCTTTTGATCTCTACATACTCTTGTTTGAGTGAAAAAAATTCCAATGGAAATAAGATAACTTTTCAATCCAACTAACCATATCAATTGAGCTCTATTTGAAAAAAGAGTAAAGAAAAGCTAACATGCCAATAAAATAACATTCTTGGTTGTCATTTTTTATTGGAATAGCTAAATCATATTAAGGATTCTCCATCCAAAAATAATTTCAATGAAGAGAATAATAAGAATCCAAAAGTTTCTAAAAAGAATTATTTCCTCTTTATTCTTTTTAAGAATAATTTAAGAAATCTTCTTAGAAACTTTTGGATTTTTATTATTCTCTTCATTGAAATTTTTTTTGGATGGAGAATCCTTAATATGATTTAGCTATTCCAATAAAAAAATAACAACCAAGGATGTTATTTTGTTGGTTTTTTGGTTTTTTTTACTCTTTTTCAAATAGAGCTCAATTGATATGGTTAGTTGGATTGAAAAGCTATGTTCTTCCCATTGGAATTATTTTCACTCAAACAAGAGTATGTAGAGATCAAAAACAATCTTAATATTACTTTCAAGTACACTCAAGTGTTCCAAACATTTTCCCACATGATGAAAACTCCTATTGGTTAAGCCTTTTCTGACATTTTCCATCTCACTAGATACCTTCATTGACCTCTACAAAGTAGTTGATGGGCTATATGTTCTGCCTCTTTCCCATATAAATCCCTTTAATTTTGATTGGAAATATAAGAAGTAGATATATGTTTGTTGAATTGGGGTCAATGTCATTAATGCACTCAACTAGGTAGCCTTGTTGATTTATAAATTGGTAAATTGATGACATTAGTAATCACCTAAATCTACACTTTGGATGAGTGACATTGTCAAAAGAAGATTGCCTTGAATTATTATATGGAGAAGAAATTTAACCTTTCTATCTTGTGAATAATATGCTATTTCAGATTTTTCCTTTTTGAATTTTATTCAACTAGTGAAATGCTTATGCAATATTTAACCTTTCTATCTCTTTGAATATGATATGATTTCCCTTTTTAAATTTTATTCAATTAGTGAAACTACTATACAATGCTAGAGAGTAGTAATTTAGTAGATTTAATGCTTTGGTCCTTCCCTTCCAATAATTGAACCAATGATGAAGTTTCTTATTTCTCCATTTCTCACGGGATTGGTGTGGATTATCTCTCACCTTACATCGTAAGGGATATATTATTATAGATGTATACCGAATTAAATTAATTTTTTTAATTTTAGGTTTCTATAGAGGGTTTCTTTTCTCCACAGACTTTAGCGATGGAGATAGGAACATCCATAGCATTTCAACCATTTGAACAAGTTGTCTATTTTTTTTAATATATATGGGGGAAGTTGTAGCTAACGAGCAACAAATGGAGAGGAAACCTCATGAAGCATTGCATGATTTTTTTTTGTTTTTTGTTTTTTACATGAAGTTCTATATATTCTAACTCAATTTTAAAACATCAAATTTTAATGTTTGTACGTGCATTGTGTACAGGTTCCCCATGCTTTGCAGGATAGCTCGCGGACTGAGATTTTGTTGGGAAAGACACTACATCCATCTGTATTTGATGGATGATTTCTAGATTGGATTGATATTTCTAGTCTTAAATTTACTTTTTAATATATTATCTAGATGCAATCATATATATAACTTGATACTTGATACTTGTGAGATCTACAAATTTTGTACATATTTTATGTGAACTACATTTGTATAGTTGAACTACTAGTAATGTTGTGATCTATAAATTAATGATTTGCTTTTGAACTACATTTGGCATGTGAAGTAATGTTGTGTTATAATTTTTTTTGTTCTTAAAACTTAAGTTTTGGATGGTTGAAGTACATTTGGCATGTGAAGTAATGTTGTGTTATAATTTGTTTGGTTTTAAAACTTAAGTTTTGAATAGTTTTCAAACTACCAGTAATGTTGTGATCTATAAATTAATGTTTTGCTTTTGATCTACATTTGGCATGTGATATAATGTTAAATGTTTTTATTGGATAGTTGAACTACAATTGGCATGGCATGTGCAGTACTGTTTTGATATAATCAAAAAGTTTTTAAAACTCAAGTTTTAGATGGTTGAAATACATTTAAAAACAATCATAAGATTCTAGGTCTTGTTAGATGTGTTGAAAACAATCATACAATTTTTAAAATGCAATCTATAATGTACATATATGTCCATTATTTTTCATCAATGCACATGTATAGAAAAGCTACTTTCAGTTAATTCCATTCTAGAACATATATATCCGTACAACATTTTTCATCAATCCACATAGAATTAAGCTATTTGAATAGTTAATTGCTTTTTAGAACATATATATCTAGTACTTAAACATTTTTCATCAATGTCAATAGATTAAGCTACTTTTCATCAATGACTATAGAATTTAGCTACTTTCATTTAATTGCATTCTAGAACATATATATTCAGTATATGAACATTTTACATCAATGCACATGGGAAAACTACTTGAACAATTAATTTCATTCTAGAACATATATATATATCCAATACGTGCAACATTTTTCATCAACACACATAGAAAATCTAGTTTCAGTTAATTGCCTAGAACATATCCGACCATTGGACAGACAAATTTTGTACTAGATTTTCTATCAGGAATAGAGATGTGGGTCAAATCCCACCAAAAGTCACATAAGTGCTCCGAGTCTCTTGTCTGAAAGGAATCTTCGTACAAAACTATACTTTGGATTATTTATTTACATTCCATACTTTTCACCAGAAAATCCCACGAGAAAAACTAGTCACATTCAGTCCATTTATATATCTAGTACGAGCAAAAATTTTCATCAATGCACATAGAAAAAATAATTTCAGTTAATTTCATTCTAGAACACACACACACACACACACACACACACATATATATATATATATATATAGATATATATCCAATACATGCAACATTTTTCATCAATGCATGTATAGAAAAGCTACTTTCAGTTGATCCTAGTGTGCATGTACCAAAACAATTTGTACATGTGAAAACACTTGCACAGATAAAATAGCAAGGCAACTCAATTTTTAGTCCAGTTCTGGAAGTTCAAAAACATAATCCAAAGAGAAGAAATTTTTGGTCAGTTCAATAAAAAAAATTCCAATGGAATGCCATCTTCAATGGTCCGTTCATGATTGGATTTTGACATTTTCCATTTTTTAATTTTCGTTTTTTTCTTTGATTGAACCTCTATCAACTTTATGCGTGCTGCACACACCAAGTGACTATATTGACAACTTATGACATCAGTTTCATAGTCTTCAAAGTAAAAAAAATCCCCACATTGATTAGTTTGTCTGAAAAAACATCCTTTCAGTATAATAGATCCTCTTTCATATGGAAACTCGTGATCATTATAGTTTTCTAATAATTTCATTTTTCGTGCAGTGAAATGCATCAAATAATACTTCACATTTTCATCATTGTCAGCAAGTGAAATTATAGCAAAAGCATCTCTTGCATGATAAAACAAACTTAACAAACTTATGTATTTAAATTTATTTCTAGATCTTTATCATTTTAGAGCAATTCAAATGTTACCTTCTCTAAAAAGATCAGAAACTCGATCACCATCGGATGATATAGTAGTCTCCTCTGATTCAATTTCTTCAAACATTGCAACAGACATTTTTCCCTTTGTATTTAGCTCTGTATGTTTCCAATCTTTTACATACATTTTGTTTTCACAAACGTCATTGGATTCTGTGTTGTCTATGCAAACATGACAAAACAATAATATTTTCTTTTATCCAATGCAAACACATTTCTAGACAGCTTTCTTTTAATTGAATGCAATTTTTGAGTCCCTTTTATTGTTTCAACATCATTTCCAAATGATCTATCTACTTCTTCGATCCCCATATGCCAAAAAAGCCTTTATATGTAAAATTTAAAGAAGAATGTAAATATGATATCAAAATACAATCAAAGATAATCAAATTGTGATAAATGTACACTGTCTAAAATTAGATATCCAATAAAAATTAAAATGAATGTACCTTTGCACTTCCCTTGATCGGTTAGTCTCATGGCTTAGAGCAGCAATGCACCATTGAACAACTTCTTTAGCGTCCACAAGTCCGCTTGCATAGAGATGCATTTGATATCTTCGAAGTGCTCATTTTAAGCATGCCCCTACACTATCATGTTCTCCTTTTCCATGACCAGTCTCGAAGAAATTCCAACAATGTTTAATGCAGGTTTTCTTATGAAGACAACACAACCAAAAGAATGATCATGCATATTTGAATCAACTCCATGACCATCCCACTATCCAATGTTTTATTTGTTATCTTAATTTTTTCAAGGAGTTATAAATCTTCCTAAAACAATGTTTCACAAAATATGTATCATAAAAACAATGTATCACTGTATAAAGTAATATCTTTTAAGAACATGTTGATTTTCAATGGTTCTTTCTATAAGATTCATGTTTTGTTCAAAGAATACCATAGAATATGACTACATGGAGACTTGGTCGAATGATATTCACTCAACTTTTTCAGAACAATGTAGTTTTCCACAAAATAAATACCATAAAATATCTGGAAAAAAATTTGCCTTGATTTTTTGACTTTAAGCTCAGGCTAATTTGTTTCATAAATTTTCATATTTGTAAATTTCTATCTCAAACTTTCTCAAAAATTCTATCACAAAAATTTCGTCTTCAATTTAACTTTTTATACTGTCAATTATGAACTAATGTATTTGGATATATTCATATATTTTCCATTTGTACTTTCATGTTGGACAATATCATCATTTATCAATATGATATTTAATTTTAAATTAGTCAACTTCTACAATCATCGATTTTTTAACAACAACACATTTTTCGTGAAATAGATCAATGCTTTGTCTTTCACATAATTGAGATATGAAATCATGGATAGTGGTGATATAATCCTTCCAAAATGTTCTACCAAAATTACAATGTGTCATAATATAACTCAAATTCCACATGATTAATCTACAACAACAAGCACTATAATGTTTAAGGTCTACATACTATTGTTTTGTTGAACAAAAGCATCGACACAATAAATTACTATCTTCTTTGAACTTGTTGCTCAACCCAATTCAAGTGGTTTCCAAGAATGCTGTCTTCAATTTACCAGGTTATTCTTCGCATCACATCCCTTGCATTTGGCGAAACATGTGAATTTTTCTTCCAATATTCATATATTATTTTTTAGCATGTTCTCCAAGTATATATTTGTATGGTTGCCTACAAATAGCTCTCCAACAACTGAGTTCATCATTTACATCTCTTTTCAACTGAAATTTCCGATGTTTGTGAAAAGTTTTTCGTGAGTTTCCTAATGCTCGTGCCATAGATTTTACCAAGCGATTCTCTTTAGTAATTGATGAAACCATTGCCATATGTATTGCTCTACATAAAACTGAAACATTTTTTGGTCTAGATCTTCTAATTGAATTTATAGCACTATTTATATTTTGTATCACATTTTCCTTCGTTTTTTAATCTTTGGTTGATTTTCGAATACCCAATAAAGTCGTAGCTTCTTTTAATTTCTTTAATGCTAGAAGATCTTTCAACATCTGTGCTTGAATTTTCATATTTTCTTTTATGAAATACGTATCAAAAATGCAGTTAACACAATATTGTATATAATGGTCAGCTCTTTTGTCTCCATATGTGTGAGTGTCAACATTTTCTAACATCTCATCATCGACATTGATTTCATCTATACATATTCGAATGAATAGTAAATAATAAGTTTACATATTAAATAAATAACTAAATTAATAAATATATGCATAATTTCAATAATACGTGCATGTGTTCAACATATATACACACACACACACACACACACATACCTTGTTATTCAATTTCTTCACTTGAATTTCTTTCAACATCTTCAATCATTGGTTCAATATCTCTTTCAATTTCTCTTTCAAAATTTTGTATCTCATCATCAATGTTTTGAGGAATATATCTATATGTTTACATTGCAAAATATTTTTCAAATTGATGCAGCAAAACTGCACATTTCTCAATTTGCAGATCTATGGGTTATAAGCCCACGATCTGAACTAAAAAGTTCACTACGCAATAATAAGATCATTTTAAAAGGTTCAAACCATATACTCCACAACCAATCAATACGAGGTCTGCGCAACACAGATCACACTTGAACATCAATTATTCTCAACCACAATTTTTCCAGGCTTAAGGAGTGTCTTCCTTTATGTTTTTAAACGCATGGGCTCCTCTTGCTCGAATTTATTACTGATCAAAACTCACTCAAACTTATAAATGATTTCATTGGACTCACGCACAACCTGCTCTAACACTTTTAAATGAATATAAAATAGCATTGATTTTCAATAGTGACGCACAACTACAAACAATGAAAAACAATAGAAAACAATTCCTTCATAGATGGCACATAGGTGAATGTTCAAATACACAGAGGTCTACAATCAAACCAATACACGGTCGTTTCATATTGACTACAAAATATGACGCTCATGACGTCCTATTGGGCCTATACATTTCCAAATGGCTGCCCACTTCAAATTGTAGATTAAAATATATAAAATTGAAATAGCGTGGATCATGACAGATCCGAAATCTCCTCCTACACGTAATCAACGATTCCCTAGAATTGATTCAACGAATCCCTAAGACTTCGTAAGGATCTCAATTCATGCTTATCTCAATGCAATGATCACGTCTTTGTATAGTTGTGCTCTAGTTTTTCATTCCACAAGGCTCGCTCTCCTTAAATCTAGAAATGATGTGGCTTCTAGATGCGATGTTGGTTGATGTCAGTTGATGCTCCTGCATCAGACTCCCAAGGTACAGAAATTTTATGACCTCCTGGTCATATGTTTTCTTCATTTCTTAGCAATTCTACCCACATCCTCTGTGGAATTTATCTTTGTGATCTTCCTGTAACAACATTCTTGAGCAATTCTACCCACATCCTCTGTGGAATTTCCCTTTGTGAGTTGCAACAAAACCTCTACAATATCAAGTCCTCCCTGCTACCAGATACCTCACCAAGCTTCTCTCTTCTTAGCCCAGTCTTTCGACATCTCTCTTGTTCTCTCCTCTCGAATCGTTTGATAAATCCTTCTCTAGGCTGCTACAATATTCTCACCTTCCTCTGTTGCTACCTTCACAAAATATAAAAATCACAAGCTTTACAAATATTCAACAGAACTGTACCTCTTCTTCTTCTCACACAAAAACTCCTACTCACAGGGAATCTTTTCCCGCTCTGATACCACTTTTCACATTTCTCAATTTGTAGATCTATGGGTTATGGGCCCATGATCTGAACTAAAAAGTTCACTACACAGCAATAAGATCGTTTTAAGAGGTTCAAACCATATGCTCCACAGCCAATCAATACAAGGTCTACGCAACACAGATCACACTTGAATAATAATTATTCTCAACCACGATTTTTCTAGGCTTAAGGAGTGTCTTCGTTTATGTTTTTAAATGCATGGGATCCTCTTTCTAGGATTTATTGCAGATCAAAAATCACTCAAACTTCTAAATGATTTCATTGGACTCACACACAGCCTACTCTAACACTTTTTAAATGAATAGAAAATAGCATTGATTTTCAATAGTGATGCACAACTACAAACAACGAACAACAACAAAAAACAGTTCCTACATAGATGGAACACAAGTGAATGTTCAAATACACAAAGATCTACAATCAAAAAAATACATGGTCATTTCATATTGACTACAAACTATGATTCCCATGGTGTCCTATTGGGCCTGCACATTTCCAAATGGCCGCCCACTTCAAATTGCAAATTACAATATATAAAAATTGAAATAGTGTGGATCATGACAGATCTGAAATCTTCTCCTACCCGTAATCAACGACTCCCTAGAATTGATTCAATGAATCCCTAAGACCTCGTAAGGATTTCGATTCATGCTTATCTCAATGCAATGATCACGTATTTGTATAGTTGTGCTCCAGTTTTTCCTTCCACAAGGCTCACTCTCCTTAAATCTTGAAATGTTGTTGCTTCTAGATGTGATGTTAGTTGATGTCAGTTGATGCTCCTAGATCACAAATTAGTTCATCAAATAAAAATTAAGCTTCACATTCTACACTAGGAAAATTTTAAATATATGAAACTCATAATATTTACATTTACATACCTGATTCAACTTCTAGTTGAGGTTGATTTTCCCCTTCAATATTTGAGAGTTCTTCTATCTTTCTTTTGCGAGATTGTCTCATCTCTTCTCTACATTCCTTAGGGTCTCTTTTTCGATCATATTTTCTCGTACAATTCCTTTGATTTACCATGATAATAGAGTATGAAGTTTTAAAAAATTCCTTCAAAAATTTAGACAAAAACTCAATTAAAAACACATCCCAAAAATTTAATTTAAAAAAAAAACTCATTTTAAAATTTTTGCAAAAACTACATACTTCAATAAAAAATACTTACTTCAAAAAATTCGAGAAAAAAATGTCTTATAAAAATGAAATGAAGCTCAAAATATTTCCTTCCAAGTCCTACAAAAAAATTTCATTTAAAAGGATAGACACAAACTCATTTTAAAAAATCATTATAAAATATTTACTTCAACCTAAAACACGTACTCTAAAAAAATGTCACTTCAAAAAATTCCTCCAAAAAATGTCCATTGAAATTAATTCCAACTTCTTAAAAAATGCCACTTTAAAAATTACTTCAAAAAAGCCTCTAAAAAAATATCACTTTAAAAAATACTTCCAAAAAATGTCCAAAAAATGTCCTCTGAATATTAAGCCTAAAAAGAGTCCTTTCGAAATTAAGCTCAAATACATACCTTTAAAAACAATGAAAATTAAGCCCAAATCCATACTTTCAAAAAAAATGAAGCCCAAAAAACATCCAAAAAATGTATCACATACCTCCATGAAAATTAAGCCTAAATCCATATTTTCAAATAAAATGAAGCCCAAAAAAATCCAAAAAATGTATCACATACCTCCAATGATGTCCTTTGAATGTTCCTCCAAGAAAATTCCTTAAACCCAAAACAATTTTTTACAAAAATGTCCTTTGAATGTACCTCCAAGAAAGGTCCTTAAACCCAAAACAATTATTTGCAAAATCAGACCAAGACCTTTGTAAAATGAGACCAAATGTGTGAAAATATACGAAAATAATGAATGATTTCGGGGCAATTTATATTACCACAAAATGTTTTTTTGGAGGGGCTCTGTGGTATTTTCCGGCTGACGGAAAGTCAGGTAAAAGTTTGATCGAACTTTTATAAAAAATTCGGCCGAACTTTTAAGTCGTTAGACTTGACGGGCCGTCGACGCAAAAATAAATTCGGCCAAACTTTTTTTAAGAGTTTGGTCGAACTAACACGTCATGAATTACGCAGAACCAAGCTCTGAATACGTATCTGCAACTTTGAACTGATTAAACTCCATGAAACATTCTTAATTAACTCTCTGAACCAAGACAAGCATTTTCAAAATTGAATCTACTTTCAGGAAATATAACTTTTATGGAATTTCATAAATATTTACTAATTTTAATTAATTGTGTAATAAAATGGGTGCAATAACTTCTGAAGGTCATTATGATTCAGTGAAATCACAATTATGTGTCTTCCAAAATACATTGTTAAAAAAATTGAAAAAATTATGGTGTAGTACATTGGTCTGTCATCTCTAATGGGTAGCTTTTATATTTTTAGTTTATAACTTATATGTTAAGAAATTTCTTGCGTCGCGAAACATATTCAAAATATGCAGTTTTTTTCATAGTGGACCAGTTCAAAAAATTATAGTGATTATGATATGCACCTGTTGGCTTTGTAAATATGAAGAAACTGAAGTAGACTCTGTCTAGATTGTTGTAACACATTTTGTTTCTCAAAAACAAAAAATTTCAAAGAATACAACATTGTGTATTAACATGACTTCTTATGAATCATTTGATTGTTAATAAACACACTCAAAGAAACGCTAAGTTGACATATCAAATGTGTATTAAAAAAATTCCAAAAGATAAGTAATAGAAAGCTAACAAAATTTATAACAACTTTTTTTTTATCGCAAAATGAAATTCTAAACAAAAAAATTGTTTTAGCTTGCAGAAAGTTGAAGAACATAAAAAAATGAAAGTTATTTCTCAAAAAAGGGAAAAAAGTGTAACCCAAATTCACATTTTCACCCCTTTATCTTCTAGCTTTGAATGACATTTATTTTACAAATTTGTATACCCAATGATCTTCTATATGTCATGATTCTTCCCAAATTTATGACTTACGGTATTTCTTTTGCAACATCTGGTGCAATTTCTAGTATATAGTTTTATGTGATAGAGGGTGTAGATATATTTCAAAAGAAATTACAGTCTTTATTCTTTTAGATTTAATAAAAAATGTTATAAAACTAATTTTAAATAAAATATTTATAAAATATTTTTATTGTGAAATGAGAGATGGTTTTTGGACATGTTGTATTGATGATCAATGGTATTGTCCCATACTATTTACAAGTTAATAATATCTATTGTGATGTGAATATCCATGTTGGTTAAAGATAATGGTAAATCGTAAGTATTAAAGATTTTATGTTCTTATTAATTGAATTTAAATATGGTTATAAAATCATTATTTTAATTTATAAGGTAAAATGGATCTTAATTTATAGGTCTATAAATGTTGATAAACTTTCTTAAATTTTGACGAAATTTCTTACATTACATTTACACATCTCCCCTATATTGGGTTGTAGAGGGCCTCAGAGCTCAATCATTTTTTAAAATGAAATCATATAAGACAACGTATTCCAAAATTAACATATAAAACATCTCATGACAAATTTTCACCATCCATAATATGTCGATGGAACCTTTTGGAACACTATGTTAGTTGAGTGTGGACACAATACTAAATTAACACATTGTTCTATAAGCTCCCACAAACACCTTAGGGATATGCTTAAAGTTGGAAAGGGTTCCAAGATTTAAAAAAACCCAATGATTGATCTTCTCGAGTGCACATTCTTATATACAAGTGACCACTAACAAGATTGCAAGGGTTCAAAGAAAGCACAAGGTTCCCTCAACCTTTATGCCCCTTAACACCATTCAAAATTCCCTTAGATCTGTAAAACACCCTGATCGAGAATTATGTAGGAACACAGGAAAATACACTTGAACAGGTGATTCCACTATTATGTTAAACCAATGCCCCTGTATGGACTCTCTTTTTAAAAAAATAACACTTCATTTCATTAATATAAAATATTGAAAAATGTTTACAGGCGGAATGGAAAATAAACTAGCTTGGGCGATCGTAGCTTATCTCTGAGAAGAGATGTGGTCGGTACATGCCTATGAACTATGTTACAATGAGGCTCAAGGGCCTTATTATTGAACAATAATATAAAACCTTAAACAACAAAATCCCTAACCCGAGAAGATGTAACACCAAGAGTTTATAGGCCATGTTTGGATTAGTTGGGTAGCCAACTTCCTGGGGTTGTAACTTGGTCATATTATCTCCATTTCACGTGTATGATACCTCTTTGGAAAATCTCTGTGAGGACTACAACTATAATGTGATTCTTTGAAATCACTAGAGCTTTCATTCCCAAAAAAACTTCGTTTGGGGCCTCAAAACAACTCTCGAAGTTGAGGACCTGAAAAATTGCTAAAAATAGTAAATAAGAAAACTGATGAAACTAAATAGGTGGAATAGGCAGCTCGCTGCCAATATATGAAATTTTTTTATGTAATCCCTTGTTCATGGGAGAACTCGCTTCTCAACATTAGCTGAACATACCAAAAATAAAAAAGACCACATGTGCATTAAATAAGCCCAGTCAAAATATAGATACAAAATTATTCTAAGAACCCTATATTGTAATACAAAATACTTAAATACTACTTTTATTTTAGTGTTTTGATTATTTAGATTTGATCCAAATTTATTTTATTTAGGTTTTACCATTTATTATTTTTATTTATTTTTATGTTTTTAGAGTTCATTGTTTTCATTATTTAAGTTTGATCTAAATATTATTTTTATTTTTATTATATTCTTATCTTTATTTTATTAATTGTTTTATTCTTTTATTATTTAGGTGTGACCTAAATATTATTTTTATTTTTATTTTTAGATATCCATTTCATTAAAATTTTCCTTTTGTTTAATTATTTTCCTTAGTTATATATTAACAACTATATTCTAACCATTGTTTCCTTATATTAAAATATTATTTATTCAGTCAAATCTAAATGTTATATTGTAATGGCTAAAAAACATTCTCTTCATCTATTTAACTTGATGTCTCATTCATTATCGTATCCTAACCATGAACCACAATGGTGAGTTTTACTGAATTTTTTCTTATTTTTCATGATATGGATCACAAAAACATAAATTCAATTAAAAAAAAAATCATTAATAACCAGCCTAGATCCATCTTAACCCCAAATCTATCTAAGAGCCGAGCTGAGAGTGATCAAATCTCTCAAGGTGCAAACATATTTTTTGAGTCAAAAACTTGAGGAAAGGTTTGCACCTTATTGGCCACCTTTCTCTCTCTATATTAGTTTTTCCATCTTTCTTATTAGCATTAGTTGTTGTTGGGCACCTTTCTCTATATATGTTAGTCTTCCCATCTTTCTTATTAGTATTAGTTCCTATTGGCCACATTTCTCTCTTTATATTAGTATTTCCATATTTCTTATTAGTAGTAGTTATTATTTTACCATCTTTCTTATAGTATTAGTTATTATTTTTCTATCTCTCTTACTAGTATTAGTTAATATCGGCCACCTTTATTTCTTTATATCTTTCTTCCCACGCTTCCTTCCTCTCTCTCCCTTTCTCTCCCACCTGCTTCTGTCTCCCCCCCTATCACACTCTCCCTCTCCACCCTCCCACAATGTCGCTTTCTCCCTCCCTCTTTCCTTCTCTCTCTCCCCCTCTCTCCCCCCTCCATATCTGTGTCTCCCTTTCTCTCTCTCTCTTCCCCTTTTTTCCCTATCACTATTCTCTCATTTTCTCTGTATTCCTTTGTCTCCTCTCTCCCTTATTTTTTCTTCATCTCTCCCTTGTCACTCCCTTTCTCTCTCCATTTATATCTCTAAATGTCTTTGTTCTTCCCTGTCTCTCTTTCCTCCTCCCAATCCATCTCTCCCCCTCTCTCTCCCACCTTTCTCTCACTCTCCCCCATTCTATTCCTCCTCCCCCACTCTATTCCACCTAGCCTATCTTTCTCTATCTCTCTCTTAAATTCGATCCCATTTTATTGTATATAATAAAATATCTATAAAAAAAAAAAAGCATAATTGGTTGTAATATATTAAAACTATATTTTGGATTAATCATGTCAAAGAAAATACCATAATAAAAAAAATTAAAAGAATCATGCACTATCTTTCCTCTAACATTGTTAGTCACTTTTCTTTCTCTTTTGGCTTGGATCATTGGTTGAGATGCAACTATACGAGTTCTTTCTAATATTATTTATAAAGAGGATGTGTTTCCTAATGGTTAAGAGCATTTGTTTCCTTCAAAGAGATCACAAGTTGAAAACAAGAGGGGGTATAATAATAATAATAGTTCTAACTTCAAATTTTAGTAAAACCTTAATTTAATCTCAATGGGAATATTTTTAGTATTTGTGGAGGTGGAGGGATGGAAGGATGGAGGGTTTAGGTATATCTAGAAGTAATTATAACCTTTTTTCTTTTAGATTTAATTAAAAAATTTCATAAAATTAAGTTATCATTTTTGGGCATGTGGTATTAGTAGGTCATGGTATTGGCCCATAGTATGATATTGACCCATGGTATGGTATTGACCCATAGTATTGTAATATAATAATTAACTAATCAAAATCTTAGATCCGTAACATGCTAATCAAAAGCATAGATGACATATAACAAATTAAATTTATTACTTTTATTACTTGGGTCAAACTAATTTATTGCACTAAGAAAGACTCAGGAGAACATGGAAGATTGTGTTGTTTTTCTAAATTATTATTATTATTATATAGACCACATTAAAAATGTTGACATACAATCTTTCTTACATTACATAAAACACAACAATAATAATAATAATAAATTATTTGAAAATTAAAATAAATATTGTAATGTAATGTTTAACATTTTGACTAAGTCAAATTACATAAAAATTAAAATTAAATAATAAAAAAATTAGTGATATTAATGTAATCTAAACATTTTAACTTCGTCTAAATAAAAACTAGCCTAGATACATCTAAACTCTGGATCTATCAAGCGTCTCTCGAGGTGCAAACCTTTCCTCAATTTTTGCACTAAAAAAAGAGGTTTGCACCTAGAGAGATTTGATCCCTCTCGGCGGTTGATAGATCCAAAGTTAAGATGGATCTAGGTTGGTTTCAGTCGTGTTCACCCAAGAAAAATATATAGCTAATATGAGCAACATATGATTAAAATATGTTAAATAAGTATTAGATTTTTCGATTCATTTTAATTTTAAATTTACTTAGTTACTTTAGTTTGTTGAGATGATAAATATTATAAAATAACTTTAATGATGAAAAATTATGAAATAAAAATTTTGAATGCAAAGTGACAAAGTAAAAATATTGAATGATAGAAAATGGGAATAATAACAATCTAGTCAAATACAAATAGTCTTCATTGTGGGTAATCTCAAACTATTATTATTGTCATCCTTGTTAGTTTTTCCATCTTTTCATATAGATTATATGAAAAGGACAGTTGGATTGGTAAACCATTTAAATATTTATCTCTAACTGTTGTAGTAAACATCTTACCTTGTCTCTCTTCCTCTCCAATATTCATAGGTTTAATTACTATAACACAAAAATCAATGTACATTGTCAATAATTTGGTATGCTTACAGTGAAATCAATGCACACTATTAATCCAATGACTGTAAAACTAATCTACCATCATACTTCCAGTTACATCAAATCAGAAATCAACATATACACTGAAATCAATGCATCTAATTCAAGAAATCAAATAAGATTAGAAAACAGTGTCTACTCTGCAATCAATGCATTTAATGCAAGTAATCAAATAATATTATAAATCAACATCTACATTGAAATCAAAGCATCTAGTGCAAGTAAGCAAATAGGATTAGAAACCAAGATCTACTGAAAATCAATGCATCTAGTGCAAGAAATCAAATATGATTAGAAATCACCATCTACACTGAAATCAATGCATTCAGTGCAAGAAATAAAAAATAATTATAAATCAACATATACATTCAAATTAATGCATCTAGTGCAAGCAATCTAATATAATTATAGATCACCATCTACATTGAAATCAATGCATTTAGTGCAAGAAATAAAATAGGATTAGAAATAATCTACTTTGAAATCAATGCATCTAGTGCAAGAAATCAAATATGATTAGAAATCACCATCTACACTGAAATCAATGCATTTAGTGCAAGAAATAAAAAATAATTATAAATCAACATATACATTCAAATTAATGCATCTAGTGCAAGCAATCTAATATAATTATAGATCACCATCTACATTGAAATCAATGCATTTAGTGCAAGAAATAAAATAGGATTAGAAATAATCTACTTTGAAATCAATGCATGTAGTGCAAGTAATCAAATATCATTAGGAATCAACATCTACACTAAAATCAATGCATATAATGCAAACAGTCAAATAGGATTAGAAATCACCATTTACATTGAAATCAATGCATATAGTGCAATATCTATATGTATATCTCCCTCCATATCTCCTTCTTTGTCTCTTTATCTCACCCCGCCAAACGCACATGCTCTCTCACTCCATATCTATCAATCTCTTTGTCCCCCCCTCCTTGTCTCCATCTATCTCTTCTTTCTCTTCACCTCACATATATATCTCTATCTCCCTTTGTCTCTCTATATCAACCACAAAACATACACTCTCTTTCTCCAATCTATTTATCTATCACTCCCTCCTCCTCTCCCCCACTCTCTCTCTCTTCCCCTTTCCTCCCTCTCCCCCACTTCTATTTCTCTTCCCTCTTGCTATCTTCTCTCCCTCTCTCTCTCTACCTTTCAATCTCTATGTCTTTATTCTTACCTCCATCTCTATCTCTCTTTCCCTACCTCTCTTCACTCTCTCTTCCTTTCTCTCCCACCTCTCTCTCTCTCTCTCTATCTTCACCTTCCAACTTTGTTACTATATGCCTCCCTCTCTCCTTCTCTTCCCCCTTCTCTCCATCTCTCCTTGTTTGTCTCTTTATCTCACCCGCTAACATACACACTCTCTCTCCATCTCTCCCTTGTCACTCCCTCTCTCTCTTCACTACTCACTCTATATATTTCTTCTTCCCTCCCTCTGTCCCAATCCAGCGCCATCTCCCTATCCCTCCCTATCTCCCCCTCCAACTCCATCTATGTATCATTCCCTCTCTCCTCCTATCTCCCTCCCTCTCTCCTTCTCTCTTTCAATTCCTCTCTATTTTCCTTCCTCTCTCTCACTTTCTCTCCTACCTCCCTCTCTCTCTCTATCTCTCACTCTTTCCCCTACAACCCTCTCTCTTTCCCATCACTATCTTCCTCTCTCAAGTCCTATTAGAATGTGTTCACTATATACCATTTAGTTATGATGAATATAGATGGAATATTAAATTGCATGAATATATATGGAATATTTATAAACCATATATATAGGTGTGAATTACTAACCTCTTGGTTAAAAAAAGAAAAAAGAGTGAAAATTACAATCTACAAAAAAAAAAAAAGGGTACAAATTACAATCTATATAATTTATAAATTATGAGATTCACAATGTAAATTCACAATTTACTGAATCTCATAATACCTCCATGATAATTCCTTGCCTTATGGTAGGAATTTCTAGATACCGTCAAAAACAATGAGACCATGATTTTGGTCTGTGAAACTGGAAGTGGGCACAATGGACGAATAGTGGTACAAATTTTATATGGAAAATTTGAGACAGGGGAGAGAAATGTGACAAAATATTTCAGAATAAATTCACCCTATAGTTGATAAATGCGATAAAAATTTATGCGATAAAAAATTTCAAAATAAATGCGAAACTTTTTTATAACATACTTTGTCCATTGAAATTGAGGTAGAAATTTCAGAAAATGAGTCTACTGAAATTGTATTCAACACACACCAATGATACAATATAATTTTAGATTGAGCGATATATTATATTTTGTTATTATTATTATAAATATATCCATTACAAATATATTGAGTGGACATTAAAAAAGTTTACAAAATTTCTTATATTACATCTACACATTAATATGAATATTAGATAAAATAAAAATTTTAATTTGGCCCATGGTATTTGGCCCATAGGTTTCACCTAAATAAAACATCCTTTTTTAGTGTCTTTAAATATGCTAATGGAGTAAATATAAAAAGATGGTTTATTTATTTATCATACCTCTAGTTTATTTATATTTTTATTTATTTACCATATTTTTTTAGTGTTAGTGAATATAACTTTGAGTTAAAAGCTAGGGATAATTATTACAAATATATTAATTTCAATTAAGTCGAAATTACAAAATGTTTACGAACTTTGTAACATTACATCTACACATGTACCCTATATATTGAGTCGACATTACAAAAGTTTACAAACTTTCTTACATTATATATACACATCTACCCAAAAAAATAGCTAAATAAAAATGATCCTACAAAAAAATTAAAAATGACCCATAATATTCCTCTACTGTATTCATGTAAAATATAACCTATTTAAAAAACAAAATTAAATCAACCTAAATCCATCCTAACAAATAAATCTAAACTCATAATTAAATTTATAATAAAAAATAATATTAACAATCACTAAAATACATACCAAAAACCATTTGAGGCATTTAAAAAAAAAATATTCTAAATCAACACAAATTAAATTTAGTTTTACATCAATTATCTCTTATAATTTCCTATGTCCCGAACAACATATTGTTGGATGGTGGGTTATATAAGTGGATCTTGATGGTCAAAAGTGTGGGTCCTCTCTTATGTAGAGCAGTTATAGAATAGTATCAATTAAACCCAAGATGTGGTCATTGATATTTTATGGAATAATATAAATTAAGACTAAGATCTAGCCATTCATATTTTATGGCCATATCTTCATATAAATAGTGAAAAAAAGCACTTCTTCGGCCCTCAAGGCAAAGGTGAGACAGAGCGAACTGAGCCAGTGCTGCAGAGCTTCTCAGAAAGAGTAGTTTTAATCTGGCAAATCTATTTCTATAGATGGAGGTAGAAATCTGGCAAAGGCTCCCACAAGAGTTGTTGGATATGATTTTAGCGAGGTTGCCGATGAGGGTTCTTGGCAAAATGAGGGCTGTCTGTAAAAAGTGGAATTGTCTGCTGTCTTCCCGTGATGCACTCCAAGTAGATGTTCCAAATTGGTCGTTGCATTCCACCCCTGGGTTTCTGATTCAGATCCACTGGGATCTGAACGATGACGTGGAATGTTGGGCTATAGAAGTAGAAGGAGGCGGTTCAGAAATCTACAAACTTCCTTTACCCCATCACATCGTCGTGGCTACTTGTAAGGGCATCATCTGTATTTGTAGAAAAACGGATCGTTCGGCTCTTTCTATAGGCATTCCTGGTACCAGCAACTGGAGACATCTGCGTTCTCCTCCTACATCAATTTACTCGTTTAGTGGATTAGCTTTCGATTCTTCCACAAGGCGTTGCACTCTTCTGCTGGGTAATTACAATTACTGTGTGAGACAACAAGATAATATAAGAATTGTGATGTGTATTTATGATTCCGAGTCCAATGCGTGGGCTGATGGTTCCCTACCCTATTCAGCCTCGTGCAAAGGGTATTTACGGTAAAGGAAAGTTTTACTGGGTGTCTCTCCCTCCCAATGCTCCGAATCTCATCGTAGCCTTCAATATTGCCGACGGAGTTTGGACAAAAATCCCGCCGCCAAAGGGATGTACAAGTATTGGTACTCAAAATTTAGGTGAATACTATGGGCAACTGGTGCTACTGGAGAACAAGGGACTTGGCTCTGTTCGCATGTGGAAGTTGAATGAAGCACAAGTATGGTGTGGTCTACACACTTTCCGTTTGGCAAAAGAAAGTATGACGTCATCATTTGATTCAGTAACAGTTAACGGCAGTGGGTTGATAATGGTAATGGATCGCAAAATGAATATATGGATATATAACTGGAAGGGAAAAATGATAATCAGCGGGGTGACATTGCCAGGGCTTCGCACGTCTCAACGATCATTTTTAACATCCTTCGTATCATCCTTCCAATCTACCAACTTATGGTGGCCTTAGTTATGATTTACTAGCATAACGTTAGTAGAAGCGCTTCTCTTACATAACATATTTTCTTTTCGTTAGCATATATGACCAGCACAACATTTCTCTTTACTAATTCAAAACTACGGACTCGATTTGCATCTTGTTTTTATTTTTTCTAAATTCTAACCCAAAATTATGATGGGTTAAAAGGTCTTATAATAAATTTACCTCTAGAATATATATTTATATGAGTATTGGACAATTCTATTAACTTTTTAAATTAGTCTAGTTCCAAATTCGAGTAGTTTAAATGACATCTCTTTTAATATATATATATATATATATATATATATATATATATTATTAGAATTAGTTAGGATTATGCTTACTTTAGTATATCTTGGATTGGGTTTGTTGAGGAAGTTGAGAGAATCTCTCAACTTCTCTCTCTAAAATTAGAAATAGTTTAATTATATATTTGATGCATCTGATTATTGAAGATATAAAAATTATTATTTTGTGTGTGAATCCTGTGCGTTTCTGCTCTCTCACAATTTCTAATATGGTATCAGAGCCACTACTGGCTTAAATCCCTCACGGGATGGCCAGGAAAATGTGAGATTGAGTATGGTGTAGGAGAGTAGCATAGTGTAGGTATACTTGCTAGTAATTTGTTTTTTTTTTCTCTCCAATTTTTAATAACAATTGCAGAGCATAGCAACGAAGATGATCCGGCAACGATTCTTGATCCACTCACACCATTCAGTGATCCATGCCTTTTTGCTACGACAGCAACTGTGGGGGACTTTAATACATATATCTTCCCTTTGCTGATGGAATCATTTGCTGATGAGGAGTTACATCTCCAAGAAACTTTTCAACATATTTCCATGGAACAGAATGTACAGCTTACATGGCTCTCAAGTCGGCTTGAATCTGCAAACTTTAGCGATGACTTGTGATCCATCCCGTGTCTGAGTTCACAATACCATCGCTTTGTTTAAGAGGAACCTTAGTTATTATGTATTTGTACTGTTTGCTTACCCCTTTCTGCATATGATGGTATCGATGCACGGAAATCCCAGTGGATATGGAGACTGCGATAATATATGGCAGCTTCAGACATTTGTTGCTCATGCCTTCTTTGAAAGAGCAGCCATTGTTATTTGAGTTCCAATATAGAATTAATGTTAAATACGAGTTATCAATTAAAACAAGTGAAAGTTTAGTTCGATGTTAAAAAAATGACCAGATGCAGCTGTCGAGTTTCTGTTTGGAAAAGTTTGTATTAAAAATGCATTTGAAGGAAACCCTGCAGCCTTCACTCAAACGTCATGATAAGGAGAATCTGGCATTTGAAACGTGTGTCAGATTCCTTTCTCTGGTTGAATTAGTGATCGAGTTCATAGTGGACGACTGTGCTTTAAGAGAGATGAATTGTAAACTGGTTAAAGGCTAAAAGTCAAATATTGGAAGACTCTGGAGCATAAAATGATTTTTCTACGGTTGGAGAACCAGAGCTGCCGTTTCTGCTGTGAGATGAAGCCGGCCTCAGATACCGACTGCTGAGCTCCAGATCCGATTTTCCTTTTGAAAAATTGCAGTGAAGGTGTAATATTAGCTGCCGGTTCACGAGTTGATCAAGGCGTGCAGTGTGGCGTGATGACGATGGGCCAGCTTTGCTTTAGCTGGACAGTGGTGGGTTGAAAATCTTGTTGGTTTGATTTACGTTGGATTTGTAGGTTTAAGTCTTATATTTATTACTATGAGAGTTGTGTAGAAGAGAACCTATGAGAGTTATGTAGAAGAGAACCAATTATTGAACAAATGAGCATTATTTAAATTAGTCGTTCTTGACGTCCTACAGGGACGAGAGAACAATTGACTAATTTGATTGTGTGAATTTGTTATATGTTGATCTTGTTGTGCTACGGGCCAAGGAGCATCAGTTACAGGTACAAGCAGGTCAAGTTGTTAGATTAACTCTTGAACACATTCAGTATTCAGACCATTTGCCTAGCCACTGATGGATAGCCGAAAGCGAAATATCCGACAGATGGTGATTGGTCCATAGGATGGTTCATCACTTGTCAGCTCTATTGCAGAAGCCCCGACGAGCCGAGTTGTCAATACTGTTGATCTTGCAAAGTTCATTATTGCTGGTCAGAAACAATGTATTTTAAATGGGTTGAATGGTAGCTCGAAAATGGTGGAGAAAAGAGTGTTTCCTATGAGATCTCAGAGTGGGTACAGATGTTAATGAAGACCAGATCAGAAAAAGACACGAAAAGTTTAAAGTGTTGTAATTGTGATTAATTATATGTTTTGTAAAGTAAGCATTAAGGGAGGGTATTAGAATTAGTTAGGATTATGCTTACTTTATTATATCTTGGATTGGGTTTGTTGAGGAAGTTGAGAGAATCTCTCAACATCTCTCTCTAAAATTAGAAATAGTTTAATTATATATTTCATGTATCTGATTATTGAAGATATAAAAATTATTATTTTGTGTGTGAATCCTGTGCTTTTCTGCTCTCCCACAATTTCTAATATATATATATATATATTCATTCGTAAGAAAAACCTCCTACGGACGTCAAAATAAAATACATTACTTAGATGCTGAAAATGGTCATGAGGCCATTTAACCTATAAAGTATTTATGTATGTTCATTATATATTAGTTAAACAAGATCAAAATTTTTTGTTTTCGATAGAGTCCATGGCCAATGCATTGGTCCCATGTCCAAGCACCTTGCGGGAGAAAATACATAAAGGAAGAAATGATATTAAACACCTATATATATTAATTATCATTTTTTATATTGAATCCACACTTATCTTTTTGGATCTATGCGGATGAAATTTTATATATGGGAAGGAAATTTATTTTGATCCCCATAAACTTGCTTGGAATTTGAAGGAGAATAATCATGGTGAAGGAAATTTATTTTGATCCCCATAAACTTGCTTGGAATTTAAAGGATAATAATCATGGTGGGAAATCATATATGGGTTCTTAGCTTATGGTTGTACACCACCACTTTAAATCATTAAGGCATAAACTTTTCAAAGGGGATTGGAGCGTTGGGATCTATTAATAATGGGGTAGAATGACTTAGCAATAGTTAAGGGGTTCTCTCTCGAATGAGGTCCTAATTAGATTTAATAGTGTTTGAGATAATAGACTCATTAAGATTTAGGCTTCTAATTATTATCGGTTTCAAAAATGTGTTGAGATATTTGTAATCATGATAACCATGAGGTCCACTTATCCAACTAGCAAGTATTTTGGATGCACAAATATATCTATTTTGGCCTATCTAAGGCAACTATAGCTAAGAAAATCAAAACTAGCAGACAACAGTATAGATGTATGTTTAGTTGATATCTTGGGCAACATTTTATACTTATTAGAATGAAATATATAATATTCATATCTTAAACCATTAAGTATTCAATATAAATAGAAATATAAATATAAATATAAAAATAAAACCACATGTGAGAAAATAAAAACCATTTCACATGTTAGTCTATGAACTAATAGTAATACATCTCACAAATACATAATTAATTGCTTAAGATTAGTCACAAACACAAACACCATGTATTTGAAGTGGAACTTGAGTAGTGGATTTCAAGGCTTCTTATTAATTCACTAATTAAATATAGAGTCACTAGCTTCCAATATTTACTCTACAAGTTATGTCAACGAGATTCAAAAAAATATAACTCCCCTTATTAAGAGTTTTACAATATTTAGTTATTGGCTTCCCTCTGCTACTCTTGAGATTCTCTAAGGTTGTTGGTTACCACATTCCAATTTCTTTTATATTAAGGAAAATATTTTTAAACATTTGAGAATGAGGCTAACATATTTTATACTCTGATCAAATGTTTAGTTGAGAACATCACAATTTCCTTAAGGTATGCCACTTGGACTTCAAAGTGTGATGCCATATTTTTTTCTTGTCCTCAAAATTGACTTTCCATGCATATGTGGAATTTTGTTTTCCCCTTGGATATAACTGACACATACTTCTTTATTGAAACCAGGAGTTAGTTTACGGGAATTTATTTCTTAATAGGATCTCTAGGTTGTTTCTAGTAGGCACTCCAATGGAGATATTAGAGGAAAATGTATTTGCATTCAACAACTATTCAAATCCTTTACTCACTTTTCACCTAAGTTGGGTTCAAATTGATGGAAGTTATATTCATTTTTCTAATATATGCCATTTTTCTAGCCAATTTGTAGCATGTAATAATTCTTAAAAAAAAAAACTTTTTCACTCATTGGTTAGCTCTCAAATTGATAGTAGCTAGTTTGATATCCCATGGAGAACCAATTAAAACAACCATATAATACCCTACCATGCTCTATGTATAGAAAGGAAGGGATTGGTTTCACATCATGTCTATGCATGTGCAAATTTAGTAGGTTTTAATGGTGAGGAGATAGTAAAATTAACAAATGAAACATGGGGATAATTTTTTTCCATCATTGTTAACACATTCAAAAGTTTGATAAAGATGGATGTGTATTTTTCAATGGATGGTTCTCTATGGTACTTGGAGAAGATTAGGGTTTTGTGGAAGAGAACACGTGTTTATGTGTCCATTATTGCATACAAATAGTTAGACACGATTCAATCTAATAGATGAGTTGAGAGAATTGAGATGACTCCATGGAATGAAAACAAAGGGGTTTTGGTGAGTGAAAATCTTGGGAGTCTGAGGATGGTATCATGTATTTTTTGGGGCCATGTAAAATATTTTTATTTTTTTCTTAGTTTCATTAACTAATTCCTCAATTTGATGTGACTTTCACCCTTGTTGGGCCTCTGTTTTGTCTTTTTTTTATCCATTTCTCTTATGCTGCCGATTGGTTAAATTATTGTTTATAAGAAATTTTCGGAGAAAATCACATCAAAAAAAAAAAATTCGACGCGTTTCGAACCAGTCAGTGTGGTTCATCATCAGGACAAGATGAGATATCTGATCAAGAAACCTAATTAAATAGACCCGGAAAGCTCCAACTAGCTGTTGCAACCTAATGGCTAGTTTGACTAAAATAATAAATTAAATTAAAACCATCAATCTTAAATTAAATTTAATTATATTTGATTTAAATAAAAAAATTTTTATTGAAGTTTTAGTTAAAATTAATTTAATACTAATGTTTAAATAATTTCATTTATATTATTACTTACCCAAAAAAAAAAAAAAAAAAATTAAAAATAAAAATAAATAAATGAATAGATACAATAATACTAAATATATAAATAAATAAGTAACGAAATAAAAATAGTAAAAATAAAAATAAAATAAATAAATAAATTACTATGTAATCTACTTCATAGCTTTAAAAAAAAAAAAAATTAAATAAAAAAAATTAAAATTAATCAAAAAAAAAATAAAATTAAAAATAAATAAATAACTAAAAAGTAAAATATAAAAATAAATAAACAATTTTTTATATAATTAACTTCATATCTTTAATCAAATAAATAAATAATAATATATATATATATATATATATATATATATATATCGAAAGGTACAAACAAAGAGAGAGAAAACGGGAACAATAGGAAGAGCCAAAGGATGAAAAAAAGAGGGGGCAACTAAGAGTGAAGGGCAGGAATCCAGCATCTAATAACATTCCACCCATCATCCCTATTAAGGTTAACAGGCCTCTTTTCAATTTCCAAAGCTTCCCTCAACTTGCGGTGGTGGAAATGGTCAATCCTCACAATAACCTCAACATTCTCAATACATATGTGATGATTTGTCTTATCGGCATGCTCTACTAAGGCAGAGGACCGAGATCTACAATGTCTGAGATCAGCGATATGTTCCTGAATTCTCTGATTAATGAATCGACCAGTTTCAACAATGTATGGCGTCCCACAAGAACACGAAATCAAGTAAACACCTTTACTATCCTTAAGGCACTGTCACCGGGTCCTTAACCGATCTAAGCGAACTCCGAATGGTGCGAAGGGGCTTAAAGGTTGAGGAAACATTATGTTTCTTCAAGATCCTAGTGATTTTATCCGTAGTACCTTGAATAAACGGAAGGTGAACTCCAGATAACCGATCACAAGGATCTTTCTTAACAATAGGACCTTTTTTAGCTTTTTGAAAAGCTCTAACACAATGAGCTTTGTTGTAACCGTTCTTACTGAAAACATTAAAGAGATGAGATTTTTCACTTTCAAAGTGGTGCTCATCTGAGATTCTAAGGGCTCTGGTGACTAGGGTGCTTAGAACCCCAAACTTCTGAGCCGGGAAATGATGAGAATTAGCATGCAAATACTGCTCAGTATGAGTCTTCTTTCTAAAGACTTGATGAGAGAAGGAACCATCAACATTCCTCGAAATAAGGACATCAAGGAAGGGCAGACTACCATGGAATTCGAAGTGGATGGTAGTCTGCCCTTCCTTGATGTCCTTATTTCGAGGAATGTTGATGGTTCCTTCTCTCATCAAGTCTTTAGAAAGAAGACACATACTGAGCAATATTTGCATGCTAATTCTCATCATTTCTTGGCTCAGAAGTTTGGGGTTCACAGCACCCTAGTCACCAAAGCCCTTAGAATCTCAAATGAGCACCACTTTGAAAGTGAAAAATCTCATCTCTTTAATTTTTTCAGTAAGAACGGTTACGGAAAAGCTCATTGTGTTAGAGCTTTTCAAATAGCTCAAAAAGGTCCTATTGTTAAGAAAGATCCTTGTGATCGATTATCTAGAGTCCATCTTCCATTTATTCAAGTTACTATAGATAAAATCGCTAGGATCTTGAAGAAACATAATGTTTCCTCAACCTTTAAGCCCCTTCGCACCATTTGAAGTTCGCTTAGATCGGTTAAGGACCCGGTGTGCCCTAAGGATAGTAAAGGTGTTTACTTGATTCTGTGTTCTTGTGGGACGCCATACATTGGTGAAACTAGTCGATCCATTAATCAGAGAATTCAGGAACATATCGCTGACCTCAGACATTGTAGATCTCAGTCCTCTGCCTTAGCAGAGCATGCCGATAAGACAAATCATCACATCTGTATTGAGAATGTTGAGGTTATTGCGAGGATTGACCATTTCCACCACCGCAAGTTGAGGGAAGCCTTGGAAATTGAAAAGAGGCCTGTCAACCTTAATAGGGATAATGGGTGGAATGTTAGTAGATGTTGGATTCTTGCCCTTCACTCTTAGTCGCCCCCTCTTTTTTTCATCCTTTGGCTCTTCCTATCGTTCTCGTTTTCTCTCTCTTTGTTTGTACCTTTCAATATATATATATATATATATATATATATATATATATATATATATATATATATATATATATATATATATATATATATATATATTTTTTTTTAAAATAAAGATCTGAAGTTAATTATATAGAAATTTGTTTATTTATTTTTATATTTTACTTTTTAGTTATTTATTTATTTTTAATTTTAATTTTTTTTATTAATTTTTATTAATTTTTTATTTTTATTTTATTTTATTTTTAAAGCTATGAAGTAGATTACATAGTAATTTATTTATTTATTTTATTTTTATTTTTACTATTTTTATTTCGTTATTTATTTATTTATATATTTAGTATTATTGTATCTATTCATTTATTTATTTAATTTTATTTATTTATTTATTTATTTTTATTTTTTATTTTATTTTTAATTTTATTTTTAATTTTTAAATTATAATTGATTTATTTTATTTTATTTTATATTTTTACATTTTATTTTTTTTTGTGGGGTAAGTAATAATATAAATGAAATTATTTAAACAATATTATTAAATTAATTTTAACTAAAACTTCAATATAAAAAAATTTATTTAAATCAAATATAATAAAATTTAATTTAATTTGATAAATTTAATTTAAGATTGATGGTTTTAATTTAATTTTAATTTAATTTATTATTTTAGTCAAACTAGCTGTTAGGTTGCAATGGCTTGTTGGAGCTTTCTGGGTCTATTTAATTAGGTTTCTTGATCAGATATCTCATCTTGTCCTGATGATGAACCACACTGGCTGGTTCGAAATGCGTCGACAAAAATTTCTTTTATGTGATTTTCTCCAAAAATTTCTTATAAACATTTCATGGATCACAGAAGCAAAATTCCTAATGGTTAAATTATTATTGTGCAAGTACTTGTTACTTCCTGGTTTTAACAAGATTAAAATGTCATTAATAAAATATTAATTTAGGTTTGTATGTTGCAGTTTTAAACATTAATTCATTCATGTTTTATACACCTTTGAAGTTGCACTTACCTGCCTGCACCATGCAATGAATTCCTGCACCACTTACTTGCCTGCACCTTACGACAGATTCCTGCACTCCGAAGGATTCCTGGACTACATTTGTATTCCTGCACTAGAATCAAGGATGTGTATAAATTCTTGTTCTAATATTACACCAATAAATTACATCGTAACAAGCCTCGAAGAGTCAGTTCAAAGTGTGAATTTTGCCATTTATCTTTTGATCATGAAGCGGACTAATGAACTTTTATTTAGGGTCTTCAAAGCTCAGGAGCACTCATTGTTACAGTTGTTAGCCTTTGGAGACAAATTGCAAGAGCAATAGGAGATACATGTTATGGAGACTCAATGAGTAAGTTTTCAAATTACTTAAAGATCATACAGAATACATAGATCGATGCATCTAGAGTTGTCTTTTCCATGTTATTACGGTATTCAACACTCACTCGGCATTCAACAATCCATGGCTTCCATACCCTTGTTGTATGAGAAAATTGGAATTCATTATGACAATTTCAGTAGTAAGTCCTTGTGATATTTCTAAAAGAGATCAATTATGGTTTCCAAAACTGTTTTGGGGATGAGAAGACGTTAGTACTGAGAGTAAATACTTGAGGAATCGACATATGTCCTATGTATCATTCGGGTTCGATGTCGATGATTCTTGCAACAAATTACAAGTGAGTTGTATGTGGACGATAAAGCAAGTTGTTTTGCTATCATTGCTCCAAAGAAAGAGGAAAAATTCACCATAATCGTTCCCCATTTTGACATTCTGTTGTAAACTAATTTCATTCTCGGCAAATTGTTAAAATCACTAATCTTCCCTCCTGAATTTCAGTTGGCTAATTTAAATCTCCAATTTGTAATTCGATGCTTTATAAGAGATTTCCGGGAGCAAGAAAAATTAATTAATTACAAAACTAGACAGTCAGTCAATTAATTAGATATCATAAGCACACACAGGCAGAAGGAATGCATAGGAGGGAGGAGAATCTAGTCCCAATGTAGCATCATACAAATTGTAGCTTCTCGATCACTTCTCCTACTTGTTGGAGTTAAGTGCTTTTCTGCATAATGTGCCAATTGATTTCAGGAATTAATTGAAGAAAATTTCATCCATGTTCGATTTATTTATTTATCAAATCTAATGATTCTAAATACTGTGTGAACCAGGTTAATCGAGCATGTGAGCTAGCTGGGTTGGCCTCCATACCAGCTTGACACTGCTCTGTAGTTCTTAAATTAATTAGCATTTAGATTATTATTTACTGTGTGAGTTTATTTAATCACTTTCAGTCTCTTTTCAGTCACTGTCATTTAATTTGCTACAACATTTTATCTTTAGTTCTAAAGTTAATTTGATTTGCTACAAATAGTTTGTATTTCATTTGTTGCATCAAGGGTTGTGCTTGGAGATTTATTCTTATCAAATTGCAGCCAGATTGGCTTTGCCTTTATGAGCTCTAACGTTCAACTCGAATTGATCCAAGCCCATTTAATTAATATTCCAGAACCTGAGATCGACTTGAGTATTTATGATTTTGAAAGCTGACATTTTAAAAAATGGAAACTACGCTATGATTGAAAATGTTAATACTTATTTTCCTTTAAACTTTTGGACCATTCCACATGATTTATTTTTCAAGGAAAAGGAAGGCGAGATATTAATATTAAATCAATTTATTTTATAAGCTCATTTACATGTTTCTAATGCTTCAGGTTAATTTCACACAGGATTAGTAGAAGCAGAGTTAGTGCAAGAATCTATTTTGAGTTTATTCCAGCATTTACAGTCTTTTGTAATTTTTTCAACAATACTTGATTTCCAGTTTTTATTTTATTTCTGTTTGCTCATACTTATAATTTCCTTTCTCATTGGTTTTCCTCTATTTCCCGCATGATTTTAATTTTTTGGATTGGTGTTTCCCAAATTCTCTTTTAGTGCAAGATTTCATTTATTTTTTATATTACTTCGCAAGTTAGACTAGAGTTTCATTTGCAGGTTGCTGGGGACTTTCTTTGGCATTTCCAGTGTTGTGTCTCGAAGTTCACGAACTCGCTGGATTGAAAAATTAAATGTTGGTACATTGACCTATACTACAACCAAAATTTTGGCATCGTTACCAGGGAGACGCTCAGGGGATTGACCTTGGTGATCTTCTACATTTTTTTAAATTTTCACCTAGTTCTCTTGCAATTTTATGTTCTTGAATTTATTTCTTTCCTGCATTTTTTCTTTAATTTTTCTCACTTTATTTAATGTTGTAAGAACCCCCCACCCTATCCACATATATACGCACTATTCATGTGCTAAAAAATGTACCAGTGGGCTTGAAAAAACAAGAAAATGGTATTTTGAGGAATCATTCAATGAGTTTTTATGCTTCTACAGAGACATACAAATCATCCAATGAGGAATTAACAAGTGAAAAATTTAACATTTTGCTTGAACATAAAAATGATATTATAACATATTTGATTTAGAAATTGGATGATTTGCAGGAAGAGTGGGAGCAGGATGAAAACCCACTACTTATATTTTGCACCAACTATAGAAAGAAGCACTTCCTTGTAAAGTGTCCACATAGTAGCCTAAAAATTTGCAAATTTGTGAAGAGGATCATCCAATAGAACATTTCCCATCGCTACAAAGATTACTGCGGGCACTCAGGGAATCAAGTAAGGAATCGAATCAACTAACAAGTATAACTTAAAACTCATTATTATTTGATGCTTTGAATAATGCTTATTTTCCTGATCAGGTTCCTCAGCATGTTTATAATCCTGCAATTTCATGGAAAAATTTTAATCCTCCTCCAATTGAGCATCCTACTTCATGGCCACGGTGGCCCCCTCCTTGGCACTCTTCTTCGAGTCATATATCCCCTTGTCCTCAAGAATCGTTTGGATCCTTATAACTAGGGCAATAGCCCATGCAGATTCATTGTATGAGCACCAACAATAGCCACACTTTCTTTTCAATGCACCATTAAGTTATCCTCCTCCATGGTCCCAGACGTATGTGGAACCTTACCCTAGCCTTAATCCATACCCTACCCCCTATCCTAATCCTTACCCTACTTCTTATCATTATCCATACCCTAACTCTCATTCAAACCCTAATCCATACCATAGTCCTAGTCCAAACACTAATCCATACCCTAACCCTAGTTCTATTTTCAAACCTAGAATTAACCCTAGTCCAAAGCCTAGTCCCAACCCAAATCCAAATCATAGTCCAAGCCTTAACCAAAACCCTACCCCAAACTATCTTCTAAACCCTAATATGAACCATGAGGTTGCACAACAGTTTCAAACACCTTTTCTTCTTGTTGATTCCCCTATTGAAAAAAATGCTACATCTTCCATGTTTGGCAAGGGAATGAATTTGGAAACTTCCCCTATTATCGTAGAACATTCACCCCGGGAAGATATAATTCAAAAACCACCAGAGGAGAAATATTTCATTGGAACTTGTTCTGAAAATGTCGTTGAAACTCGAAACCCTAGAACTCCTCTCAACCATTCTTCTCAATCAAAAAATCAAATATTTGAGCCCGAACTTGAGGGATTTAACTTTTGTCTTTCACCAAATCCTTTTTACCTCTAGGAAAGTGACTATCAAACTGTGGAAGACTTGAAAAAATTGGAAAATCATAAATATGTGGATCCCATTGAATCTTGGTTTCCTCATCATTCAAAAACTCTTGGTACCATAGAATTTGAAGCAATTGTTTTCTCATACTTTCGTATGTATCGAAGTTTATTTTTTAAAACTAAGTGTGAGTATATTTAACATTTTGTTATACACATGGCTTCATTGGAAGTACACCTACACTTGACGGTGATATTTATTTCTTTAAAAATAGGGTAGGATAATACAAGAATAATGAATAAAGATGTATAACAACTCTCTTGAACTTGCGATTCCTTAAAATCACATATTTTGAAATTTCTATTATCATGCACTCTTACGAGCAGACTTGTCAGAAGGAATTCACTCTCAATACCTCATATTTTAAAGTGACTTTGATTATGGATTAACATGTCAATAAAGGATATTGTTAGAAGGTTACATGTAATAATTTTCTCCTATCCTAATAGAATATTATTCATAACATCTTTTTTTAAGTCCTCTTCGAAGGGATCAAATGAAAAACTTCCTATGGTGGACCACGCCTACAAAACCCTAATAAAATTCCATAAAGAACCCTAGCCTGATCAACTCAAGGAATCTTTTTGGTCACTATTTGAGATGTCTTTAAACAATTTCTTACGATAGCATGGCCTACCAGCAAAGAATAGTAATTAAAATCTATTGACACAATCTTGCACTCTTAAGGAGTAGATTTTCTTCCCCGCCTATTAAGTAACATATATAAGGTTAATCATAATTAGATTTTTTTTCTAAAAACGTAAACGAATTAATTGAGGGATAGGATGGGAAACATGGGGGGATTTTTTTTCAATAATATGATATAATGAAAGACTTCACAATGCCATTAACTGTTGATATCTGAGTGAAAAGAAGAACTGGAAGGGAAACTCAAAATGATATGATGAAAAATAGAATCTATCTCTTTCAACTTCTGAAGAACTTTGTGTAGAAAGAATAGTTGGAGTGAAGGAGCGCATATTAAAGCTATTTAACTCTTACTTACAGGTGTAATAAAGAGACTGGCGACTACTTTACTTCACTTTGTTCAAAGAAGAATAAATATAGAATGAAACTGGAAAGACAAATCAACATCAACAGATGTAGGAAACTTGATCGTCTTCCATTAATCTCTTCGAAAATTAAGTACAAAATTTCAGTCATCCAGAGGTCCAAAACTCAGAACTCGCTTCTTTCTTACTCATTGGTTTAAATACATACAAAAATAGTTTGTAAGTACTAGAACTTCTTGCGACTACTCAAACTTCCTAAATCTGTGTAAACTACTTATTACATTGCAATTAAATACTTCATTACAATATCGATCTTTTAACAAGAAAAAATAAAAATAGAAATATCAATATATTTTCTTGATCTGGATTTGATTGGTTGTCGCTGTGTTTTCCATATTTTCTGATGTGTCCTTCTGAGGTGTTGATGTGTCACCTGGTGAATCCGTCATCCCTGCTCTGTACTTCTTCCAGATTCTAAAATTTTTCTTTTTTGCTCGTTGTCTATTGTGTTCCATCTTATATTTCCCTTTGCTCTGCGTCGGGTCACATACCCGAGTCCACCTCCTACGTTCACACTTCTCCATAAACCCAACGCAATTGCACATAATCTTGTATTTTAAATAAGTTCAACTTAAACTTTGAATGGTATCACATCCACCTTTCCTCCCCATTTCGGCCTTTGACGTTCACAACATATTTCTTAGCACCTTTCCTCCTGAGCTTTGTAGTGCTATATGCGATCACATCGCCTCGTAATATCTCAACTTTAGGCCTCATGATAGATCGACTTTTATAACCTTTACCTCATCAGCACTTCAAAACTTTGCCAATTTTCAATTCCTCCGATCGCCGCTAGACTTGGACTTGAAATATATTCTATTCACCTCTGAAGAATGCATCGCATCTGCTTTCTATCACATGTTGGCGTTTTGCCGATTTTACTTTATAATCCCCGTTATCCTCCTCTGATGTGATTTAACACAGGAAACACTTTACATCCGGATTTGAAATCCTTTGGAGTTCACCTTTGAAACTTTTAGAACTTCATAATTTGTAAGATTGGAAAGAACAAACGACAGAGGACAACATCAAACCACTTTGGAATCCAGGACCTAGCCTTCCTGGACTCAGAGAGGGCTCTCTCTGCTTTTGTGATTTAACTTGATAATTATAAGTGTTGATATTAGGCTAGTTATATTGATGGAGGGTTGTTTGTTTTGATTTATTATGTGGTTGGCCAGTAGGTCTGCAAGGACTAATTCATTGGGCTATGGAGTCAAAGGTTGGATTGGCACATCAACGTTCAAGAGCATCACAGGGCAAGCTAACTATGATAAATGGATCTTTAGAGCTATATGAATTATGAGGTGAAAGAAATACTAAGGTTCAGTAGTGACTAAAGAGTAGTTAAGAAATATGTAATCAGACTTCAGCATAAAACATTAAGATTGTAAATACAGACAGAATTAAGGTGCTTCGACAGCAAATATTAATCTAAAATTTCTTATTTACAATTATATGAACAAATGCACAATAGGGAAAACAACAGAAAGATTTAAAACAGAGAAGTATCACATCACCATTTTGACACAGCTCAAGAATCCTATAAATGGTCCTTGATTATTGATGTGACCTAGCTCCAAAATTACAGTGCTCCAACATAGTAGTTCTTACAATGTAGGGGCTAACAATATCCAACCTTCCAACCCATGATATTTCTAAGGCATGCAGTATTTATCTAAATACTAAGTCGATTTCCCTAATTTACTCAGCCAACCTTCATTGATTGCAATTTAGCAAAAAATGTACAAGTGTGGCCATGCAAGGCCTGATCAGACATCACTAACAAAAACACCACCTCTGAAATTAATTTTTGGAAACTCTTCGAAGATCCAAATGCTTCAATGGATTTTCGGAAGATCAAACAATAAGCTTGGAGATGGTTGTGATGGTCATGAAGAGGTAACTAGTGGTGGCTCTGACATTTGGCCTTTCTTTTCAGAAAACCGACGTTGGGTAATTAATTCTGGTGTAGCACTGGACACTTTTCATCAATTAGTTACTGTGTTGATGTGCTTTGTTTCCTTTTGCATTTCTTCCATTATAACATGACAATTTTCTAAAGACGCCTTGCTCGACTCGACCCTTGGTATCTTTTGCTACCCAAGTCCTTTCTCCTGCGTTTAACCTTATTTCTTCATAAAATGATGTTCAACCTCATATGCCCAATCGACCCTTTTTAAACAAAACATCATAAAAAACCCATATATCCGGTCTTGGAAATATTTATACTTTAGTTATGAACTTAATTGCATCCATAGAAAATTTCACATCACACTTTTTACAGTTTAAGTTATAAGAAATGGAATCGGCGATGTGATGCGAAGTATGGAGGCGACGTGGCAGGTAAGGTGGGACTATACCGCAACCCGCAGATCACAAATATTTACATTAAACAGCAAAGGTAAACTCTAAAATATCTGAAGTGCGAAGCACGGGGAGAAGGCAGTGATGTGGAGGAAAGGTGGGACCGGACTGCAGCCCGCAGATCAAAAATCTTAACATTAAATAGCAAACTTAAACTCTAAAATATGTGAAGTACGAAGCGCGGGGAGAATGTGGTGACACAAAGGAAAGGTGGGACCGGACCGCAGCCCGCAGATCGCAAATTGTAACATTAAACAACAAAGGTAAAATCTAAAATATGTGAAGTGCGAAGCGCGGGGAGAAGGTGGTGACGTGGAGGAAAGGTGGGACCGGACCGCAGCCCACATATCACAAATCTTAAATTTTAGTTATAAGCGGTGGAGGTAAACTGCTAAAACATGCAAATTGTGAAGTGCGGGGAGAGGGACCCACTTGCATCGCACATCGCAGAGTTTAGAATTTTGGAAAATAAGGTAAGTGCTAAAATCCACGAAGTGCGATGTGCGCTGACCGAACTGTTGAAAGCGGTGAATGGTTTCAACAGTAAGGTAAAGTCTTATGAAGTTTCATGATATATTAATGTATTTCAAACGACCTGCAGTGGGGGGCGAAGCTGTTGTGGTGGGGCCGACCACGTCACAATTTATACAAAATAAATTGTGGGTGCTTAAAAGGTAAGATATAATATTGGCGATGCGAAACGGTGTGGTTAAACATGTAAAATTGTGATCTTGCGATGGATGGTGGGGGAAGGGGTAACATGTCAGGGAGAATGGCCCCACTTTAATCACAATCGTGGAAATGGGAAGGCGGAGGTAAAACAATGATATAGCGATGAAAAGCTAAAGTAGAAATATAAAGTGGAAAGGCAGAAAAAGGGTAAATTTAAAAAAAAAAATAAGGGAAATAAAATGAAAAAAATTCTGGTGCGTGAATGGGTCCCACTTTATAGCATATTGCCTTTGGAAGGTTTGTAGTAGATGACAATCAAAGGATTTTGGGATTTAGCCTATGCAAAAGCAATTTGAGTGCAAAGGCAAGGTGGGTCCACCAATGAGGCATGGTAATGTGGAGTTCCAAAGGGTTTATTTTTTAAGTAATTCCCTTTGAGCACCTTTAGCTTATAATGGGTCTCTGAAAGCTTGGATAAGACATTCTTCGCTAGTTTTGACCTTTCTAGAAATAATTTTCAATCATGGAATATTTTTTGCAATATGAAAGATCTCACATGAAATAATCAATCACCTTGAGATAATGAGAAATACAGGGGTCTAACAAAATCTACATCGCATCCGGGCTCTTTGTCACATTCTGCAACTTTACTAATTTCCAATTTCTGTGATCGCCACTAAACCTTATCGTATCGTAACTTAAATCACTTTTTGTGCGAACACTTAGCAATAAAAACAAGAATCGTCGATGTGCGATATGCGCCAACTGTCTTATGTGATCTGGTCCGTCCATCATTCGCTATCATTTATGTGACTTGATCCTCACTGTCCATTTCCCCCCTTTATGCTTCTTCCAAAATTCTTAAGTTTTTTAGGAAAACAATAGTTCTCTGCCTTCGGGAAATCTATACAACTTCTTGACAACAAACACAATTTCATTCAACGGGCTCACATATGTTCCTTTAACGAATAAACGATCTTGATTACTATTTTTTTTTTGTCCATTGTGTTAGGATATTCCGACACATAGGAAATAGTTAAGAATAACTTAGTCTAGTTTAGAGTTAGGTAAAGTGTGTTTCTTTACCATGTACATTTGTAACTTATAATCCGACGGTCAGAATTTGTAGTGATCCGACAGTTATCTCTCACCTTAGTTTTAACAATACTTGATTTGTGGCTTATCACCTGGTTGGTCCATGATCTCTATTTAGAGAGCATGGAGGGTGATTTTTTCGGTAACCGTTTATGAGAGAAACATATGTAACTTTTCTTTTTATATTAATAAATTTCCTAAAGTGGCTGCGTTGGCTCAAGCCGTGGACTGTTTCCCACTTTGAGGGTTTTAACCACCTGATTATACTGGTGTACTGATTTGTGATGTCTTTGTAAGCGGTGACCTTTGGTTCTTGATCTACGGAACTTACCCTGTAAATTCCTACATGGTATCAGAGCTATTTTGAGTGTCGCGTCCGTTATTGATCAAAATCCAAAGCCGGTTTGACTGCATGCGAATTTTGTTTAGTAGATCTACCATTTCTAAGAATTTTTGGGTTTGGATAAATGCTCAGTTGTGTTCGGAGCATATGTTACAGTGAGGAACTCCTTTCGTTTCATGCGAAAAGGTTTCTGACTGCACAAGTTATGACAGTTTAGATCTAGAGGTATAAAGCATATGTTTTGTAGTTATATTTGTTAATAGTTCTACTTATTTCGGTTTCCTATGTTTATTTTCGGTTTTTAGGTTTTATTTATTTTCCGGATCTATACCCTCTTCTATGTGTATGGTATTTTTTGTGCGCTACGTGTGATCTCGGCAAATCAAAAACAAAAAAGGGATTTTTTTTGCTACGTATGCTCTTTCCCAGCGTCTTTGTGCCATCTCGAGAAATAAGAAATAGTAAAAAAATTGATAGTTACTGGTGAGGCTAACCGAAAATCTAACATTCTGCCATAAGGCTTTGCATTTCATTTTTTTTTTCTTGTTTTTGTGTTTTTTTGTGTAGGAAAAGGCACACACACTGAAGAGTAAGAAAAAAAAAAAATTCTTCCTCCTTTCAAACAATAGCATGATCCTTTTACTATCTCACTTGGTGAGGGGTTAGTTTATGAGAATAGAGGTCTTCGGTTCAAGTCTCCTTCTCAAGCTTCTTTTGTAAAAAAAAATTGTTCAAAGGGGCAGATTTTTTTTTTAAAAATCCGCACTTCATCCCGTTCTCGTAACTATTCGGCATCTACAACTCAGATTTTTCAAAAGGCATAACTTCTTCATTCAGAAGCCTTTTTTCGAGCCGTTTTTTTTTAAACGGACTAATTTTTCGAAATATTTCCATTGGAGCAATTAGTTTCATTTTTTCTCAGCTCCATTTTTTTTTTTAATGGAAAGTTCATGCCCGATTATTCTTAACAGCACCAATTATTTCCAAAGGCTACCTCACATGGTAGATATACTTAGAAGTAAAGCGCTTTATAGAATCACCACAGGACAAGAAACTAAACCTTCTGATGATGATAAAGTTTTTAAATGGGAAAATAAAAAAGATTAAGCACAAGGGTTGATATGAATGTCCATTGCTCAAGATCTTCAGTTTCATATCCTTGACATTGACACCCCTGATCAAGCCCTGGAAAAGCTATAAAAAAAAATTGGCATTCAAAATCAAATCAGGGCCCACCATATTGAAAATGAGTTGCTTACTTTGGACCCCAATAATTTCTCCTACATTGAAGATTTTTTGTCCAAATTCAAGACCATTCGAATTCTTTTAGAAGGTTGTAAGATCAAAAAGGAAGATGGTAGGCTCATTTATTGCATTCTTGCTAATCTTGGCCCTACATACTCTGTATTTGTTTTTGCCTTCAATTCCACTAGAGAAGCCATCATTTCTTTAGGAGCCGCCTACAAGAACCCCTCTTTTGATGCCTTTTTTGATTCTTTGATAAGAGAACAAGAAAAACTCTTACACCTTGGTCTCATCACTTCTGGAAATGCTTCTAAGAAAGCCTCAGTAGCCCAACAACAATCATATCAAAAGAATCCCAAGAAGCAGTATCCTAAAAATTATGGTCTGAAACAAAACAAGGGTCCTAAGAAATTTCAACCACAAACTGACAAATCAACTCACCAAAATGATAAGGCATATAAAAACAAAGGAAAGAAGACAGATAGACATTTCAACTTTTGCAATCGTGATGGTCATTTAGAGTCCAAATGTTTTAAGAAGATGGAAGCCTTAGAAGCAACAATGAAGACGCACAACATCAATTTGGAGCACTCTTCACCTTCATCTTCAGGAATGGAACTTTCTTCTTGTGGTTGTCAAGCATCAAGATCTAGTTATGCATTAAATGTATCTAACTCTTCTCATTCTCATGAGTGGCTCAGTGATTCTGGAGCTTCTTATCACATGGCCAAAAATAAAGCCATGTTTTCTTCTTTAAATGATTGTACCACCAAACATATTTATGTTGGTGATGATAGATCTCTTAGTGTTGTAGGATCTAGAACCATTCATCTAGATAATGATCAGTTTAATGATGTACTATGTGTTCCTACCTTGTCATGCAACCTTCTATCTGTTTATCAGATAACTCATTCAGGTGAAGGGAAAATAGTAGAATTCTCACCTCATGATGTTGTAATCAAGGACCTCAAAGATCCTAAACATATTTTAGCTACTAGAATTGTTGATGATTCCACAAGGTTGTATAAGTTTGACAACTTTGGGTCATCATGTCTTCCCTCTGTTTTTGTTGCTCATAATGATGATGTGAGCAAACTTTGGCATGAGCGATTTGGTCACTTAAACTATCGCTCTCTTCAAACTCTATGTAAGGAAAATATGGTGACGAGCCTTCCTATGGTATCTTGCAGAGATGGTGTTTGCTCCGGATGTGTACTCGGAAAACATCATCGGGATAGTCTCTTGGCACGCTTTAGCCCCTTTGCAGCTTGTGCACAGTGATTTATGTGGTCCACTTCCTATTGTTTCTTTCTTTGGTTGCAAGTACTTCTTAACTTCCATTAATGATTTTTCCAGACGCACTTGGGTATACTTCTTAAAACTTAAGAGTGAAGTTTTTAACATGTTCTTGGCCTTTAAGGCCTTTTTTGAGAAACAATCTGGACATCAAATTCTTAATTTTAGATCAGACAATGGAGGAGAATATGTTAACAACAAATTTATCAACTTCTGCACTGAGCATGGCATTCAATTGCAACATATTGTTCCATATACTCCACAATAAAATGGTGTAGATGAAAGGAAGAATCGCACCTTAAAATAAATGGCTAATTGTATGCTTCAATCTAAAGGACTTGGCTCAGTTTTTGGGCAGAAGCCATTAATTGTGCAAATTACATAGTAAATCTCACTCTTACTAAGGTTTTAAAGAATATAACTCCAGAAGAAGATTGGATCTCAATCAAACCAGATGTAAATCACTTTCGTGTTTTTGGAAGTGATGCTTGGGCCCATATTCCAGATGTGAAACATAAAGCCTTAGAACCTAAGAGTGAAAAATGTATTTTTGTTGGATATTCTAAAGATGTCAAACGATATAGACTTCTTCAACCAAAATCCAAAAATATAATCATTAGAAGAGATGTAAAATTTGATGAAAATATATTGGCCTGTGAGCCTAGTTCAGCAGGTCTGCCACCTTTGGCCTGCGAGCCTAATTCGGCATATGTGCCACCTCTCTCTCTCTCTTCTATTTTTAATAGCATTCCTTCTAGTTTAGATGATGACAGTGAGGATGAAAATCCTCCTCCACCTCTTGAAATTATTCCTTATACTCCACTGCTTCCAAGATGGGTCCGCTCTACTCGGGATGCAACAGGTTCTCTTGCAGGTGACCCTGCCGATCGACAACGTACACGTTCTCAGTTCGAAAGAGCCTCTTCCTTATTGGCTCAGGTTCTAGAAAAACTTGATACAGAAACCTTTGAAGAAGCCTTTGGTCATCCAGATTGGGATGAAGCTATGAATGAAGAGTATCGTTCCTTATTGGAAAACGATACTTGGGATCTTGTTCCTCTTCCAAAAGGAATAAAACTTGTCATATGCAGATGGGTTTACAAAACCAAGTTTGGACCAGATGGAAAATTGGATAGACATAAAGCTCATCTTGTTGCTAAAGTATTTTCACAAGTTGAAGGCATTTACTATACTGAAACCTTCTCCCCTGTTGCCAAAATGAATTCTATCGGCCTTATTCTTTCCCTTGTTGCCTCCTTTAAATGGGAAGTCCATCAGATGGATGTTAAATTCGCCTTCTTACATGGAGATTTTCATGAAGAAATATACATGTAACAACCTCTTGGATTTATCCAAAAAGACTCCAGCCTTGTTTGTCTCCTTAGGAAGTCTCTCTATGGTCTCAAACAAGTTCCTCGAGCTTGGTATGCCAAAATGGATAGATTTCTATTAGATAATGGCTTTTCTAGGAGTCATTTTGACAACACTATCTACACCAAGAAAGTGGGTAAGTCCTTCAGCATCCTTGTTCTTTATGTTGATGATCTTATCCTTACTGGTAGTGATCCAAACCATATAAACCATGTGAAGTCTAGCCTCAAAAATAAGTTTGAAATGAAAAACTTAGGACACTTGCATTATTTCCTTGGTCTTCAAGTCTTGCAATCCAAGGAAGGCATTACCCTCTCTCAGTCCAAGTATGCATGTGATCTTCTAAACCACTTTCACATGGAAGACTGTAAGCCAACCCCTTCTCCCTTTCAGTCTAGAGTCAAGCTTTCAGTTACTTGTACTACCCCTGAAGTTGATGCTACCTTATATCATCAACTTGTTGGTAAAATTCTGTATCTAACCCATATCTGTCCTGACCTTTCCTTTGTCGTTGGTCTTGTCACTCGATTTATGCACCAACCTCATGAAAGTCACTAGAAAGCAACTAAAATAATACTTTGATATATTCGAGGTACAGTTCAGTTTGGGATTCATTACAGTGCAGGAGCATCACCATTGTTGATTGGTTTCACTAATTCTAATTGGGCTAGCGACACTGATGATCGAAATTCTACTGCAGGATATGTATTCACTCTTGGTTCAGTACCTATTACTTGGTATTGTAAGAAAAAAAGTGTCATCTCTCTTTCTTCTGCAAAAGCAGAGTATTGTGGTGCAGTTGAAGCCAGCAAGGAAGCCATGTGGCTTCGTCAAAACCTGTCTAAATTTGGTCTCCATCAGCAGCATCCAACTACACTTTGGTGTGATAATCAGAGTGCCATTCAGCTATGTAAAGATCAAGTTCAGCATCAACATATGAAACACATTGAACTCCACATACACTTCATATAAAATCTCATTCATGATTGTGTTCTTGAAGTGCAGTACTGTCCAACCAATGATCAGGTAGCCGATATCTTTACAAAGGTTCTCACAGAAGCGAATTTTACCAAACTTCGATCCATGCTTGGAGTTCATGAAAGTTGTCATTAAGGGGGGATAGGCTCTAATGCCTCCTTCCTTATCCTATTGTGTCACTTTTTTAAATCCTTCAATCCTATCCCAATTTGTTCTTAAGGGGGGGTGTTAGGATATTTCAACACATAGGAAATAGGCTCCTTTTGTGTCACCTTTGTAAATCCTTCAATCCTATCCCAAGTTGTTCTTAAGGGGGGATGTTAGGATATTCCAACACATAGGAAATAGTTAAGAATAACTTAGTATAGTGTAGAGTTAGGTAAAGTGTTTTTCTTTACCATGTACATTTGTAACTTATAATCTGACGATCACGATTTGTAGTGATCCGACGATTATCTCTCACCTTGGTTTAGCGAGACTTGATCTGTGGCTTAACACCCGGTTGGTCCATGATCTCTATTTAAAGAGCATGGAGGGTCATTTGTATGGTAATGGTTTATGAGAGAAACATATGTAACTTTTCTTTTTATATTAATAAATTTCTTGAAGTAGCCACATTGGCTCAGGCCGTGGACTGTTTCCCTCTTTGAGGGTTTTAACCACGTGATTATACTAGTGTACTGATTTGTGATCTGTTTGTGAGCAGTGACCTTTGGTTCTTGATCTACGGAACTTACCCTATAAATTCCTACACATGGTGTAACCCTCCTGAGCTTATTCGATATTATGTAGTGCTAGTCTCTCCTGAGATTGTGAATAAGACCGACTCGACCCACCTTCATATCTCCACACATAATGTTAATACACCAACATACAGATCAAAATTATTTTTCGACATACAAAACTTTTACCTTTTCTAACATACATGTTTTTTTCTGTATTTTAGAAAATATAATAAACGGAATTTCAAATGAGCAACAACATCTGGCTCCACCTAGGGATAGTATTTTTTGCCATGAAACACTAAGAACCGCAGATTAGTGCCTTCACCCAGGGCATGGATTCAAAATATTTCTTAGTGCTATATGAACAGTGAACGGTCAGGTATTTACAATGGTGAAATGCTGAAGTTTAATGCTAGAAATAATGTTTCAAATAATGCCCATTTACAGGAAGATGTACTGATTCTCCATCTAGATCTTCCAAAATGGATGTTTTATTTGACCTTACTTCAGTAATTTCATATGGATCATACCAGAGAGGATCAAACTTACCATGCTTCCCCTTATCTTCTCTTCTGGTGTCCCATCTTAATACTAAATCCCCTTCTTGGAAGAGGACTTCCTTTTCTTTTATGTCAAATATAGAGTTCATCTTTGCCAGATAAGAAATTAAATTATCTCTAACTTTGTTTTTGTTTTCACTTGTCTCAATCACTTTGTTCATTCTTCTTACTAGAGCATTAGGTTCTTCCTGAGCTTCTTGAAGATGAGCGATCACTGGTCTAGCCAACTGAGTAGGAAATAGTGCCTGAGTTCCATAAACAAATTCAAAGGGAGACTTACCAGTAGACCTTATGGTAGTTACTCGAACTGACCAAAGGGAAAACTTCAACTTTGAATCTTAGTCCTTCTGATTTTCGGTAATTGTCTTCTTTAATATTCTGACCAATGTCTTTTTTGAGGATTCTGCCAATCCATTCCCTTGGTGATAATATAATGTGGAATGTGATAAAATTACACTATATGTTTGAAAAAAATTAATGAATCAAGCAGAGTTTAATACCTAAGAATTATCAATTACAATCTTGACTGGACATCCAAATCTACTGAAAATTTTCTTCTCCAGAAACTTCATCACTACTTGGTTGTTTGCCTTTTTAGTGGGTATTGCTTCAACCCACTTTGTGAAGTAATAATTGGCAGTTATAATCCACTTGAACTGCCCACTTTATGGTGGATTGATTTCCCCAATAAAATCCAACCCCCATTGCCTGAAAGGTTCTTCTATGAATACTGGGATGAGATTTACTGGATCAAGTCTTTTCTTTTCAGCAAACAACTGACATTTCACTGACCTTTGATTAACTTGGTAGGTTTGATGTCCAAATGATACTCTTGTATTTTTTCTATCCATTTTCCTCTTTTCCCTTCAACATCACTTTGAATCAGTACGTCTTTAACAACATAATTAGGAACATAAGCAATTATCTGGGATTGTAACACATAAGTCATTAAGTCCTTAAGTGCTTTGACCAATTTATATACTTGTTTCTCCAAAATGTTATACTTAAGATCAGCATCTCTGAGAACTTTGTTGAAAAAGGCCACTAGCTGCTCCTTACTATCCTCATTTTTCTACAACAACACAACAACAATAGTAGTGGGGGATGCAAATGAGAATATCTGAAAGGATTTTTTATGATCTGGAATAATTAGAATTGGATCTTCCTACAATGCCTCCTTTATTATAGCAAATTCTTCTCTTTCTTCCTTATCCCATCTTACTTCTTCATTTTTCTTCAGCATGTATGTTATATTTCTCACAATCTCAGCATAATTTGGCACAAACCTCTTCAAAAAGCTTATTTTTCCCCAAAATCTTTGAATAACTTTCTTTCTTCTGGGTAAAGGAATTTTCTAAATTGCTTCCACTCTTGCTAGATCAATCTTTACTCCTTGTTTTGAAACTATGTGACCTAATAATTTACCTTCTTCTAATTCAAATAAATGTTTCTTGGGATTTAGTGATAGACCAAATTTTCTACATTTTCGAAAGATATTTTGTAAATGGTCCAAGTGTTCATCATCTGACCCCGAGAAAACAGATACATCATCCAGATATATAACCACATATTTGTCACCAGCAAACGTAATGTCCATGGCCCTCTGAAATGTTGCACCAGCATTCATAAGACCAAATGGCATCCTTGCATACATGAAGTTGCCCCAGGGGGTTGTGAAATTTGTCTTCTTTTGATCTTCTTTTTCAACTGTAACATGATTATACCCAAAGAATCCATCAACCATAGACATCTTGTAAGCTCATGTCACCTTCTGTAAGACATAATCCATTTTTGGCAAGGGATAATTATCTTTTAGATATGATCTGTTCAAACTCCTAAAGTCCACACACAATCTTATTTCTCCATTTTTCTTCCTCACGGGAACTAGATTAGAAACCCAATCTGAATATCTGAGAGGGACTATGATTTTTGCTAGCAGCAATTTCTTCACTTATTTTTCAATTAGAGCTAAAAGTAATGGATTAATTTGTCTAAGCTTCTGTCTGTGTGGTTTGATTCCTTATTTCAATGGAATCCTATGTTGAATTATGTTTTTTTCATATGTTTTCAAGTCTTCATATGACTAGGCAAACACATCCATATATTTCTTAAAAATATCAATGTATCTTTGTTTGTAGTTTTTGGGAACACCTTTGAACAATTTCACCATTTTTGGTTCCTACTAAGTTCCCAATTTACAATCCTCCATCTCTTCCTCTTGATGTATTTTCTTCGAATTAATAGCAACATTGTTAGAATCAAGTAATCTTTCAAGGGGAACTATCCCTTTGGGGAGCACATTATATTTTAACTTAATGACCTTTTGATCACCAATTGACTTTTTGATGTGTTTTATTTTTTCTTTCTTCTCAGTTTCATATTCTTCATGTTCAATCTCAGCATCCTCAAAGTTTCCAATCATAGTCAGGAACTGATGTATGTATTCATCATCTTCAATTTCATACCTTAGCCTTGGATTTATTATAAGCTTAAAGGTACTGGCTGTAACTACTAATGAGTCAACCATTCTATTCTCCTCCATTGGGATAAATTGAAGATTGAAGGCTTCAAAATAGTTATCCATCAAATCCCAAACTTCATTTCTGTATGATCTTAATCTCGGATGCTTGGTTTGACAATGATTTTTTATCTGTCTTATTATTAATTCGGAATCACCAAAAATCAAGATACATTGAATTCCCATCTATTTAGCAATCTGAAGACTTAAGATCAAGGCCTCATACTCAGCCACATTAATTGTTGAATCAAATTCTAACTTAAAAAAAAAGGCATGAGGTTACCTTCTGGTGATATCAACATGAATCCAGCTCATGTGCTGTTAAAATTGGACAACTAGGTCCAAACTCCGGGTTGTGCTGCTCAGATGAAGATCCCAATATTTTTATTGGATTCCTCTTTCAGAGAGGTGTAAGATTGATCTATTGAATTTATTCCACTTATGTGCTAGGTCGACCTGGAATAAAATATTGACTTAAATGTCTTAAAGGACGTATCACACACCCCCAAAGATTCCTATATATTGGAGAGACTTAGAGTTCATTTGACACACATTGGTGTGGAAGAATTCTCTCTCTCTTGATGGCGTTGGAGCTGCATATTCTTTTTTTGGGTTGTTCTGTGGTTATGTGTGACACGCTTGGCTGAATGACCTATTGGAGACTTTGCTGGTAGAAGCATCCTGCTGATCGCCATAACACCACCATTTCTTACTTATGTTTTGGCTTGTCTTCTATCGATCGTTTAGTATGTTCTACCTTCTTCAGTATTGTGCCCTAATCTGAAATGGCATAGAACATAAGCTGAAATTAACATGGTATCAAAGCCAGGTTAAGACAAGCCCTAATTTGTTGCAATCACCAAAGAGAAAATGGGTTTTTTTTAGTAGTTGTTTCAGTAGTTGTTTCAGATTCTTCATCTCATTGTTCCTCGTTAGTTGGGTTCCTAAACCCGGACATAATTAATGGTGATATTTTTTTCAAAATGCAAGTTCTGCGCTTCCAACTCGCATCATTGGTGATTTTATTTTTTCAAATTGAGTCAGAGTAACAGGTCACAACATTGCAGATATAAATATTGCACCGCTAATCAGGGCTTCAATATATATTTCTATTTATAGGAAACCCCATCAACCCATCAAAATATTTTTGTGTGAGGAAATTAAATGCCGGGTATTTGGATTGAGTGTCTAAAATACCTCACACTGCCGCGCGTTGCTGTGATTGAGCCACTGAAGAAAGCAATCCTGATGAAAATATTTGATGCTTCCACTGCATGCACATGGGTAAAACAGAGGATTCTTCGAGTCTCCAGACGTTCTGCATATTCGAAAAACATCTTCGTCCTCCTCCGCTGTTTCGTCAAAAGAATTTAGACTCTGAGGAGAGGAGTCTGATGCTGAATTTGAGGGTTCTAGTTTCATCCCATCAGGTCCCCTAGTCGCAGGTCGTTCCGGCTGGGGCTCTTCAGCCGAAATTTCCATGGAATATAAGCAGCGAAATAACCCCTTCAATAATTCACCAATTCTGTATGGCTAATTCACCAGAAATAAAATCCAAAACCTCCAGTTATTCTGATAATTCCTTACCGAAGGTTGGACGCCGAAAAAATTGAAGAGGCTGCCATCGACAAAATCATCGTAATAATAATTAACGTGGAAGCATAGATGATTTTTTTAATCAACGCGTACAGCGGTGATGCCTCAGGTAGCATTGGGTGTGGCAGCGGTGAGGTAACATAGTTACAGGTGGATGCGTCATGAGATCCCGACTTCTGGGCACCATCTCCGAAGTTTTTTTTTAACGTACATTATAGATTACAATTGAAATGAACTGGGTGCTGGTTTTACAGTTGAAGGGAATTGGTTTTAAATGCTGATAATGGTGCTAATCACGCAAGTAGTTTTTCAAATTGATATTACCCATATCTTAATTCTGGTATCGCTGGAGGAAGCACTGGCTAGTTGGACAAGCTTGACAAGGAAGCTTTGAGGAATTATGAGATTCGATGCCCATCTGTTGGAATTTTCAATTTGATTAGTAATTGTTGAGAGCTGAAGAATTCAAATCAGGCTGTGAATTGAAAAGAACTGGATGTTGGGTGGTATATCTAATACTAAGAACAGATAGAAAGAAGCTTTAGTGTGTTATGGGGATATTAAATATAAAAAAACGATGGAAATTATCGGCCTCGTCAGAGTTCCTGCAGAAGAAACATTTTCCCCAAGTCAATTCGTCTTGTTTCTTCTTATTTATCATCCGTGGATTTGAGTAGCATAGCGTCCACTGTTCATTCTGCTGGAGCGGCAGTTACATCTTTGCTAACCAAACCAAGCCATTCTGACCAGGTCCTATGGGCATAATTTGACAAATTAGAACTTGGGGAAGGAAATTTTCGACATGTTCTCTTGCTTGGCTATGTTAACGGCTTTCAAATATTCGATATTGAGGATGCAACCAATGTACAGGAGCTGGTGTCAAAGAGGGATAGTGCAGTGGCATTCATGCAAATACAACCAACACCATTTACTTCAAAGGCATCCACGTGGCAATTTGAAGCTCACAAGCGATTTTTGTTGATAGTTAAAGATGCAATTGCCAATGAAGAAAATTATGAATATGAATTTGGGATTTTGAATGGTGAAGGTGTTGGAGGACTGCCAAGGAAGAAGAATTTTGTTTCTACTGCTGTTCATTTTTATTCATTAAGATGCCATAGTTATGTACATCAATTAGGGTTCCAATCGGCTATTTATGCAGTTGGATGTAGCTCTCGTGCACTAGTTGTTGCCCTTGCTACACAGATATGTTGTTTTGATCCTGCTACACTTGAGAAAACATTCAGCATTCTCATGTATCCTATTACGCAAGGCAGTGAAGTACTAGGTGGTGAAAATATATTTTATGGCCCAATGGACGTTGACCCTAGGTGGTTAGCATATTCTCCAAGTCAGACTCTAGTTTCAGATATGGATCATATGAGTTCTAGATGTCTGATCCCAATTTCTGAGATCTGAAGTCTTGGGCAGATCTGTAAATAAGAAGCAGCCTTGGATGAGATATCAGATGTAGTAGATGAAGCTCTCAAGTGCAGAATTATGAGAGAAGGAATCATGTTGTATTCCTAGTTCTATGGGTCGCAGTAAAGAGGGCTGGTTGAGGAAGCTACAATAGACCTCCTCAGAATAACAAGACTTCTAACAAAAGCTGAGGCTTCTTGATATATTATCCCTGTTTGACAGTTGCATATGGCATAATATGTATGATCATGAAATTTTAAATCTTCAATACTATATGGCAGTATGACCATGATGAAGAAGATAGTGATGGGTACGATAAAATTATGGCAACATTGTAATCAGAAATATGATAGTGATGACGATTCTATAGCCGCAATATTGAGGAGCTAAATCTGTCATTCTATGTCACTGTCATCATGACAGTGACATAGACAGTCACCCATGATTACGAAACTCATAATAGCAGTAAGCTGTATCAGTCTTACAGTGAAGCATAATGAGAAACTTGGAAGTGTGATCTGAGAAGTTTTTACAGCCTTCAGTCATGTTGTGGGAGTCTTGAACCATAATCAGCAAAGGCTGTTGGACGACTTTGACTGTGGAAAATTAAGTCTCCTTACCAATCTGGTGTCTTGGATGCCCTCATTTAAATTAAAAGACTTCTCTCGAAAGAGAAGCTGGCATTAAGAGGGAGAATATATCTGTATATGCTCTTGAGCAGATACCTTTGCTGAACGAAAGAAGATCCTCATGGCTCAAGGACATATGGCTTCAGAGGGGGAATATTCCGAAGGAAAACCACGAAGCCATATAAATAACAGGGTATCTAGCAGCCATGAGTACTATTGTACAATCTGACCTTGGATACTTTGAGGAAGTCGTAAAGCATCAAGTCTGGAAGGATGCTATGCACGAAGAGTATGAGTCCATTATGAAGAATGATGTCTGGGATGTGGTTTCAAGATCATAGGACAAAGAACTTGTCACCTCGAAATGGCTCTACAAGATCAAGTATTGATCTGATGGAAGTGCTGAAAAGTTCAAGGCAAGATTCGTTGCCCGTGGCTTCTCTCAAAAGGAAGGCATAGATTATAATGACATATTTGCACCTGTAGCCCGATACACCACCATTCGATCTATTATATTCCTTGTTGCTACGCAAGGATGGAGTCTTCATCAGATGATGTGAAGATCACATTTTTTGTATGATGCGATAAAAGAAGAGATAGATATGGAGCAACCTCTGGGGTTGAAATTCCAGGATGGGGAAACCCATGTCTGCAGGTTGAAGAAATCCCTCTATGGGTTGAAGCAAGCACCCAAAGATTGGTACGAGAGGATAGATAGCTACTTGATGAAGCTGGGCTTCACTCGAAGTAATGCTGATCCAAACCTTTACTTCAAGGTTGTCAAGGGAAAACTTCTCATTCCGGTGTTGTATGTGGATGACCTCTTCTTGACAGGTGTTGAACCTCTCATTCATCAGTGCAAGAGGGTGCTCGCTGCTGAGTTCGAGATGAAGGACCTAGGTCGAATGCTTAGGCCTGAAGGTCTAGCAGAGACTTGGAAAGAATTTCCTTTCTCGAGGAAAATACATTATGAAGTTTCTGGTATGATGGACTGTAAGTCCATGGAACTCAACTTTAAGAAGTTGTGTAGCAGCGTTGCTGGGCCCGTCCTACTGAGTATCATCAACTCATAGGGACCCTGATTTTCTTAGTGAACACGTGTCCGGACATATTTTGTGCAGTGAACACTATGAGTCAACACATGGTTGATCATAATATTCACTGGGTTGGTGCCAAGAAACTCTTGAGATATCTCTGAGGCACGATAGGCCATGGGCTGAGATACACTGTCGTGAGTACGACACTCCATGGATATACTGATGCCGATTGGGCTGACAGTGTGGTGGATTGCAAGAGCACATCTGGATGCTACTTGACATGTAGATTTTCTTTGGGCAGGAATCTAAAGTCGGTAGCCTTGAGCACCGCTGAGGCCGAATACATTGTAACATGTATGGCCTGTTGTGAAGTCACTTGGTTGCGAAAGCTATTTTGTGAGTTGTTCGAGCATGTGCCATATGCCACCATTATCCTTTGTGATAACTAGAGGGGGATTCGTTTGTCATAGAATCCTATGTTCCATGAACGATCCAAGCATGATGATGGCTGGTACCACTATCCGGGATATGGTACAGCGAGGCGCCATAAGGCTCAATCATATAGGAACTGATGAGCAGGATGAGGATATTGTCACCATGCCCTTGGGGAAGGTCATGTTCCTAACCTTCCGTGAGAATCTTGGTATCGTGGAACAACCCTATTCTGAGGGTCCTGTTGGACAATGAGCTGTGCGAGCTCTGGGGGCTTTGGGGATAGCTTCTCGAAGCTATGAGAAACCACAAGAATAGGCTTGCTGAACCTTGTTGGTGTGCTTGGACCCTCATTATCTATGCCCCATTCACCTCTCATTAACAATGCCCCGTATGCATCCTACCCATTGAGTTCAGGGATCATGGGAAGTACCTCTCATTTGGCCAATGAGATGGGAAAGGCTAGAGACTAGTAGCAAAGACTAATGGACGCATCAGAAATTTCCGTACTCTCTATCTAGGATGGAACGGTCCACCCACTTGATCTGGGATCAAGTATAGTGAGGTTTCAGACCTCCGCCTGACTTTGGGTCAGATGAACCAACTTCGGGTTGGTTGGAGACTCTTTGTGAGTCCGATAGAGGTTTTGACCTCTCGGTTGAATCTGTCAGCTAGGAATGATGTCTTTGTGACTGACCCACTTCTTTTCTAAAATAAAGAGGCCAGCAAAGCAAGTTACAGCGGGATGACGCGCGATGTTTGGATTGCACTAGTGGACGAAGTTCTCCCTAGTTGAGAGGGAGTGTTAAAATTGGACAACTAGGTCCAAACTCCGGGTTGTGCTGCTCAGATTACGATCCCAATATTTTTATTGGATTCCTCTTTTGGAGAGGTGTAAGATTGATCTAAAGATCATCTCGATCAGATGAGCAAAACATGTACTTTGAATTTATTCCACTTATGTGCTAGGTCGGCCTGGAATAAAATATTGACTTAAATGTCTTAAAGGACGTGTCACACACCCCCAAAGATTCTTATATATTAGAGAGACTTAGAGTTGATTTGACACACATTGGTGTGGAAGAATTCTCTCTCTCTTGATGGCGTTGGAGCTGCATATTCTTTGTTTGGGTTGTTCTGGGGTTATGTGTAACACACTTGGCTGAATGACCTATTGGAGACTTTGCTGGTAGAAGCATTCTGCTGATCATTGTAACGCCACCATTTCTTACTTCTGTTTTGGCTTGTCTTCTATCGATCGTTTAGTATGTTCTATCTTCTTCAGTATTGTGCCCTAATCTGAAATGGCATAGAACATAAGCTGAAATTAACATGTGCCATCCTTGGAGTAGGCACCATCAAAGTAGAATTTCCAAACCTTATTTAAATGCAGCTCATTATGTACAACTATTGAAGAGAGATTCTTCTCTCTGTCTTCAGCAAATTATGAATCTTCATGCAACATGAAACATGAAACATATTATTTTTCCTGACTATAAATGGGGGAATTACCTGCATTCTTCTTTGTAGTGGTTTTCACAAACCTTATTTCTCCATACAATCTCCTTTCTTCCCCATTGAAAATAAAAATGATAGCATAAGTGAAATCTAATTTTAAAACTCCTCCCAACTTTTCTCCCAAAGATCTTGACAGGAGCATTCCAAATCTAGCTGGAATGTTAGCAACCACTACGTCCATAACAATACTTTTTGTTGGAATTTGTGCCAAAGACACTACCATGTCCTTTATTAACCCAACACATTTCACCCTCTTGGAGTCAAATGGATATAGATCCCTGTAAGGTTTATTAATCTGCAAATTCAATTATTTCATGATAGACTATGGCATAAGATTGTGGGAAGCCCCTGAATCTAACATATAGTTATGAAGAATAAAACCATGAAGAAATAATGAAATGTAAAATGGAGGAACATAAGAGCCCATTTCTTCTACATGAGGGAAAAAAGTGACTACTAGCTTCTCTTCTTGCAAGTTCACATTATCATTAATATCTTCATTATGTGAGAGTTTAATAAATTTTGAAATTTCCTTTTTGTAAACTGGTGTTTTAGCTAATTCAAGAAGAGGCACCTGAATCTTGGCTTTCTCCAACTCCTTTGTCAAACTAAACATCTGAGTCTACTTAACATTATTTTTAGGTTATTCTTCAAAATTTCTAGAACTTGAAATCTGTTGAGGTACAGGAACAAATTTCCCCAAAATATTTGTATCAACTACTTTGTTTTGGGAAGATTCACCATGTTGTACTTCTGTTCGATTTACTGAATTTGCAGTTTTTTTTCCTTTATCTATTTGTTTTACAGGTTCCTTCTATGGTGGAGTCGCCATTGGAGAAGGGGCAGAATCTTGTTGTTCACCCTTTCTATCCTACATCCTATATCTCTTTCTTGATCTCAAGTTATACTTTTTATGCAACTCAAATTTCATAAAATCAGTGAACTATTTACAGTATTCATTCATCTCATCTTCATCAAAAGACATTTCAACCTTTTCATATTATTCTTCACAATTTTCTTCTTCATCATCAACTCTTATATACACAACAGATATTTGATCTTCATATTCCTTTTGGTCATCTTCTATTGACTCTCGAGGTGCTACTTCTATATAAAATGGTGCTTGGACTTGATCTTGGTCTTTTCTTTCCCTCTGCAAAATTTGCAGGGTTGTTCTCTGAATTGAGGATTAAATCCTCCTCTATTTTTTTGTACTCATATCTAGGAGTTATTACTTTCCAACTCTATCTTAACCAACTTATTTGACAAATTTTTTATCACCTTTGTCTTGTCTTCAAATCTTTGATCTTGTGGTGATTCTTCTTTTTCTTTTCCCTTCTCTTGAACTGACTTCTTTTCTTTTATTTTCCCAGCTGCAGTCATATTAGCTTCAATATATGAATTATTTGTCTGTATTTTCTCAAGAGTAGGGGATCTCGTCTCTCTAAATACAAAAACTGAAATCAACTTCAAAATCCCCAAAAAAACTACCTTTGCACAAACAGGAGGGGGCTTCATCTCTACAGGTAAACTATTGTACAATTTGTTGAATATTTTAACAAACTCAGAAATGTTCTCATCGGGATTTCTTTTAATTGCATTAAATTTTGTTAATGAATAACCATGACCTCTATTATCTCCCCTTCCCTGAATAAATTGAGTTTTTAACTCTTCCCAGTTATTAATTGAACCATTTGGTAAACATTTGAACCATTTTCTAGCCTCTCCATTTAGAGACAGCACAAAAAGTCCCATTACAACATCAAGATGTTCAACATTTAAATTTTCAACAAAATTGTAAAACAGGGGTAAATGTTGTTCTACAGTTACTTCATCTTCTCCAGTGAATGAGGAAGTAATTTAAGATATTCTTGAGGCATGGAATTCATTGGTTGTGAAAGATTAAGTAGTGCATATCTGTTCATCAAAAAAGCTAGTGCTGCCATATTTACACCTTGATTAACTGCTCCTTAGGTGAACGAGGTTGATGAACCTACTGTGAAAGTGAATGAAGGTGGTGAAAAAATTTATATGGGAGTGGCTTTATGAACAATTGCGGAGGAGCCAGAAACTATAGTTTGATGAGTTTATGTAAAGGTAAAAGAAACAGACTCAAAGGAATGTTCTTCCAACTTAGGTTCTTGAAAATGAATGGGTGTGAAAGGTGAATCTTGTTCCAAGAAAGGGAGTTCCTTGGAGATATATTCAAACAAAGGGTTATGAGAACTGCCGTCAGGAGCAGACAATGTAAGATCAGGTGTTGAAGGGTTTTTTGTTTTTGAGCCTTTTTAGAAACTAATATTTTTGCATCTGAAAAAGTAGGAACTTTCTGCTGTGAGGTATCTGACCTCGTGTGAGGCCTTTTGAAAGCTAGGATTCTAAAAATAATAGATACAACTGAATATTTTTTCCTCACTGAACAACAAGATGAAATAGTACAAAAACCCAAGGAAAATGAACTTCGCTTCTTCCTCCCTGGCAACGGCGCCAAAAAATGATGTATCTTAAGAGACAATCCCTTTGTTGTGGTAAGGAATCAGTGCTTAAGAAATTTTAGAAATATATGTCACAAAACAGAAAATATCATATGGTCTTTGTTTAATACCTTTGGAAATTATACTTTAATACCCTCAATAATCTGATATAATGAAATATTTCACAATGCCATTAACTGCTGATATCTAAGTGAAAAGAAGAACTGGAAGGGAAACTCAAAATTATATGCTGAAAAACAAAATCTGTCACTTTAAACTTCAGAAGAACTTTGTGTAGAAATAATAGTTGGAGTGAAGGAGAGCATATTAAAGCTATTTAACTCTTACTTACAGGTGTAATAAAGAGACCAGCAGCTACTTTACTTCACTTCATTCAAAGAAGAATAAACACAGAATGATACTGGAAAGACAAATGAACATCAACAGATGCAGGAAACTTGATCTTCTTCCATTAATTTCCCCAAAAATTAAGTACAAAATTTTTAGTCATCCAGAGCTCCAAAACTCGCAACCCTCTTCTTTCTTACTCATTGGTTTAAATACATACAAATATAGTTTGTAACTACTGGAAATTCTTGTAACTACTCAAACTTCCTAAAACTGAGCAAAATTCCTATTACATTGAAATTAAAGACTTCATTACAATATCGATCTTTTAACAATAAAAAATAAAATTAGAAATATCAATCTATTTGTTGGATCTGCATTTGATTGGTTTTTGTTGTGTTTTCCAGATCTACTGATGTGTCCTTTTGAGGTGTTGATGTGTCACCTGGTGAATCCATCATCCCTGCTCTGTACTTCTTCTATATTTTAACATTTGTCTTTTCTGCTTGTTGTCTGTTGTGTTCCGTCTTTTCTTTCCCTTTGATCTACATTAGGTCACATACCCGAATCCACTTCCCGCATTCACATTTCTCTGTAAAACCAATGCAATTCCACATAATCTTGGATTTGAATAAGTTGAACTTAACCTTTTAATGGTATCGTGTCCACCTTTCCTTCGCATTTCGTCCTTTGACGTTAACAACATATTTCTTAGAGCCTTTCCTCCTAAGCTTACATTGTGTGATACGCAATTACATCGCCTCGTAATATCACAACTTTAGGCCTCATGGAAGATCAGATTTTGTAACCTTTACCTCATCAACACTTCGCAAATTTTCCAATCTTAAATTCCTCTGATCGTTGCTAGACTTGGACTTGAAATATATTATATTCACCTGTGAAGAATGCATCACGTTTGCTTTCTATTGCATTTCGTTGTTTCACCGATTTTACTTTATAATCCTTCTTATCCTCCTCCGATGTGATTTAACACATGAAGGGCTTTACATCCAGATTTGAAATCCTTCAGAGTTCACCTTTGAAACTACCTCACATCCAGGCTCTTTGTCACACTCTGCAACTTTACTCATTTCCAATTTCTGCTATCGATGCTAAACCTTATCGCATGTGATGTGCGATATACTTCACATTGCACTGTCACCTCCCGTCTTTATAGCATCGCAAATTAAATCACTTTAAGAGCAAAGAACTAGAAATAAACACAAGAATCGCTAATGTGCAATATGCGCCAACCGTTTTATGTGACCTGGTCCACTCATCGCTCAATATGATTTCTGTGACTTGATTCACACCGTCGATTTTCCCCCTTTACGCTTCTTCCAAAACTCTTAATTTTTTAATGAAAATGCCAGTTCTCTGCCTTCGGGAAATCTATACTATTTCTTCGATAATGAACACAGTTTCGTTCGAAAGGCTTGCATATTTTTTTCTAATGAATAAAATATCTTGATTACTAATTTGTTTTTCTCAATGGTGTAACCCTCTTGACCTTATTCGATATTCTGTAGCGCTAGTCTCTCTTGAGCTTGCGAATAAGCCGGACTCAACCTGCCTTAACATCTCCGCACATAATGTTAATACACCAACATATAAATCAAAATTATTTTTCGACATACAAAAAATTTACCTTTTCTAACATATATGTTTTTGTTTGTATTTTGAAAAATATAATAAACAGAACTGAAAATGAGCCACAACACTACCAATTGGTTAAATGATTATTGTGCAAGTATTTGTTACTTCCTTGTTTTAACAATATTAAAATGTCATTAATAAAATATTAATTGAGGCTTGTGTGTTGCAGACTTGAACATTAATTCAATCATGTTTTATACACCTTTGAACCTGCACTTACTTGCCTGCATATTTAATTATCAACCAAGGAACGTCTTTTTATTTCAAGGCAATTGGAAAAATATATGCATAGAAAATACCAATACCTAACACTCGTTTTACATGATTATGTTCTACACTATGAATCTCATTTGAAAATAAATGAAATGTAAGACTTGAAAAGCAATACTAAATCTCAAAACTAGAAAGTAAATGACAAGAAAATAATTATGCTAATCACACGACTTGAATCAATACTAGATTAAATCACACATTTCTAAATTGTAAATTTAACCTATTGCACCCAACATAATTCAAATGTTAATCTAGAGCAGAAAATTAAATGAAATCTAGAAATTGCAGGAAATAACAAATCTGGATAATGAAACAAACAAAAAATTACTTAAAAAAAAAGGAAATCTAATTTAAAGAAAAACAATTGAAATACAAATAAAAAATCACACAAATAAACTACTTGAGATATTCAAGGCAACACCTCGTCCAAGGTAGTGGGCCCAACTTCCCAAGACTCTGTTTTGCCTTGAGAAGAACACATATCAGACTATAAGTAACAAATGTAGAACTCAATTGAAAACTTCCTTCATTGAAATATATGAGAGAAATACTTACATCGGAATGAAGCTCTTGGCTTTGTCTCAAGTTCAACAATTATTCATCTCGTATTCAGTAATTTTTCATTTATTTATCCAGCAATTGTTCATTTTTTCATCTCTCATTCCCCCTTCAATTCAAAGATTGTTCATCCTCTCTTTGATCTCTACTTAAATACACAGAGAGGAAAGGGAAATTGCAACTAACTTGATTACAAAATGATTTACCATTACAATTGGATATTGTCTACAACAAATTGATGAGAAAGATCATATCTTAAATATCATGACTGAGCTAGAGCAAGTCGAATTTGGTATTACAATTGGAAGAATTTGGAAAATGGTCACAACAACAAATCTGAGAAAAACGCCTTCAGAGAACCTTCTGTTTCTCTCAATTCAAACCAAATTTTGGAAAATTTCTTGTAGGAAAACTAAGTTAGTCCGTTCTTCACAAAACCCATGTCTCGGATTTTCAGGATTCATCTTCATTTGTTCGAAATAGCCAACACAAAACCGCCACTTTTTATCCTAGCAAATTTCTGAATTGGAATAGTTGGAGATCGAATTTCCAATCTGGAAGAGATCTTGGAGGCTAAAAATGTGAGTGATGTTATAATAGATTAATAAACCATTTCACAAAATCATGCATATTAATTATCAATTTATTAGAAATAAAGGAGAATACGTATTTCTTATCCATAAGAGCATAAATTATTTTAGAATGGAATTAAATGATAAATTATGATCAAGAATGTGATAAAGAATGGTAGAAATGGATGAAATAGACGTTAGAAAGTGGTAATAATAATGACATATGTGCGGCCCAACATAACCCCAAACTGAATATGTTGCATGTCCTCATGCAACCCAAAGCATCTGTATTAACCAAGCTATAATACAATAATAAAAATGTTCAACCCAAGTCATTATATTGATGGAACAAATGACTTCTTCCTCAAATAATAAATATTCAATTTTAGCGATGTTAGTGAAGGAATAACAATTTTCACATTGACTTTCAACTGTATGTTAATGCTTCTCTAATCCAAAAATCAGATTGTTTTGATGTATGGATCATGAGATATAAGAAAAATGGTTGTAGGTGATAGTTCATGATTTTTGAAATTTTACAAACTAATTTAGCTTGAAATTTTATGGGTTTGTGTAGTTAAATGTACTTCTTTGCTGTCCAAAAATCACAATAATTCAGTTCATAGTTTTGAATATATGCACAAATCAATTTATGCAATGTATAAAAATGAAATTGTATGCCTTAAATGAGAAAGAAATTAGAAAACATCCATCATGTGTAGCAATTCCTCCCCCAAACTAGAGAATTAGCATGCCCTCATTCTATACTAGAAAACAGATTGAGGTTTTTGCTACAATCGTTATGCGCGGTGTAAAACAACATGGAATAAGGGAGGTTTTGATAATGAATAAGGAGATCGATGGATGATGGGATGGTCAAAATAAAGAAATGAAAGAAATTAACACTCCCCCAAACTAAAAGCTTTTGTGTCGCTGAAAAATGGGAAGGGGTATAGAAGTGGAACGAATCAAGATAAATAATGCTCAATGGATTTTCAGGATATTCTTCTAAATTTTTAATAAAGTAGAAATTTAAGTTATTTTACTACAAGTTTTACCTCTGTCAAAATGTGGAATGGCATGTATGGACTGGCATTTTTTGAATTTGATGTAGGTTGAGCTGATGCAAAAGGTGGAAGCCATGCAAGATGAAAGGAAGTACAAAGTGTGGCTGAGTTTTTCTTCCCCCAGGTATCCACGACTAGAAAGCACCAGAAATGAAATTATGGATTCTTAAATGGAGGAGAATAATAACCAAAACAACATATATTATGGTAGAAATCAATCAAATAAGCTCAAATCATAAGGAGGATGGGGAAATAATTAAAAAGTAAAAACAGAGAAGTAATGATTATGAAAAATACTTTTGTTTTGATGGAATATTGTGACAAAACATGATATGTAAATAGTGGTAACAGTTGCTGGGATTAAATAATCAGACATAATTAAGTTAATTCATATGTATTTTTACCATGCATACTGGTGTTTATAAATATAACATTATTCAAATGGTAATTTCTCCTTTGAGAATGGATTGGTAAGAATAAGTGAAAAATTATTGGTTGTTTAACATGAAAATCCAATGCCACAAGCAGAGCCACTACTGCCAACAGGCATCCATAGCCTCGAAAGGGTTGCTTTTTAACCCAAAAATGAGCCTGAATATTCTATTTAATATTTAGATAATTTATTTTCTCTGATATAAAGACCACCATGCTGGCATGGTAACCAGATAGCCATAGTTCCATTCACTAGGATTTAAATAAGTAATCAGGTCGGCTCGTGATGAGACCTCCCGTCCTTCAGGCAGTTTTTACTTTGGCCAGAAGGTCATTTCCCAGGTGTGGTAGTCATTGTGGGAATGTTATTTTTTATCTCCCTATGATCACGGTAGGTTGGCTCATGATGAGACCCCCTATCATTTCTAAAATATTTTCATATTATTTTAACTTTTGTATATATATATATATATATATATATATATATATATATAAACAGAGGGAGTTTCCATTACATGGTTAGGCCATATTAATGTCTGAAAATAAAGATATCCATCAAAGATAAAAAGATCATACTTGTTATTAGTGTCGTTGCTTTTCCCCTTCTTAGATGCACATTCCCCATTCACAAGATGATTTCCATGACAAAATGTACGATAAAAAGGTAAAAAATCATTTAGACAACTATCTATTACAAAAAACACGATTTTTCAATTGATTGAACAACAACAAACACACCAAAAAAAATTGTGTTGTTCAATTGATTGAACACCAAAAAAATTGTGTTGTGCAATTGATTGAACGACAAAAACATGCCAAAAAATTGTGTTGTTCAATTGATTGAACAAAAAAAACATACCAAAAAATTTTGTTGTTAAATTGATTGAACAACAGTTATTAAATTGATTGAGCAACAAAAACACACCAAAAAAATTGCGCAGTTCAATTTATTGAACAACAAAAACACACCAAAAAATTGTGTTGTTTAATTGATTAAACATAAAAAACACACCAAAATTTTGCGTTGTTTAATTGATTGAACAGCAACTGTTCAATTGATCGAACAACAAAAATACCTTGGAAAGAGACAAATAACTTTCAATGTGGAAAGAGACATAAATACCTTTTTCCAAATGCTACGCTTGAATCCGTTGATGGTGACGTCGATCCACGATCCTTGTAGGCGCACTTACTGCTACTGATGACATGTGCATACCTGCAGATGATCAAGAGAAAACAGAAAACGTAATACAATACATAATAAACGTAAACATTAGCTATCTAGTAGATCATGGAGTGCCATAATATTTGTATAAAAATTTATACAAATATATAAAGAAAATATCAGATGTTATTATTGATAAATTAGAAAAGGAGAGCTTACAACCCAGGCCTTTATGTTGGAGGTGTCCTTTAGTGAAAATTTGAGTCCTTCACCAAGCTCAAAAGAATTCTTTCTCTCGAACACTTAGTCTTTATCACAATGCTAGCATACAAAGGGATGAGAGTTTAGACGAGTCTGACAATGATCAACCAAGCTATAAACTTGGGGGAATGATGGATGTGAATTTATAGGAAGGGAGAAGAGGTTGGGATCCCATGAAAGGAGGATGAAGGGACACTTTCTAAGAGATGAACCCCCATGGATGAGATCAACACTCTATAATCAAAGAGCTTGAGCTTATCACCATCATTTTACAACCAACTTCGCCTCCCTTGAGCTTCTATAGGTCGAAGGTTCTTCTCCATTTGAGGAAGCACTACCAGAAAGGGGATCAACATGGTTTTCCAGGAAATTAGGGTACTAATAGCAGTAAGTCAGAACTTTAAAAAGGAAATAAGCGCGGTCATGGGATGAGGAAGGGTGTTGACCCAAGAAACTAGGAATTTGACCAAGTTTCTCCAGTAATCTTCCAAGGCAATCTTCTTTGGATATTCAAGGGGATATGTTAACATATTTCTTGATGGTGGAAACATTTCACGTGATCTATCATGGGGCATTTCAGGATTAGGTATGGTAAAATGAGCATGGTGAAAACTTACTATGTAACAGATGCCCCCGAAAACATGAAGGCATAACAAGGAGTGATGGCTAAAAATTTTTATGAACCGAGGCAAAGAACGTAGACCACCTCTGGAAAATTTTCCAAACTAAACATTTTAAAATATATGACATCTTTGGTATGAATATGCCTAACCACATAATGTTGAATTAGGCATAACACATGAACCCACAGCATGGCCACAACCATCCATCTAAAAATATCATAGAAATGGATCCACAGTATGGACGCAGCCATCCGTATAGATAGGATCATGTATACAATCATGAATACTCAATAACTCCTTGTAGCTTGGACCAAAAATCAGATGTGACCCAAGGTCTTCACCACGATCTCAATCAACCCAATGTAAAAATCTAGCCATGCAAATAAATGTGTTGGTGTCGAACATGGTAAAAACCACCTGATTACTGGTCAATGATGAAAACCGTTAACAGGAATGAGAGATACCACCAATAATAACGATGGACCTCAAGGTACTAAAACACAATATACAAGTGTGAATTAATGTGTTGAAGTTGAACACTTGTAGAATCATACAATCAAAGGCCAATGATGTGAACCTATCATCGAAAACAAATAACTTGCCATTGAGTCATGCAAGCACCAAGGTATTGAATATAAGTTTCTAAATCACCTTCCCGGATAATGAGATGAAGTCGACAGGAAGTGATTCGACAAAGGAAATCCATGATGATTCCCACATCATTGACACAAAACAACAAATATATTAAGATGATAGGATTGATTTGGCATTGTAACTAAGGAGATTAGATAGACAGAAGATGTTTGAAGAAAAAGGACTTCTCTTGAACATATTGGCGATACAACTTCAGAGTGTGGAAGCATTTGAATCAAATAGGACCATAGGTCATGTTGGGAAAACTAGTAATCAAATCAGAGGAAAATGGATTTCCTAAACTCATGGAAGCAAAGTGACGAATGTAGGATGTCCCCAAACCAACACGAACTATAGATGAGTATCATGTTCAAGAGTGACAAGCTACCCAAAAATACACATAGGATGTTCACTTTCAATTTTCCCCCTGTTATTGCTAACGATTTCCTCTTTATTTTTTATAGCCAGCGTGAAGAGGATAGCATATTCTGAGCGTGTAAGTCCATTCTTCAAATGAATCCATCCTAATAAGTTTAACGAGCCCTAGGATGGAGGAACTCAATCTCATCATGGTGACGAAACTTTCTTCATTTAATCTTTAACGAGTCCAACGAAAGGGAAACTCGGTAAGTTTTCAAATTTAAGGAGTTTGAAAAGAAACAAAAAAGAAACTCCATCATGTCCCTTTTCGTAAGTCATCCCTCGAATCTGAAAAGGGAGAAAACAATATCTGAGAGAACCTCTTAATCATGTTAGATCAAGGTATTTATTTTTCGTAAATAGTAAATCTCAACCTAAAAAGCAGGTAAATGTGTACTGAGACCACGTCAATTCATTAAATTTAATGAATTCAAAATAACAAGTACTCAATATTTTTTTCATTTTTCGAGAGTCAGAAAAGAGTTGAAAGTTGATATAGGGGGGTTCCTTTTTCGTAAATTTTTAACGATCCCTAAAAAGAGATAAAATACAACTCATTTGTATCGAAATAATCATCAACAATGTGAAAGTCCTGTAATCCACAAAAACAACAAAAATCATGGATATCAAGGAAAAATAATAAAATATTGCCTAAATGTTTTCAAAAATCTACCAAAAAACAAATTCATTTTCACCTTTCTATTTTGAGAAGAGAATTTTGTCCATTTTCTCTCTGAATTTCAAATCAGCGGTGTGTCCAATATAGGACACCATTAGTCGATCCATCAACATCATGTAAGAGATCTAAACTTCCTCTTCATTTTGATTCCATTCATTTGTCATTTTATTTCAAAAATAGGGATATTATGGGGAGAATTTTAAATTTTGAAATCACCTGCGACTAGTGCAATTTCGAGCTAACAAGGTCGTGCTAGTCACATTTAGCCCATTAGGGCAGCGCAACACCAGTGCCAAATTAATTCGGACAATCGCGCTGGGTGTGGAAAGGATTTTAAAACAAGAAATCCACCCAAATCCATGGTTAATTTCTAAAATTACTCAAATGAAAACTTCTAAAAAGCATTGGACATGTTTTGCAAGTTCATTCATCAAAGATGTCGGTCGAATGGAAGAATGAGGTCATGAAGTGGAAGACCATCAAGATTTTCAAGACCAAAATTGTGTCAATGCTTTACGCAATTACGAGTTGTTGAAATTATTTAAAACATTCGAGCTAAGAGCCCAACTAGAGACACTCCAATACTTGATCAGTATATGGGAAGTAGACCGACAATTATTTTTCATTGGGGACCAAGAGTTAGAGCTAGATGTGATGGACATATATTTCATCACTGGGCTTTCCAGGAGAGGGGAGAGGATCCAACTGTTTGGAGCTCAAGCAGGGGGTGAGAGTACTAGCATGATCATCTAGAGATATTGTCCCGAGGCTTAAAAAATAGAGAGCGGGAAGGTAGACATTTCTTCCATCAGAGTGCTTCCCCTGCACATGATTCTACATTGCATTACGAGAGTGGTAGGATCCTAGGCATTGCGTGAGGCAATGAAATATCAGTTCCAATACGCAGTGGACTACTTGGCCCCAAAGATGTTCAAATGGTGCGAGGGGTTACTAGCTAAAATGAAGAGCTAGCTAACCAAGTGGAAGACAGGGCGACTAAAACAGTTCGGGTATTGGTCAATTCTGGTGACCTTATTTATAGAGAGAGTACTCATGTTCCAGTACCAGTGAATAGAGATCCATGATCCAGCCTCGAGGGATCTAAGGATGATGAGATGGTGCATTAGGGGAATTTTGAGGTCTAAAATGGGCCTACTAAGAAAAATGTACAACAAAAATAAACTTTATAAGAACCAATAGGATTCAATATGATGATGTCAACCGTGGGGGATGATTCACCATTGTTTAAGTAAAAGGGTTAAAAGATTAAAAAATAATAAAATAATAAAACTAATTTTTCAACTTGTGTTTTCAACTTATCTCACAATTTTTTTATTCAAATATCGAGTGGGAGCACTTGTTGGATGAAAATTCAATTCCTCATCCAAGGAGTACCGATGTTGCATAATTTTGATGGATCCTCTTACACGAAACATGAGAAATACATGAAAAAACATGATTGCAATCACGTTTTTCATTTATTTCTCATTTTTCGTGTAGAAGGATCCATCAAAACGATGCAACATGGGTACTCCTTGGATGAGGAATTAAATTTTGCATCCAACAAGTACTCCCGCTCGAAATTTGAGTAAAATATTTGGGAGATAAGTTGAAAATACGAGTTGAAAAAGTAGTTTTTTTCTTTTTTCCCTCTAAAATTTGATAATGTAATCAAATAATATTTTATTATTTCCACTATTATTTTATAATTTCTTTAGGATGCCCATTTTAGACCTCAAAATTCCTCTAATGCGACATTATGCCCCGACAGGGTTGGGCCCAACAGATGCATTTCCCCACAACCTTTTCAATTGGCTATGGTGTCAACATATCATAGTTGAGGAATACGTATATGCCAACGTCGACTTCCAAGGAGATCTGAATATTCCCATTCCACCATGCACACAGTGGACCAATGAAGGTAATTATTATTTTTTTAACATTTTTACTTTTTGAATGTTTTTTTTTGCTATGTATTTTGACACATAAACTTATGATGTGTTTACAAATATGGGTCCTCAGCGATGTCCTAGCATGTCATCGATTGCACGAAGGGTAGCCCTCCCATCAGAGGATTCTCCTGATGAAGAGGGAGCAGATACACTCGTTGAGCTAGGGTGGAAACTAGTTGACCTTACGAGAGGCATTCCAGAATATTCTACGTTCGATGACATTCCTTTACGCCTTCATATACATACAGTCGAAGTTCTTGGAAGATTGCATCGATTACTCTTATGAGTGATTCGAGTGGTCACCTGCTACCACGAGCACCATGCGAGCAAATAACAGCCCTATTTTTACATTTTTGTACTGATATAGGCTTGGAGAGCCATTTTTGTGATAAAACACATATTTTTCAAGATTTTGGATGTAACACACTTGACAAACCGACATATATATATATATATATATATGTTTCTACGATTACTTGTGTATCATGATGATGTCTTGATTTACATATTGCACAAATTTCTATCTAATACATGGTTTTCTAATGTATATGTTGATGTATTTAATCATCTTGGAATATGTTGATATGTGATAAAACCAAAATTTCTTTCCAGTAATCTAACACGCAAATACATGCACAAAATTTGAGGATTTCGCACAGAATAATGTCCATTTAATTGCAACACAATGAGTTGTGAGTCTAACTTCACAACCAAATATCTAATCCTAATATCAATGGCATACGATATTAGTTCGATCACCATGCTATACTTGGTAATATTGTGAGTTGTTTGACCCAAACAAATACCTTGTAAATTAATCAACTCACCATTAGGAGCAAAGATTACCCATGTTGCGGAAGAAATGTTGTGTGCTACAACAAGCACCATCAGCAAAACCAACGTAATGATTCGAATACATCTGCAAACCAAGTGGAACACAAGGTGAGTAGAGGAAACATGGTTGCAAGGCAAAAAATCACACCAAAAATCAACTCAAAGCACATAATGAATAAAATACTAATGTACAAAGTATCACACTTGATGCAGCCTAAGCCGCGTTTACCCACTATATGCATATAGTTTGCATTTCATCATTTATTTCCTCAGGAATTCTTTTCTTTCAAATGTAATGAAACCTCTCTAAAGATATACTTTCCATTTTATATTTACATAGAAGCTATCAAACTTTACAAACTTTGTGTAATTCATTACTTGCGCTTTTCTTTCACACCATAAATCTTTGGACTTTGTTTAAAACGCTAACCATTATATTTATACACTTATGCCTTATCAATTCCGCTTTATTTCCATTATATAATTTTTTATATAATAGAAATAATTCATAAACTACACTAAACTTTTATTATTTTACCTTTCGGCTCTCTCCATGCTTTGCATATTAAATCTCCACCTTATATTTTCAATTCCTCAATCTAACACTACCGGCCAATTTGTGACCATCCATTTAATTTGGTTAACGAACATGTCAATAAAATCATATACGGACCCCACACTTACGCTCAATGCTCCTTTCCACCGTCGATCATATACACTCATATGATCTGACAGCAATCACACTTCAACTTGAAAGATATTTAATACCTCAAAGTTGTGCGATATAGGTGGTTTTACAGTGCCATGCATCACTTCCTGAAGCTAATCGCACAGTCTCACACAATACCATTTACCACTTCTTCTTTGTGTGAAATTTTCTGGCAATTTTACCAAACCACTTCATGGTTCCGTAGCTAAGTTTGACTCATGAACGCAATCGAGTTCGGTTTTTAAAACTGTGTGGTTCTGGCTTCCAGTTTGGGAAAGGTCATCTTTGACCACAACAAATCCAAGCAGAATCCTTTTGACCGGATCCAAAAACATTCAAATGCAGATCAATTAACATGGAGATCTTCTCTAATTTTCCATTCTAACATGCTCGGCTGCAAATTTCTAGTCATGTGCAAATACGCAAGCACTCCAACGATCTCAATTCAATATAAATTACATCTTCTATCAGTCAAAGTGGATCGATTTTCTATTTCATTTAATGGTCACACCATTTAAAAGAATTACCATCGGTCCATTCTGCGCATCCAAGATTCTGTTGCATAATTCGACCAGTATTATATCCTTTAACCGGTATTGTTACTGATCTTCTCTAAGTTTTAAAACTTATATTTCTCAACTATGTACGCATTTGGAACATATGATTCAAAGTCTGATTACTCTCTACACACTATATTCCAAGTATCGATTGAGGAGTCATTTCTTCTTCTATGTCATCGATCCATTCTGTGATCGATGACTGAGCTTTGACACACGAAATTTCACACAGGATTCAAAGATTCATAAAACTTGTAACTCAAATACACAATGACAGAAATACAAACTTCAATATTTCCAATTTTGAATACTCTGCTTATTCCATCTCTTTGTTTATACAATCTCTCTGAATTATTCATATAAACTCAAAAATTAAATAATTACATAAAAATTACTCCTCTAGCCTAATCTTATGTATCAGTGGCCTTTCCTCTAAATTTCCCCTAGGCTCACAAAACAACTCCTATATGTCTGTCTTGAATCTCTCTCCCTTTTTTTTCTAATGCTTTGAGGCTTATAATTTATACAATTGGATTCTAAAACCAACTTTGGTTTAGATCCACTATATTCTCAATCAAATCCTGAATATCCTCCAAATCCTAAAATCTCTCTTTTATCCCTAAGGATTCTCATAAATCCCCAGATTCATGAAACCAATTCTAATTTAGGATTTACAATTAATTCTCAAATCTTTCATATTCTCTTTCAAGAACATTTACAAAAATCCTCTCAAAATTTAATTAATCCTATTTTAAAATATTAAAATCACTCAACTCCAAACAAATCATTTTAATTAATTACATAAGAATCCAATTTCTTAGGAAATACAAGACCCCCTATATCTATTAAATTACAATGAAATTGTTGAGTTGGATACTCCTACATCAGACTCCCAAAGTAGAAATTTATAATGATCTCTTGATCATGTGCCTCCAACCTTTGGCCTCCTGGATCACATACTCTATTTTGTTGTTGTCCATAAGCTGTATCATTCTTCAGTTGCACTTTTCCAGGCTTCCATACTTTATTCTGCATCTTCCCACTACTTATGATTTCACATTATGTTCCTGTCTTTTCCTTGTTATTGTTTCTTTGTTGTCTTGATGTTGTCTTCTTCTGAGACATGTTCATCATCACCCTTATTATGCTTTCAATCTCTATGTCCAGGTTATTTTCTGACTGGTAACCACTCTGCCATTTGTTACTTCTTCCAATTTCTTCTGCAAATATCATTGTATATATTGCTCTAAATATTGTTGTTGCCTCCCAAACTTGCTGAATATCTCTTAAGATATCTCCCTCTGCAACATCCTTCTTCTGCTCACTACCTACAAATTTATTTTCAAAAAATAAATTATCTTTTGATTCTTTAATTGTAGCAACATATTCATTCATTGTTCCATGTATAATAGCAAGCATAATCAATTTTGGCAAACTAGTATCTTCTTCTGCCTCTTCCACAACTTCAGACATTTCCACTTTATTATCTACAATTATTTTCTCTTGTTCAAATGTTTCCAGCAAGAATTTTAACCATTCCCTTTGTACTTGTTTCATATTAAACATATCATCAATATGTTTTAATTTAGTTTCAGCATATCCTTCTTCTTCTTCCTTGACAACCTTCAGTGATTGTCCTTCACCTCCCTGATTGATTCTGGTAATCAATTCAAATTCTTCAAACACTGTATCTTCATCCTTTATCAGAATAGAATTCTGATTTTCCACCACTATGGGAGTTCTAATACTCTACCCTACACTCTTCTCTTGGCCAATCAAATAAGCCAACTCCTCCTTGTCATCAACAATAACAATTTCCTTCTTATGAGACATGATTGTCTCACCTTCCTTATAGATGCTCTCCTTATTAGGTAAGGAATCTACGGGTTCCTTCTACTGCAACAATTCATCTTCATTCAAAATAACTCCAAGAGATGGATTGCCTTTTGCAACATCTGTAAACACAGTCAAATTATCAATTTCAAAATCACAATACTCAATGACCTCATTTGATGATCCAATCACCAAATCTTCCTCTTGCAGGTCTAAGTATTTTTCAGGACTCAGTAAATTCTTACTGTCTTTCTTCCCAACTTCCAATTTTATCTCCATTGTGCCAATCACCATGATAGAATTATGATCCTTCACTATGTTTTCAGCTAACATAGGTTCCTTTTCATTATATTCTCTGACATTTTCCATTTGTTGTCCTCCTTTACCTGCATAATTAACACATGAATTATCAGTATTAAAAATACAAGGTTTCAATTCCTTTTCCTCCTTTGGAAACATCTCAGTATGCTGCTTTGAGTTTCCATTTAATTCCTTTGTCAGCACATCAGTATGCTGATTTAAATTCTCAATGAGACTGTCAGCTAGTCTCTCCTCCATATCATTTGTTTCATGAATGTCTCCCTACTCTTGTTCACAATAATGAACTCCTTTACTTTTCTGAATCATTCTTACATCCTTACTCTCTTTTTCATGATTTCATTCATGAAATTCTCTTTGTATTTCTCTTTTAGCAATTCATCCTGAGTATAGATCCTCTGCTTTTCCAACTCTCTTCTTTGAAGATATAACTTTCTATATAACTCAACAATTTCAATTTGGGTCGAATTTTGAAACTTTACACAGTTTTTCACACCTTCGCTTGTTGTTGACAAATCATCATATGGCCCTTCTTCCTCTTCTAAATCATCTTTAATGTTCTGTTGTATATTTCCATAAGACCCCTTTGTCTCCTTTTGTTTCTGAGATCTTACTATCTCAGTACTAATCTAAACAGATTTCAGATTCAGCTCCTTCTCCTTAACAAACTTCAAAGTTTGTTCATCATCCTGGGATGTACCTGCATTCATACACATATCATTAGTTTTAAAACCACAAGACCTTTCAATCTCATTTTCTCCTTCAAGCACCCATCTTTCACAATGCACATTCTGGTTTCCAGCAAATCCTGTTTGTTGTGACTCAATTCCTTTGAGTCTTTCCTTTTCCAACAAAGAAATATGTATCTGTTCAAGTTCTCTGAACTTTTTCATCAGCTTAGCATTCCATTTCTTTTGCAATAGGTTCTGTCTAACCCATTTCTTAATTCTCCATCCATGCTTCCGGCATTCATTCTCTTTCTCTTGTAGCCATCCCTGTAGTACCTCCAGTTGTACTTTCATCACTACAATATCTCTCTCTCGATCCTCATCACTTATCTTATCTTTAGGACCTCTTCTCTGAGCCTCCATGGCCATCTTCTCCATGAGCTCATTAATGCTCAATTGTAATCTGCAACATAGCCTTCTCTTGTAGCAATCTCCTTTTGCTACTCAATACCCTATCAAGCTTCCTTTCCAAGCTTGACCTCTTCCTAGGTATTATTTTGGTTCACTCACTTGAACCTGCTGTTCCTCTGGCTGCTACACTTAGTCACCTTCCTTCTACTAGAAATCTTTACCAGTTCTTCCATCATTGCTTCTTAAGACTTGGATCTTTCTCTATTGAGATATTTTATCTTGTCTGCAACTAGAATTTTCAAACCATATTAAAATAAAACACACTATCTCGCCTTCATGATTTTTTTTACATGACCTTGTTCTCCCATTCACATGGACTATTCTCATTTATTTCTGCAAATGCCTATTACAAATCAATTTTTTATCTGTTGCTTATCAGATTCAAAATTTTATCTCCTCTTGCTTCATCCATGACACATGCATTCTAATTTAATTAATTAAAAAAAATATTTGATCTTCAAAAGAGCTTTTTCCAGCTCTGATACCACTTAACACAGCTTAAGCTGCGTTTACCCACTGTATGCACATATTTTTCATTTCATCATTTATATCCTCGGGAATTCTTGTCTTTCAAATGTAATGAAACCTCTCTAAAGATATACTTTCCATTTTATATTTACACAGCAGCTATCAAACTTTACACAAAACTTTGTGTAATTCATTACTCGTGATTTTCTTTCACACCATAAATCTTTGGACTTTGTTTAAAACCCCAACCATTATCTTTATACACTTATGCCTTATCGATTCCACTTTATTTCCATTATATAATTTTTTATATAATAGAAATCATTCATAAACTACACTAAACTTTTATTATTTTACCTTCCAGCGTTCTCCATGCTTTGCATATTAAAACTTGGCCTTAGATTTTCAATTCCTCGATCTAACATTGCTGGCCAATTTGTGACCATCCATTTACTTTGCTTAACAAACATGTCAATAAAATCATATATGGGCCCCACACTTATGCTCAATGCTCCTTTCAACTGTTGATCATATACACTCATCTGATCTAACAGAAATTGCACTTCATCTTGCTATATGTTTAATACCTCGAAGTTGTGTGATATAGGTGGTTTTACAGTGCCACGCATCGCTGCCTGAAGCTAATTGCACGGTCTCACACAATACCATTTACCACTTCTTCTTCGTGTGAAAACTGCTGGCAATTTTACCAAACCGCCTCATGGTTCCGTAGCTAAGTTTGACTCATGAATGCAACCAAGTTCAGTTTTTAAAACTGTGTGGTTCCAGCTTCCAGTTTGGCAAAGGCCGTCATCGACCACAGCAAATCCAAGCACAAGCCTTTTGACCTGATCCAACAACGTTCAAACGCAGATCAATTAGCATGGAGATCTTCTCTAATTTTCCATTCTAACACGCTCAACTGCAAATGTCTGGTCATGTGCAAATCCACAAGCACTCCAACGATCTCAATTCAATATGAATTACATCTTGTATCAGTCACAGTGGATCGATTTTCTATTTAATTTAATGGTCACACTGTTTAAAAGAATTCCCATCAGCCCATTCTGCCCATCCAAGATTCTGTTGCATAATTCGACCATAATTCTATCGCTTAACCGGTATTGTTACTGCTTTTCTCTAAGTTTTAAAACTTATATTTCTCAACTATGTACGCATTTGGAACATATGATTCCAAGTCTGATTACTCTCTACACACTATATTCTGAGGATCGATTGAGGAGTCATTTCTTCTTCTATGTCATCGATCCATTCTCTGATGGATGACTGAGCTTTGAGACATGAAATTTCACACAGGATTCAAAGATTCATAAAACCTGTAACTCAAGTACACAGTGACAGAAATACAAAGTTCGCTATTACCAATTTCAAATACTCTATTTATTCCATCTCTTTCATTATACAATCTCTCTAATTTATTCATATAAACTCAACAATCAAATAATTACATAAAAATTCTTCCTCTTGCTTGATCTTCTGTATCAGTGGAATTTCCTCTAAATTTCCCATAGGCTTACAAAACAACTCCTATCTATCTATCTTGAATCTCTCTCCCTTTTTTTTTCTAATGCTTTGAGGCTTACAATTTATACAATTGGATTCTAAAACCAATTTTGGTTTAGATCCACTATATTCTCAATAAAATCCTGAATATCCTCCAAATCCCCAGATTCATGAAACCAATTCTAATCTAGGATTTACAATTAATTCTCAAATCTCTCATATTCTCTTTCGATAACATTTACAAAAATCCTCTCAACATTTAATTAATCCCATTTTAAAATATTAAAATCACTCAACTCCAAACAAAGTCATTTTAATTAATTACATAAGAATCCAATTTCTTATGAAATAGAAGACCCCTTATATCTATTAAATTACAATGAAATTGCTGAGTCGGATGCTCCTGCATCAACACTTATGATTAAGTATAATATTTTTTCAGATAGAGCCCATTTTGAGGCTTAGCCAATGGATTTCCATCATAACCTGCTAGCTCATAGGCTCTTCACTCCAATACAAGTTGAATGATATAGGGCCCATGCCACATTGGCTCGAGCTTTCCTACTCCAAAATTATCATGGGATTGGTCATAGAGGAGGACCAATTCACCTTCAGAGAAAACGTGGGGTTGACAGATTTTTCATATTGAACCTTAACTCATCGTTTCTCTTCTTCAATAACTAAAGTAGCAAGCCTTCATGTCTCATCGAGAAGCTCGAGGTATAGAAGACATTCCTCTTCCGGCGAAGTACCGGGAATTAGTTTGATGGATAGCTTCAAAGAAGGAATCTCACACTTGATTTGGAGTGTGTCCTCTAGGCCGTAGACCAATTGGCATTGTGTAAATCCAGTGGTAGTCTTAGTAGAGGTTTGGTATGCCCATAGAGCTAAGAAGAGCATGAGGTTCCAATCTTGTTTGTGCTTCCCAATGGTGCATTGAAGCATTTTCACCAAGACTTTGTTGAAAGCCTCAACCTAGCCATTGGCCTGTGGATAATAAAGGGTGGATTTATCATGGCATAAACCCAACTGAGCAGCGAGATCTATCATCATATGATTACGAAAATGAGAGCCATGATTAGTGACAATCCCTTTTGGGACACCAAACTGAGCTATGTCATTATTGAATAAAAATTATGTCGCAATTAGACCTTCATTATCATATTTAGGTGTTGCTTTGGCCCATTTACTAAAATAATCGACGACAACGATGATATAACCATGCCCCCTGGTCGAGCGAGGGTTACACATCATGAAATCTATGCCCTATTTCAAAAAAGGTATGACAGTCACGACTGGGTGGAAGGGTGAGGGTGGGGCATGCTCTTTCCAAGTGTAGATTTGGAAATCATGGCATTTTCATACTGCGATAATGTAGTATCTAAAAATATATAGCCAAAAATACCCTACGCGAAGGATATTTTGAGTGATATGGTAACCAGATATATGACCACCATAGGCCATGGAGTGGCAGTCATCGAGATATTTCTTAGCTTCCTTGAGAGTCAAACATCGACGAAGGACAGAGTAATAACCAGTATGATAGATGGTGTCTCCAACGATATGGTAATGTTTGGACTGGTAATGAATATGTCATCTCTTAGAGTGTAGTTTCTTTAGCTAAAAATTTTGGGTCTGGAGATAGACAATGATTTCCCCATACCATGGATCAAGAGTACAAATGAGAAAGAGAGTTCCATCATGGATGTACTCATCAAGAGGAGTCCATCATCCACAGTGGGAAGGTCACAGATTAACTCAGCAAAGACCAGTGATTTCTTACACTTAGTAGCAATGAATTCTAAGTCGAACTCTCGGAAGATGACGATCCATTTCGAGTACTTTCCCCCGAGAAACTGACGTGTGATAATTTAATTCATGGGGCTGCACTCAGAAATCACCAATGTTGTTCACAAGAGAATTTAGTGACGGAAACGTTGAACAGGGTGGACGGGAGTCAATGCGAGTTTCTCTACATGAGGGTAATGGGTCTTTGTATTGAAGAGATTGTGGCTCAGTTAGTACACTACATTCTCTTGACCATCGTCACCGTCCTAAACCAGCACCATACCAATAGTGTTGTCAGCAAAGATAAACTATAATCAATAAACGTGGTGATAATTGGGAGGATGCAGTAATGGAGCACTAATGAGGGATCCTTTTAATGAATCGAAAGTGCTCTGAGAGATTCTGTCCCATAATAATGGGATTCCATTTTTCAATAAGCTCGTAAAGCCTTTGGCAAGCTTGGCATAATTCAGCATGTAACGGTGGAGGAAATTGGCTTTCCCTTGCAAACTCGACAGTTCATCAATAGAAGAGGGAGGAGGAAAATCGACGATTGCCTCGACTTTAAGAGGATCGATGCAGATGCCTTCTTTGGATACAACGAAACCCAGGAGCTAACTTCATTCGACGCAGAAGACACACTTATGAGGATTCAACCTGATATTATAGTGTCAACAACAAAGGAAGATAGATCTAAATTATACAAGGTGATCTCGACGTCTCACATAATAAGGAGGAAGATCGTTGAGATATGGCTTAAATATGTGCTTGTTGTCATGAAAATAATATGACATAGCTCGCTGGAAGGTAGCCCTGACATTATTCAAGCCAAAAGGGAGCTTTTTATAGGTGAAATTCCCCCATGGATAGATAAATGTGATTTTTTTTTTATCAGCTGGAGCAATGTTAATCTAGTTATAGACATAGAAACCATCCATAAAGGAAAAAATTTCACTCCCGGTAAATTCATTAACGATTTGGTTGATAAAAGGAGTGGGGTAATTGTCCTTAGGATAGGCTTGATTGATATCACGGTAATCAATGCAAACCTGAATGGTTCCTTTCTTCTTATTTACAGGAATAATATTCGATACCTAATCTATCAATGGTATAGGATAAATAAAACCAACTTTTAGAAGTTTTTCAACTTCACCCTTTATGGCAGCATCCTTTCTCAGGTGCACAAGATGAAAATATTGATGAATGGGCTTCCAATCCAGATATTTGGGAATTTCATGCACAATGATACTCGAATCAATACCAGAAATTTCTTCATATGACCATGCAAATACATCGAGAGAACAAGATGCACCGATATGATCATCTTGATCTCATCGATAGAACAAGATGCACTGATATGAGCATGCTCTACAATCCCTAGTTTGACAAAGATGCCGATCGGAATGGTCAGAGTGATATTTCTCATGTTCCCTTCGGAAAACACTTCATGAATCAAAGTTAGATTCTAAAGTGGGTCAGTCGGTACTAGCAAAGCATGGGATTCCAAGCAGGCAGAGATGTCACTTGGGATTGGGAGAAATGAGGAATTATGACTTTCATCATCTCACATAGTTTTTTTCGAGAGACATTACCTCCATTATATGATCATCAGTGGGGAAAGTCTCATTCAAGGGATCATCAGAGTCCCAAGAACCAAACCAGGGATACTACGCATAAGTGTCGAGAGAGGAAACCAAATGAGTGTTGGTTTCAGATGCACCCTCAAAAGCTGTGAGAATACTTTGATACATTTTCTCAGCTAGGCTTAGAGGCATAACATCACCAAAAATATCGAGCTGGTCGAGATTGTGAGAAATCCATGGATCGTGACCAGACGAAATCATATTAATGGAGGTGAAATTTGGAGGTGGGAGAGGAAAAACTCTTGTAAGGGACGAGTCTTTGAACAGAATCGACCTGATGTTCTCATAAGGAGTAGCGGTATTCCCAACATACGTAATGTCTCCTGTTGAATAATCAGAGGGGAAGAAATCCAACTAATTGACAGCCATTATCTTCACTTGATGAGGGAAATAGAGGACATGAAAAAGAGTGGAGACCACGCAAACCATAACGTTTTTCCAACTATGTCCAAGAAGGGGATTATAGTTCAAGTTGGCATCTAACACTTCTGCTTCCATGGTTACCATTTTCCCCTCCAACAGAATGGGAAACGCCTTCATAATATTGTATGGCCAAGAACCTCTACCATCAAAAGCTTCTAAGGTATTCTGGGAATGACTCAATGGGGGAGAACTGATGACTTTCCAGCATGCAAAAAACATTATCCAAGTCGAAGCGCCTTTATCAATGATATTCCGATGAATATTCTTTCCCGTAATGGTAACTTGAATCATAAAAAGTACCTGAGATGGGAGGCGAGGAATAAAATTCTTGACATTGAAAGTAATGAGATTAGAATCTATAGGATCAATCCCTCCAATAGTAGAGAGTAGTGCCTTCCGTTGTGATGGGCACGATTAAAAAAACTCCAAATTCGACATCGCCGAAGGAACTTGAGCTAGATCTTCTACAATATTATAGTGATGTGCTTCTCTCTCATTTGGATTATAAGACAATTTCTGAAGAACACCTTTTAGGGGTCATCAGATGATGGAGCCAATACTCGGTCTCTCAATCTGGATAGGACTAGAGGTAGGGGTCGTGGAAGACAAAGGGTTATCTGTAACTTCTAATTCGACTGGAGCCCTGGAAGGATTTGGATAATATTTATTTCTCATGGTAATTGTAATATATTGCATTCCATCAGTGAAAACCTGAGAGCTTCTAGAAGATTGAGCTTGGTCTACCATTTGCGTTTGCTGAGAAGGTAAAGGTTCTTTCAAAATTGTTGGAGTCCCGGGTGCACCCTTCAGAAGACAGGTGACTTCGGCACATCAAGGAAAATCCTTGGTGTGATTATTGTCATCACATATCAGACAAGGATATTTGGACTTATTTGTTGAAGAATCATTAGTAGATGACTTCTTTGAATATTGTTTAGGGTTTTCAAATTTAGACTTGCCTTTACCCTTTTTCTTACCTTTCGAGAATTTATCTGTTGCGGTAGAGTGAAAAGAATTTACCTATGAGGTTTTACCAGGATTCTTCTTGTTATTGGAACGTGTAGGGGGCACAACAACAGTAGTGGATTTAGACTTTGAAGAATTTTTAGGTGCACAATTATCAGTATGAGCCACTGTCCCAATATAACCATCCACTTGGGGAGTAATAGGAGACTAATATGATGCGGGATTGGTCGAAGGTTGTGGTGCATCAGGTAATAACTCATATGGAGTCCCAGACTAGGAGTAAACTAAATTGAGGTATTGAGCTTGCGAAATTGCCTCATCTTCTGTGACAGACCCACCCATGGCAAGATCTTTAGAAAACTTAGGAACGAATGATTTCGTAAACCATTCGGTCAAAAACTGATCAAGGATCTCAAATTTGATGAGGCGACGATGACGAAGCCATTCATGAATGTGATCTGAAATATGCATATCATTTCACTGCTTCAACGAAGTCAAAATATGGGTGCCAGTTTCATACCGGGCAGGTATCTGGAAATGAGTGAGGAAATACATAGCCAAGGAATTGAAATCGAAGAAAATTCCTCGAGGGAGATCAATATACCATTTGGCCACAGTACCGGTCAAAGTACTCTGGAAAAGATGAAGACGAATAGAATTTTTGACCTAATAATTAGAGGAACACCACAAGTGGTATTTCATAACATGGGTTTGGGGGTCTTCCCCATATTTTCCTTCGAACTTTCGAAAACTGCCTAGAATCTTAGTTGGAATTGGCGGCCAATGCAGCTGATGCTCGATGGGGTCATTTGTGAGCTTTGACACTTCCGAAAATTCCAATGTAGCTAGGAATGGCAAGCACAGATGATGTGGAGAAAAAATTCAGGGGTTCTAACCTAATTGATACAGATTTTGCCCCCAATAGGGCAGATTATGTCCTGGATATGTATATTCCCCCCATGGATGGTAAGGACCTTGCTACAGATATTGATGGTAGGGACCTTACTGGGGTTGTTGATAAGACCCATGCAGGAGCTGAGGTTGCGGACCTTGCTCGACATAGGATCCAGGATAAGGTACCTGTTGAACATGAGGTCTAGATTGTAGCCCCTTTTGAATGTAGGGTCCAGCATGCAATCTCTATTGAACATAAGGTCCAGCTCTTGGTGCTAAACATAGGGTCTAGCCTATGGTCCTTCCTGTACATAGGGTCCAACCTGAGGTCCTGATTGAGCCTACTAGTACTAAGGAATCTCCTTATATGAAGCACCAGGCTGAGGCCTAGACTGAGGTTTCTAGTACCGACCTTGAGGAAACATCTGGTATTGAGTACCATGCTGATTGGGGAGAGGACCATATTAACCAGAAAGAGATTAAGACCAGCTTGGGTGTAATAACCCAACTAAGGATTAGTCGCAACAACACTCATTGAAGGTTGGGGCTGTTGGACGTACTGCTGAGATAAATTTGGTTGAGGAAAATACTGATATTGTACATTCGACTGTTGAGCATAAGGGATTTTATGTTGATGAACATATGAATATGATACATTCATTTGCTAAAGGGGTTGCTAAACTTGAGAGTATTGAAAATGAGACTGTTTTTCCCTAGGAAGAGAACCAGAACTCGGTTGCACCCTACCCAATAGAGGAGGTACATAAATAGGGTTAGACTACCCCCCAAGCACAGAGAAAACCGTGGATTTCCCACTTAGTGGTGTAACTGCAGTAATCGTAGATGGCGAATAGATGGTGAGATTCGATCGACGCAATCATTTGACCAATGGTGATCATAGGTCAAAGAACAGGTTCAGATACGACGGCCACATTCAAAAATAATGTGCTAGAAGACATAGGAATACCCGTTGACCAAATGGGTGTTGGAAATATTGAGAGGGGGGGCGAATCGGCATTCCTTTCAATTAGAGCATTAGTTAATCTTCAATTATTATCAGTGTTTGTACAATGATAGCAGTAAACAAGAGGAACACAAATTCACACATTTTTTAAGGTGGAAACCCATTCCGGGACAAAAACCACCTAATGCTTTTCTAATAATTCTTTAATATTCAACTCCAATTGAAAATAAAGCTCCAACTTCCTAGAATCTAGAAAAGAATTCTTCTCCAGCTCCCATCGGATGGACGCTCCAACGCCCGATATTCTTCAATAGTCCACTGAATGGATGCCCCAACACCCAATAAGCTACAACTCACCCTAGCACCACCCTACCACCCTATAGAAGAATAAAAGAAGAATGGACTCTTGTACTAGGGAAAATGGTCCACTTTACAATGATATAGAATGATGTAGAAGAAGAAGATATACTAGACCATAACCCAAAATTTGACACAACCACCTAATGATGATCCTAGACCTCCCAACACTGCCTCTTCAACCCTTGGCAGATAGATACTAGTACAATTTGTACAATAATGTATTTACAATGACTAAGTACAATGATACTTGTACAATGATTGTATGCAGTGCTGCCCACTTGAAGACTTCATATGATGAAATTCTTGTTGCTTTTATGCACCTTGGTTGTTTCTCTTGTCATGCTACCCTCTTCTGCACTTTTCTTTTCTTTTCTGTCATAGAATTTTTGGTCCTTTGCAACCCTTGACAACACATGATCTAGCTTTTTCTTGCCTTCTAGGAGCTTGATATTGAATCTGGTGTATCTCTGTCATTTCAGATCCTCAATATCTGATTTTTGGTCCTGAAGAAGTCGTATAAGTCATATTTCCAATGCCACAGGTCTGACCCAATTTGGATTCTTGAAGAGAGAGTTATACCCAATCTCTCACAATGCCCTAATTATGGACTGTTTCAGCAAACCGCACTTGTACGAAATGCCACGTGTCATTTTTTCTTCATTTTTTTCTAAAATTGATAGAGAAAACAGTAAAAACTTTGCAATATCTTTCACTTTTTACATCATTCCAATCTGATACTCAGAGAGAGAGTTATGACGAATTTACCAAGGTCACTTCTTTGAGATGAATTTCAGGAGCCTGCAAAAACCCTGAATTACACAGATCATATCTCCAAAAATATTGTGCATATTGATCTGAAATTTTTATTGCAGCTTCCTCAGGATTTTTGATTCACCTCATAAACATTTCAGCTTCTGAACCTTCGTAGAAAAAAACTTAGAGCGAAAATTCCAAGATGACCTGTTTCAAATGGCCGAATCCCTTACATAAGGAGGAAATGAAGATCACAATTTATATGAATGCTTAAGTTGAGAGGGGCTTCAACAAGTGAACGTGAGAAGGATTTTAGGAGAATAAAAAATATTAATTATGAATTTTCAATGACCCATGCCCCAACCCCATGGGGTTTTAGCCCAATAACTGGGGGTACAAACTTCAAACATGAATATCTCTCAAACCGTGAATAATTACATGGCATGCCATATATCAATGGAAACATCTCGACAAGTAGAAACCATCAAAAGAATTATTGACCCAAAATATATTAATTTGGTAAGTCAAAATTCCCATGCAATATTGGGTTAGCCCCTAGTGCTGCTTGGGTTGACATCAATGACAACCGCTGATCAAGAATCTCCCCCTTTGGCATTGATGGCAACAAAAATACTCCCCCTACGATCATGGCACCTCTTCCTACAACATTCTCTCCCCCTTTGACATCAATGGCAAAGGGTAACTCCCCCTAAAACAAATAAATCCTTCGGACCTGTACACACTTCCACTCCTACTGACACACAATCATCCTGCAGACCTGTACATACTTCCACTCCCGCTTTATATTATTGAAAAAGGAAAATCTAATGAGAACTTGGGAGAATCCCAAGCTTTTGACGAAGATATTCAAATGCTTCACGAGGTAAAGTTTTAGTGAAGATATCAGCAATTTGTTCTTTTGTACAAACATACTCAAGTTTGATATTATTTTCAGCGACTTGCTCTCTAACAAAATGATATTTGATCAGAATGTGTTTTGTTTTTGAATGCATGACAGGATTCTTGGAGATGTTGATGGCACTAGTGTTGTCACAGAATATGGGAATAGGCTTACTGAATTGTACTTGAAGATCTTGCAAAGTTTGTTTCATCCAAAGGACTTGAGTACAACATAATGATGCTGCAATGTATTCTGCTTCCGTTGTAGATAACGAGATTGAAGTTTGCTTTTTGCTCAACCATGATATGAGACAACCACCTAGATAGAATGTTGCTCCACTGGTACTCTTACGATCATCAACGTTTCCTGCCCAATCTGCATCTGTAAAGGCTTGAATAATGAGATTGTTACCCTTGGGATACCACAAGCCATATTCTTTTATGCCCTTCAGATATCGAAGAATTCTTTTGACGGCAATAATATGTGATTCTTTTGGTGCTGCTTGGAATATTTCTACTTGTACAACTGCTTGCATAACATCTGGCCGAGAGGCTGTTACATATAGAAGACTACCAATCATAGATCTGTACAACTTTTGATCCACATCCTTAGATGAGTCATCTATTCTCAATTTGCAACCTGTTACCATTGGAGTAAGGACGGGTTTGCAATCTTCCATTTTGAATTTCTTGAGCATTTCCTTGATGTACTTGGCTTGACATATAAATATTCCTTTCTCTTGCTGAGATATTTGAAGCCCTAAGAAGTATGTCAGCTCACCAAGTAAAGACATCTCAAGCTCACTTTGCATCTTTGTAGAAAATTTCCTACTTAGTCGATCATCATTGCTACCAAATATTATATCATCCACATATACCTCAACAATTGTTAAATTATCTTTATCTATTTGTACATAAATATTTCTATCAACAGTACCTTTCTTGAACCCTTGTTGACATAGATATCCATCAAGACAAGCATACCATGCTCTGGGAGCCTGCTTGAGACCATATAGAGCCTTCTTTAACCTGCATACATAGTCTTCTTTTTGTGATAATAGAAAACCTTCAGGTTGTTCGATGTAAACTTCTTCTTCTAATTCTCCATTCAGAAATGCTGAATTAACATCCATTTGGTAGACTTTGATTTTTCTTGAACATGCATAAGGCGAGAAACATTCGGATGGCTTCCATTTTGGCAACTGGTGCAAATTTTTCGTCGAAATCAATTCCTTCCACTTGTGCATAGCCTTTGCAAACCAATCTTGCTTTGTTTCTGGTAACCTGCCCATCTTCATTCAATTTTCTCCTGAACACCCATTTAGTCCCAATGACATTTTTATCTTTTGGTCGTGGAACTAATTCCCAGGTTTTATTCTTCTCAATTTGATCCAATTCTTCATTCATAGCTACTACCCAATATTCATTTTGGTTGGATTCCTCAAAACTACTAGGCTCAAAGGTTGCTAGAAAAGCAACGTGAGCTTATTGTGATGAAAAAAGTTGTCGACCTTCATTTATGTCACCAATGATTTTATTTGATGGATGGTTCTTTTGAATCCACTCTTTTGTTCTCCTTGGAGGAGCTTCTTGTTGTTGTTCTGGTATATCTTGATGATCATTGTTTACTTCTTCCTCGTTGATAGTTGCTTCTTGTTCTACAATTTTATCTGTGTCTTTTTCAGCCTCTGTCTCAAGTTTGAAACATTCTAGATCCTCATCATTACTCGCTAGAACACCATCTTCGTCAAATGTAACATTTATGCTCTCCACTATCTGTTTTCGTCTTAGATTATAGCATTTATAGGCCTTTCTTTTGCGTGAGTAACCAACAAAGATACCTTCATCAACACATGATTCAAACTTACCCAAATTTTGATCTTCTCTTTTGATATAACATTTGCTTCCGAAGATTCTGAAATATTTTACATTAGCTGGTTTTCCTTTCCATAATTCATATGGAGTCTTGTTGCAATTATTTCTGAGAAGACTTCAGTTGATAATGAAGACTTTTGTATCAATTGCTTGAACCCAAAATTTTTCATCCAATTTTGAGTCCTTCAACATTGTTCTACCCATTTTCTGTATAGTTCTATTCTTTCTTTCAGTAACTCCATTTTGCTGAGGTGTTCGTGCTGTTGAAAATTGCCTTTTTATTCCATTTTTGTCACAGTATTGCTGAAATAATTTGGAAGTGAATTCTCCACCATTATCTGATCTTAAACACTTTATTTTCAAATCAGTTTCATTTTCAACCAACTCCTTGTAGATCTAAAAGTACTCAAATTCTTCAGATTTTTTCTTTAGGAAATTGACATCTCTCATCCTAGTATAGTCATCTATCATCAACATGAAATATAATTCTCCGTCTAAGCCTTTTGTTCTCACAGGACCACATAGATCAGTATGTATCAATTCCAATGGATATGATGAAAAGTGTTCTTTTGTTTTAAATTGGACTTTTGTCTGCTTGGCATGCCGACATGCCTCACATAGTGTGTTGGAAGGTTTTGAGATTTTCCGCATTTCTCATACTGCTTCCTCTTTTCTTATATTGACAAGATTGTCAAAGTTTATGTGACCCATTCCTTTGTGCCATAACCAAATTTCATCTTCTTTAGCTAGTATACATGCTTTAGTTGCTTCATCCAAAACATATATGTCATTTGGAGCTCGACTTGCTGTCACCACAATTTTACCATACCTGCCTTTCCTGATTTCACATTTTGTGGAGTTGAATAGCATTGTGTGTCCTTGATCACACATTTTTCCAACACTGAGCAAATTGTGATTCATGTTTTTGACCAATAGAACATTCTTGGCTATAACATCTTTGCTTCCAAGAGTGACGGTACCTGATCCTATAACATTTGAAGATCCATCCTTTCCAAAGGATATGGTTCCATCCTTCTTCTCTTCCAGAGATACAAATTTCCTTCTATCTCCAGTAATATGCGTTGAGCAACTGCTGTCAACATACCACACATCTTTCTTTTTTTTAGCCTTGAGAGCGAGAGCACAATTATCAGTCTTCTTCTTCTTCCATGTTCGTTCATTCTGTGGCTTCGAAGATTCTTCTAGAGGATTTTCAAGTCTGCAGTCTCTGGCTATGTGTCCAAAGTTCTGACATTTGTAACATTCCATATTATTTCTTAGATTTTTAAATCTATTGATGTTTCGTTGAGCCCTGGGAGGTTCATATTTGAAGAATCTCTTGGAATTGTATTGGTTCATAGGGTACGTGTGACATTCTACAACTTTATGACCAAATTTTCCACATGAATAACAATGGCAATGAAAAATATGTTGGTACCTGGATGAAAATATTCGTCGAGGAATCGTCTTCCAAGGATGTGCTTGCGAATCTTGTCCAATGAAGTCTTCATGTATGTCAGATCTCATAGGTTCATTGTATTTTGTTGTAGAAGGTCCTGCTTCTTCTTATTTCTAACCAAGGCCAGTTCTGTCATTGTAAGATCGTTGATTGTTCATGAGTTCTTCCAATGCCCTTGAGCTGTTGGCATAGTTTAGGACAGTTTTTCCCTTCTTCACTTCCTTACGCAGCGAGACTACTTTGGCTTCTAATTCTTCCCTTTCTTGGTTGCTTTCTTCCAACTTATTTTGAAGTGAATCTTCAATACATTTGTGTTCTTCAACCTCAATTTTGAGACCTTGAACTTGTTCTTCAAGAGTGTTGGAACGGATCTTCTCAGCATTGAGCTCTTTTATAAGCTTGATTGCCTCCTCATAAAATTCTTCTATGGTCAACCCTTCTTCTTCATTGTTTGATACTTCTTGTTTATTGTGCTTGGCCATAAATAATACTTTTTCATTGGCTTCTTCTTTGTTGTCACTTTCTTCATCGGATGAGGAGCTATCTTCTTTAGAGAGAAATTTCCTTTTGGATCCTTTATTTTTTCCTTTCTTGTTGAATTTCTTAAAGCCTTTCTTTCCTTTTGAGTTGCCATCACTTTTGTTTGGACATTTTGCTACGAAATTCCCAACCTCACCACAACTGAAACATATCAATGGAAGTTTACCTTTGAATTTTCCCTTACCAGGTTTTAGTTTTCTCATAAAGTAAGCATATTCTTCATCTAAAAGACCTTCTCCATCATCTCCCTTTTCTTCACACTTGCAGGTGCATGTCATTTCAATTGAAGGTTGTTTGTCCTTATTGGTTTGCTTAGATGCAACGAACGTAGTTTCTAGATTTGAAGTACCCTTTTCTTCATCAAGTCTCATTTCATATGCTATGAGAACTCCATGTAATTCCTCTTTGCTGAGTTTGTCCAGATTTGCACTGTATTCTAAGAACGATACCTTTGGGTTGAATCTCCCTGGTAACGTTCTAAGAATCTTCCATATAATAGTCTTCTCGTCAACTGGCTCTCCCAATCCTTCTAGAGTATTGGTTATTTCATCAACGTATTGGAAGTATGCAACAATGTTGCAATCTTCTTTCATTTTGAGTTGCTCAAATTTTGCTCTATAGATTTGAAGCTTTGCTTCTTTGACATTTGAGTCACTTGCATATATATTCTCAAGCTTGTCCCATACATTTTTGGCAGTTTTACAACCCAACACCTTATGATAAGCAGATTCAATAAGTCCACTAATAATAATATTCTTTGCTTTTGCATCATTTACCAAATTCTTCTTACCTTGTTCATCTGTAGTTGATGTAAATCCATTTTGAACAGTGTCCCATACTTTGTAACCTTGCGCCAAGAGATAGAACTCCATTCTTCCTTTCCAGAGTGCATAATTATTTTCATTGAATAGAGGTACACCATTCTTGGTATGCTCCATGACCTCCTTCCAGCTGTTAAACTGCTATTGAAGGAACCAAGCTCTAAAACCAATTGTTGGAAATACTGAGAGGGGGGGTGAATCAGTATTCCTTTCAATTAGAGCATTAGTTAATCTTCAATTATTATCAGTGTTTGTACAATGATAGCAAAAAACAAGAGGAACACAAATGCACACAGTTTTTAAGGTGGAAACCCACTCCGGGACAAAAACCACCTAATGCTTTTCTAATAATTCTTTAATATTCAACTCCAATTGAAAATAAAGCTCCAACTTCCTAGAATCCAGAAAAGCATTCTTCTCTAGCTCCCACTGGATGGATGCTCCAACGCCCAAGATTCTTCAGTAGTCAATTGAACGGATGTCCCTACACCCAATGAGCTACAAATCACCCTAGCACCATGCTACCACCCTATTGAAGAATAAAAGAAGAATGGACTCCCGTACCAGGGAAAATGGTCCACTTTACAATGATATAGAATGATGTAGAAGAAGAAGATATACTAGACCATAACCCAAAATTTGACACAACCACCTAATGATGATCCTAGACCTCCCAACACTGCCTCTTCAACCCTTGGAAGATAGATACTAGTACAATTTGTACAATAATGTATTTACAATGACTAAGTACAATGATACCTTTACAATGATTGTATGCAGTGCTGCCCACTTGAAGACTTCATATGATGAACTTCTTGTTGCTGTTATGCACCTTGTTTGATGTTGTTGTCATGCTACCCTCCACTGCACCTTGCTTTGCTTTTCCACCATAGAAATTATGGCCCTTTGCAACACTTGACAACACATGATCTAGTTTTTTCTTGCCTTCTAGGAGCTCGATATTGAATCTGGTGTATCTCTGTCATTTCAGATCCTCAATATCTGATTTTCGGTCCTGTAGTAGTCCTCTGAGTCATCTTTCCAATGCCACAGGTCTGACCCAATTTGGATTCTTGAGGAGAAATTTATACCCAATCTCTCACAATGCCCTAATTATGGACTGTTTCAGCAGATCGCACTTATATGACATGCCACATGTCACTCTTTCTTCATTTTTTTCTAAAATTGATAGAGATAAAATTAAATACTTTGAAATATCCATCACTATTTACAGCATTCCAATCCAATACTCAGAGAGAGAGTTATGACGAATTTACCAAGGTCACTTCTTTGAGATGAATTTCAGGAGCCTGCAAAAACCCTGACTGACATAGATCATATCTCAAAAAATATTGCGCATCTTGATCTGAAATTTTTATTAAAGCTTCCTCAGGATTTCTGCTTCGCCTCATAAAAATTTCAGCTTCTGAACCTTCGTAGAAAAAACTTCAGAGCGAAAATTCCAAGATGACCTGTTTCAGATGGCCGAATCCCTTACATAAAGAGGAAATGAAGATCACAATTTATATGAATGCTTAAGTTGAGAGGGGCTTCAAAAAGTGAACGTGGGATGGATTTTAGGAGCATAAAAAATATTAATTATGACTTTTCAATGACCCATGCCCCAACCCCATGGGGTTTTAGCCCACTAACTATGGGTACAAACTTCAAACATGAATATCTCTCAAACCGTGAAGAATTACATGGTGTGCCATATATCAATGGAAAAATCTCGACAAGTAGAAACCATCAAAAGCATTATTGACCTAGAATATATTAATTTGGTAAGTCAAAATTCCCATGAAATATTGGGTTAGCCCCTGGTGCTGCTTGGGTTGACATCAATGATAACCGCTTATCAACAATGGGATCCAGAAATAAATATATACCACCGGAAGCTCTAGAAATAAAGTTTCCCAGAAAGGTATAACTATGCGGGACCATATATGCAACATGATTGGAAGCTATTTTGGTCCCGCTACCTGAATCGTCAGGTGTGGAACTGAATAACTCGCCTTTGCATCGAAACACCAATGAAGCACCTTCCGAGATATAAGAGCCAGTGTTTTCCTAAAGAGGGCCTTGAGGAGCTCTCACGAATGGAAAATCATCAGCATTGGATGACATTTCATCAAGGAATAACCGACGGATAGTAGAGCAACATGCTACTAAAGTAGGAAGAAATGGAATTCTGGGTTCATCAAAAGCGTTATAAGGTTGCAGAGGCGAGACCACAATCAGATCAAAGAGAATATTTGGAGGAAAGGTCGAGAGTTTTGTAAATGCTTCGGGGCTTTACAGCACAGAGTCTTCCGATGTCATCTAAGGAGAATCATCAGGCGGTGGTTGAGATGATATCGGTTGAAAATTGATGGAAATCCCAAGTTCCTCACCTTGCGCTTCAAGGGGTCCAACTGGAAACTGAGTGACCTCGGGAGGAGGGTCTTGAGATCTCTATGAGGAGGGAATGGGAGAATTTGATGATTCTCAAATAAGGAGGAGGTGAAAAAATTCACAATTTATCAAGCAATAATGAGGTTGGAGAACTGCACGGTTAAGATGTTTTCGTGGGCAGTTACTTTTATAATTAACAAAAAATAAATATAAAGGGTGTGCTAGGCATACAGGTTTACCAATTATTCGTGAATTGCAATATACACCTTGTTTATAAATGACAGAAAAATTACCAAGGACTTAATTTACAGAAGCCAATATCCCCAAATGTTATGTTTGGTGTATCACGTTTCCAAGGTGGCCGATTCAGTTACCTATGGCAAGCTTGCAACCTAGTGGTGTCTCCAAAAATATACGTGATGGTACGTGGGAGTCTAGTTCATAGTAGTGTTGTCTAATGTGTAATCGTTCGATGAGAGCTCCCAAAATATACCTATCATACATCAATATAATTCCATACGTGGGACGGGATATCACCCCCGGGTTGTAACGCATACCGTTAGCCAAAACTCCTACGTTTTATGACGTTAGAACGCGTCTCTAGCCTAGACCACTAAATCTTCTCATTCGTTCCAATGCTCCTTAAGGTAAATTGGATTCATTTTAAGTTGATCTTGATTAAATTTTAAATTTCAAGGCTCAAAATGAGTGTCACTTGAATCCTTATAATGCACACTAAATGAAAAAAAGAAAGCTTTCCATTTCGATGAAGTCTAAACTATTAAGGGAAGAGAGATAAGCAAAAATGAAATCAATGCAGGAACAATAATTCCCCCCAAACTAGTTAAAAGTTACGAAATGCAATGCTTTTCAATCAAATTCACTTTTCCCAAATGAATGCAACTTATTGAAAAATGAAAATGATTTTATTTTCACTAAGATGCATAAAAATATTTTTTTTGTTTTTCACTTTGAAATGTAATCGAAAGAAAAGAAAATGAACGAAAGAGGAAATGCAAATCATTCCACTTTTATTTCAATCGAACAAAAAAAAATCAATTTAAAAGAATGCACGAATGAAATGATTTTCACTCCTCTTAAAACAATAAAGATAATCTAAATCAAAACTAAAATCAAAATCAAAATCAATTCCAATTTCTTTTGAATTTAGAAAAAAATCACTCTTCTAGACTTGTGAGTCAAACAATTTGTGATCCTATGTTTGACACTAAACTGAAGGGAATATTAGAGACACAATGATGGCCAGAGCATACAACAAATCACTTCAAAACAAGTCAATAACAATGTGACAAAGCGTGTTTGAAATGGGGAAGTATTCCCAAACTTACAAAGAAATCCAAGAGACAAAAAAGAATCTCTCAGAGAAGATAGGTAATTCAAACAAACAATAATGAGATCACTGAGATCTTATATACTTCCTTCAAGGGCCAGGATACACTGTAAAATCAAAATGGAAACTCAAATTTTCCTAGGTCTGAGATCAATGCTTTTGTGCTAAGCTTAAGGGTGTTGAAAGGAAAATCAACGCAGCTGTACTATATAGAACAATGCTTCAAGCACTACTATGCAAACAGAAAGCGCGTTGGTCGCTAAAAACAAGGAAAAAAAGAGTCTCACACAAACACCCGACCTAACACAATGAAGTGACTATCAATCCTTACACAAGATGATAGAGGCCTAAGAAAAATTAAATTTCAAAAATTGGTGAAATTGATCAAGGATCAGTTCGGGGAAGTGGGACTAAGAGGCTAAGCTCCCCAGTGGAGTTTCCAGTTTTTTTGTCAAGATAAATCCCCTCTGCGGATAGAGGCGATCTCTCTAGCCCTAGATTGGGTGTAGAAACACGAGATTCTTTCTAATGCAAATCCCTCTTAACTAATGTTTACAATGCAATGAGGAAAGAGACATAAATACCTTTTTCCAACTGCTACGCTTGAATCCGTTGATGGTGACCTCAATCCACGATCCTTGTAGGCCCACTTCTTTCTATGGATGGCATGCGAATACCTGCGGATTATCAAGAGACAACATCAAACGTAATACAATACATAATAAACATAAATATTAGTTATCTAGCAGATCAAGGAGTACTAGAATATTTGCATAAACATTTAGACAAATATAGAAAGAAAACATCATATGTTATTATTGATAAATTACAAAAGGAGAGATTACAACCCAGGCCTTGATGTTGGATGCATCCTTTGGTGAAAATCAAAGTCCTTCACCAAGCTCAAAATAATTCCTTCTCCTGAACACTTAGGCTTTATCACAATTCTAGCATGCAAAGGGATGAGAGTTAAAATGAGTTTGACAATGATCAACCAAGCTCTAAACTTGGGGGAATGAGGGTTGTGAATTTATAGGAAGGGAGAAGAGGTTTGGAGCCCATGAAAGGAGGAGTAAGGCCCACTTTCTAAGGGATGAGCCCCCATGGATGAGATCAAGGCTCTAAAATAAGAGAGCTTGACCTTATCACCATCGTTTAACAAACAACATTGCCCCCTTGAGCTTCTAGAGGTCGAAACTTCTCCTCCATTTGAGGAAGAACTGCCAGAAAGGGAATCAGTGCAGTTTTACAGGAAATAGGGGCGCTGACAACGCTAAACCAAAACTATGAAAATGACATCAGTGCGGCCATGGCACCAGGAGGGCACTGACCCAGGAAACTGGAATTTGACCAAGTTTCTCCAGTAATCTTCCAAGGTAGTCTTCTTTGGAGGGTATGGGGGTCTTACAATCTGATTTAGATATTTTATCCTATGTGAATACAAGAATGAAACCATATATGGGGGGGGAGGGTATCATGCTTGTAGCATCTAGACCATGGATTGATTCCAACATGGACACGAATACCAGAGCCAACTCACTAGGAAATACTCGAAGCTATAATGTTGAAGGATTTTTAGAATTACTTTCCATATAGTGGAGATGTCTTAAGGCCCCGAAAATCTATGCAACAACATCGGGTGATGTAGGGATTCTAGGTTAAATTAGATCCCAACATATAAAACAATGAACACTTCCTTCATTTCTTAAATACTTAAGAAAACGCATTAAAATTCCATTAGCTTTAAACATACATAACGGAAAGAGAGCTATATATACAAAAAAATACTAATATATAATAACATAAGAATCCTTGGCCAAATATTACAATGAAAATCCTTTCTCAGCTCTTGGCCCTTTAAAAAAGCTCTCAAATCATTTCTCGCATTCCCCTCACTTCTCACCCTCTCACTCTCTTTGTATTCTTCCTTACACAACTCTCCTATTTATACATAAATATGAATTTACTCCATTCCATAAATTCCTCCACACAAATATCAACTAAATCTAAATTAGATTTATTCTAGTTTTGGACTCAACAAAGTCCCATATATGGAATTCCTACTCCCTATATTATCTACCTAATCCATTCCACTCATATCCTTAATTATTAAAAAAATATATACAATAATCCTCACCTTTACATTTTCCTCTCTTAATTTATTTTTAAAATGAGAAAAATAATTAATAAAATAATTAAAAAACCTCACCCCCTATTTCACACAAATGAATAATAAAATTTGAGCTTGATGCTCCTGCATCAGACTCCCAAGGTTGAAATTAACCATGATCAACTGATCATGTGTTTCGAATCTTTTTCTTCCTGGATCCCATATCTTGTGCTGTAATTCTCCATTTGTTGTTGCTTTTGTTTGTTATTTTTCTCCAGGTCTCCACACTTTATGTTGCATTGCCCCACTGGCTATGCTTTTGCAGTCTTCTGTTGTTTTCCTCTTGCTATTTCTTCTTTTTTTTACTGTTGCTGTCTTCTTCTGGGATACTTTCATCATTATCCTCCTAATTAGTTCAATTTCTTTGTCCAATAGATCTTCTCCAGCATTTGCAATAAAACCTGTACTCACAAAACAATTATTAAAATAAAAAACATAAGGCCTCAGTGCCTCTTTCTCCTCTGGAAACATTTCAGTATGCTGCTCTAAAATTTCCTCTTTCATCAGCCCATCAGTATGCTGATTTAAATCCTCCATGAGACTGTCAGCTAGTCCCTCCTCCATATCATTTGTTTCAAGAATTTCTCCCTGTTCTAGTTCACAATAATGAACTTCTTGGATTTGTTGAATCATTCCTACATCCTTATCCTCTATTTCCTGATTATTATTCAGGACAATTTCTTCGTCCTTCTCTTTCAGCAACTCACCCTGAGTATAGTGTTGAGATTGCAACAAGATGATGAGCTTAGTGGAAAGAAGTCGCCTTCACTAAGTGGGCCCGCAGGCTATTTTTGGCGCAAAGTCTATTTTTAGACTATGTCAATTTTTAGATATATGGATCATGTTCTATGAGTTGCAGGATGCTATTTGTGGATGGTTGGTCAAGTCGGAAAAAATAGATGGACTTCTATTTTTAGACATATTGGGCAGAATCTATTTTTAGATTGCCAGTCTAAAAATAGATATGTCGAATATTATTAGCGCTTAATAATATTTGGACTACAAACATTATCTTATTCTCTTGGAGCACTTCAGTTAAGTGCACAGATGTGGCACAGGAGCTGACAGAAGTAATTACGCTATTCCTGAGGGTTTAGTGGAGCTATTGCATGGATACTTCAGTTAGAACTCATGTGACAGAGTTTGGTGGAGTTGATTGAGGAGTTAATGGAGTTGTGTTCAGTTTAACTAATCTAAACATAGTTGAGCTAGTTGTATTTATTCTAACTGATTAATACACTAGTGAAGAGTGATGTGAATTAATTATTAATTAATTCACTAATTATAAACTCATTAATCAACTAAAGAATACATCAGTTAACATCAATGCATGGACAGTTTCAGTGGAGACCAGTGAAGAGATAGGTGAAAGAGCAGGTTAACTATCAGTTGTGACTATACTGTTGCATATTTGCAACAACCAGTGATTGGAGAAGCCAATGAGGATTGCGCAGTACAATCCAGGTGGTTAGAAGTTATTTATGAGCGATTCTTCAGCATGGATTACGCAATAGAGGCAAGCTATCAAGTGGTAGAGATTGGAGAATGTGTTTTTGCTAGATCTAGCTTGATTAGTGTGTAGCAATTGGAGATTGTACTGAGAGCTTGTGAGGAGCTTTGTATAATTATTGTTACATGATCTCTATGAGATATAATATACAGATAGTTGGGGGTTTTCAGCTTTAAGCTTTCCCATGAAATATTGTGTTCATATGTGTGATTGTTTATGGTTTTAATGTGCGCATGCGATTTTTTTTATTTCCGCAATTAATAATCAATGGTAGAAGAGATTTTGTATTGTGCATGAAGTTAAAATAGTGTGTGATCAGGAGAATATCAGTGAATAATATATCAGTTATTCAAATTTCTACATGGTATCGGAGCGATATTGATCATTGGAGCAATTGCAAAACATTGAAGCGGTTGAGTTTTGAGCTGGTGGAATTCGAATTTGCAGTAGTGTTTTCTTGATGTCGAAGTTGAGATGTCTTTCAACGGATTGCGATTGGAGTATGCCCTTGAGGGCAGCTCGAATTATATTTCATGGAAGGACAGGATGGAGGTGGTGTTGGATGACAATGGGTTGAAGGAGTTCATAGATACAGAAATTCCAAAACCTACTTCTAGCGATGTTGCTGTACTTGACGCATGGAAAAAGAAGACAGCAAAGTGTCAAAGGATTCTATTGGAAGGTGTGAAGGATCACATAGTGTCCATGGTAAAGCTTCTCCATTCTTGATGTGGAAAGCTTTGACAGATTTATTTCAAAGCAAGAGCGACCAGAGGAAGTTGGAGCTCAAGGATAAACTCAGGAACATAAAAATGGAGAAAGGAAACAATATGCCCAAGTACCTCACGAAGTTCATCCAATGCAAGGATGAGATGGGAAGTGTGGGGGTTACTGTTGATGATGAGGACTTGGTGAGCTTGGCTCTCCTTGGGCTTCCTAAGATTTGGCATTCCTATCAGGACTCTGTCAATGGTCGGGAGAAATTGCCAGGATGGGAGCGACTTTGGTCGGATCTTGTGCAAGAGGAGATAAGGCGAAGTACCAGGGACGGATCTTCATCAGAGAAATATGATGAAGAAAATTGTGATTTGGCTGCCAAATCAAGGAAGGGGAAGAGCAAGAAGAATGATTCTCAATCCTGTGCGAAAGGCAAGAAGCAGGACATGTCCAAGGTGAAGTGCTTTCACTGTCACCAACACGAACATTACGCCACTAATTGTCCACAGAAGAAGAAAAATAAACAGCCTGCTGGATCTACAGCTGGAGAGGCCTTAGCCTCACATTTTGAGCTGGATTTTTCACTGATCGCATGCTTGGTCTCAAGTGTGATGGGTTCAGTGTGGTTTCTTGACATTGGTGTGTCTTTTCACATGACAGGAGATCGAAATTTGTTTATTGATCTGGATGAGAAAGATCTTGGAGTGCACATCGAGATGGGCGATGATGGTAGATACAGTGTGATCGGTATCGGTACCATTTCCTTTTAGAGGGAGTCTGGTAAACCCTTCGTATTGAAGGAAGTGATGCATGTTCCAGGATTGAAGAAGAATCTTATCTCTGTGGCGATATTAGAAGACAAGGTATATGATGTTGTCTTTAGCGAGGGAAAGGCCTTCCTGCGTAGTAAGGCAACTAGTGAGACCCAGAGGATAGGGGTTCGATTTAAGAACCTTTATCAATTGTAGGTAGATGGCTGCGTAGAAATGGCAGGCAAGGCAGAAGGAGTGTTGAGCTGGGACGATGGCGAGTTGTGGCACCGGAGAATGGGCCACCTTCACCATGGAGCTTTGAAGATACTACAGCAGATTTCTACTAGGCTTCCTAAGGGTACTCTTGCGTAGTCAGATCAATGCAAGCGATGTACCTTGGGAAAATTTTTGAAAGCCACCTTTCATGAGAAGGATAGTCACGCCACGACAATCCTTGAGAGAATTCACATAGACGTGTGTGGATCTTTCTCAGTAGCTTCGTCAGCAAAGCACAGGTACTATGTGATATTTTTTGATGATTTTTCTCGTAAGTGCTGGATCTTCTTCATGCAGAAGAAGAGCGAGACATACTCAAAGTTCTGTGAGTTCAAGGCACTGGTTGAGAAATAATTGGGGAAGCAGGTGAAGGCTCTTAGGAGCGAAAATGGTGGTGAATTCATCTCTGGCGAATTCAAGGACTTTTGCAACGCAGAAGGAATTCGAAGAGAGCTCATAGCACCTCATAACCCATATCAGAATGGGGTTGTTGAACAGAACGATCGTGGGTGCTGCATGGGCGATTTTGCATGATCAGGGCCTTCCCATACACTTGTGGGTTGAGGCATGCAATACTGTAGTATATGTGCAAAATCGTTGTCCTCACAGGATACTTGGCATGAGTACACCCGAGGAGGCGTTTTCTGGTAAGAAGTCTGATATTTCCCATTTGAGGATCTTTGGTTCACCTATTTAAATTCATGTGACGAAGGATGCCAGGAAGAAGCTGGAGATGACTGCAAATGTTGTGATTTTTGTGGGGTACACTGATACACCCCACAACTATCGTGTGTATTTTCCAGACAGTCGCAAGACTGTTGTGCGACGGGATATCAAATTTCATGAGAAGAAAGCCATGAAGTGTTCGCTTGAAAGGGAGCCACACTTGCATGCAGATGAGGAGCTATTAGTTTTTAAGGATGAGTCTCTGGATGTGGATCAGCCATAAGAGGAGGTTCATGGAGTGGAAGAGACCACTCATGCAGCGCCAACCATCAGAGGGCGGATTCACACTACAGAAGCTGAGCGACTGGCTCAAGATGCAGAGAAGGTTGTAGGAGCACCTACATCACAATGCAAACAGAGACAGTTACCTGACCGGTATATTGGATACATGGCTCTTATGAGCAAGTGTATCGTGACGGAGCCATCCTCTTTTGAGGAAGCTGTGGAGGATCCCGCATGGGTAGATTCCATGGTGGAAGAGTATGATTCGATTGTCAGAAACTGTGCATGGGAGATTGTCCCAAGGCCAGAAGGGAAATCAGTAATGGGTTCGATATGGATCTACAAAGTTAAGAAAGCAGCTGACGGGAGTGTGGAGAACTACAAGGCAAGATGTTTTGCCCAAGGCTTCTCATAGATTGATTCATCAGATGGATGTGAAGATTGCATTCCTCAACGGGGTGATTGAGGAGGAGGTGTACATAGAGCAGCCTGAAGTTTTTGAGATCTTTAGCAGTGAGTCGGATGTGTGCAGGCTCAAAAGAGCATTGTATGGGTTGAAACAAGCACCTCGTTCTTGGTACACACGGATAGACATTTATTTCACCGGAATTGGATTCTCCAAGAGTGACGCAGATCCTAACCTATACCAGATTGTGGTGGAGGGTAAGTTGTTGATCATTGTACTTTATGTAGATGATTTTATTTTGACAGGTGATGAACTGTTGATACACTCATGCAAGGCTGATCTTTCAAAAGAGTTTGAGATGAAGGACTTGGGGCTCCTTCATTATTTCCTGGGATTGGAAATTTGGTAGCGCAATGATGGACTGTTTGTTTCTCAAGGCAAGTATGCCCGGGAGATACTGGATAATTTCAACATGCATGGCTGCAAGCCTATTGATACTCCTCTTCCTGGTGGATGGAGGAAGGAGGATGCTACTTCAGCTAAGGTATTGGATGCCACTGTTTATCGACAGTTGGTGGGGTCGCTTATGTATCTGGTCAATACACGACCCGACATATGTTATGCTGTTAACTAGCTTTCACGAGCTATGGTTAAGCCTACCAAGCTCTACTGGAAGGCAGGCAAGCATGTATTGAGATATCTCAGAGTCACATCGGGATATGGATTATGGTACAGACAGTCGAATGAGGTGAGGCTATGTGGCTTCACGGATGCAGATTGGGCAGGGAGCCAAATGGACAGAAAGAGCACATCTGGAGGGATTTTCAATATCGAGTCGACAGCAATTTCTCGGTACAGCAGGAAGCAGAGATCTGTGGCACTCAGTTCAGTAGAGGCCGAGTATATGGCAGCGATTTGGGCTACATGCGAGGCTATATGGATGAGGAAGATCCTGGTCGGTTGTTCGGTTCACACTTAGATCCTACTATAATTTATTGTGATAATCATATTTGCATTAAACTCTCGGTTAATCCAGTAATTCATGATAGAACTAAACACATTGACATCTGGTATCATCGTATCCATCGTGTCAAATATTGTGTGCCGGCGGAAGATCATGTTGCCTGCTTCATTCTGACGAGAGGATCGAGATGTTGATATAATGTGAAGGAGAGTGCTCTTGGAGAGCAAATTCGAATACCACAGGGGCAGGATAGGGGTTGCAGATAATCCTTATCTTGTTGAGAGGGAGTGTTGAGATTACAACAAGATGATGAGCTTAGTGGAAAGAAGTCGCCTTCACTAAGTGGGCCCGCAGGCTATTTTTGGCGCAAAGTCTATTTTTAGACTATGTTTATTTTTAGACATATGGATCATGTTCTATGAGTTGCAGGATGCTATTTGTGGATGGTTGGTCAAGTCGGAAAAAATAGATGGACTTCTATTTTTAGACATATTGGGCGGAATCTATTTTTAGATTTCCAGTCTAAAAATAGATATGTCGAATATTATTAGCTCTTAATAATATTTGGACTGTAAACATTATCTTATTCTCTTGGAGCACTTCAGTTAAGTGCACAGATGTGGCACAGGAGCTGACAGAAGGAATTACGCTATTCCTGAGGGTTAAGTGGAGCTATTACATGGATACTTCAGTTAGAACTCATGTGACAGAGTTTGGTGGAGTTGATTAAGGAGTTAATGGAGTTGTGTTCAGTTTAACTAATCTAAACATAGTTGAGCTAGTTGTATTTAATCTAAATGATAATACACTAGTGAAGAGTGGTGTGAATTAATTATTAATTAATTCACTAATTATAAACTCATTAATCAACTAAATAATACATCAGTTAACTTCAGTTCATGGACATTTTCAGTGGAGACCAGTGAAGAGATAGGTGAAAGAGCAGGTTAACTATCAGTTGTGACTATACTGTTGCATATTTGCAACAAACAGTGATTGAAGAAGCCAATGAGGATTGCGCAGTACAAGCCAGGTGGTTTGAATTTATTTATGAGCCATTTTTTAGCATTGATTACGCAATAGAGGCAAGCTATCATGTAGCAGAGATTGGAGCATGTGTTTTTGCTAGATCTAGCTTGATTAGTGTGTAGCAATTGGAGATTGTACTGAGAGCTTGTGAGGAGCTTTGTATAATGATTTTTACATGATCTCTATGACATATAATATACAGATAGTTGGGGTTTTTTAGCTTTAAGCTTTCCCATGAAATACTGTGTTCATATCTGTGATTGTTTATGGTTTTAATGTGCACATGCGATTGTTTTTATTTCCGCAATTAATGATCAATGGTAGAAGAGATTCTGTATTGTGCATGAAGTTAAAATAGTGTGTGATCAGGAGAATCTCGGTTAATAATATATCAGTTATTCAAATTTCTACATATAGATCCTCTACTTTTCCAAATTTCTTCTTTCAAGATCTAACTTTCTATATAACTCAACAATCTCAATCGGGGTAGAAGTTGGAAATTTTACACTACTTTCCATACCTTTCCTTGCTGCTGACCAATCATCAGATGGCCCTTCTTCCTCTGGTTCAATATTATGCTGAATATTTCCATGAGACCCCTTCGCCTTCATTTCTTTTTGAGATCTTGCTATCTCAACATCATTCTGAACAGATTTCAGATTCAATTTCTTCTCCTTAACAAACTTCAAATTTTGTTCAAAATCCTGTGATGTACCTGCAATCACACACAAATCATTAGTTTTAAAAACATAAAACCTTGTGGTCCCACTTGATGCTTCAGTCATCATATTTCCTTGCTGCTCTAAATCCTTCATTTGATTCAGTTCTTCTGTATATTTTTCTTTTGTCACACCATTACTTTCATAAAGAAATGGACCATATTCTGGCTTACATATCAAATCTTCCTTTATATACTTATTTAAACTAGTAACTCTTCCTTCAATTGAACATTCACTCTATGCTCCCACTTCACTTGCAATTTATGCCATTTGACTTTCCTTTTCATACTCCATCCATATCTCTGGTCTACTTTACTTCTCCGTAACATTTCCATCAACAACTCAAGACGGAAATTTATCTCAAATCTCTCTCTGTCAATCTGCTCTTGACTTCTCATGCCATTTGACTTGGCATCTTCCTTCTCATTTCTTCTATTGTGGTCTTCTTCAGAACCTCCGCAATGACCTTTAGTAGTCATCTTTGCCTCTAGCTTCATGAGTTCCTCACTCACTCATTGTGATCTGTACTAAAGCCTCTATGACAACAAGTCCTCCCTACTGCCACTTACCTCACCAATCCTCTCTCTGGACTTGGTCTTTTGGCAAGTACTGGTTCTCTATTCTTTGGAACCTCCTTGAGCAGCCTCTCTGCTCCCTCTAGGCTTCAACTCATTTACACCTTTTAAGAACACAACTGTCCTTTTTATCCAATCTCCATTGGAATTCTTCAAGGTTCTGCTCCACACTTTGCTTTTATTCAGAAACTATTACTAGTCTCTTTCATCAGTTATTTTAAAACGGTGATCTTCTGTTGTTGAGATATTCAACTATCTGCACCCTTTATTCTGCAAATATCATCTTCAAACTAGAGTTAAGATAAAACATATCAGCTCTCCTTCAAGATCTCTGTGTGATCTTGTTCGATCTCTCATCTGTACTTTCATGCACCATACAACTGTACATTATAAATGGTACATCAACTTACGTCTCTTCACCTATGTACAAATAACAAGTTATTCATGTTTTCATTTTCTTCGATGAATAATTTACAACTCGTACATCGTGTCCATCCTAAATGCCACCACGTGATGGTAAAATAAAGATTTTACAGCATCAAGAAATTGTGTCTTACAATCTCAAAACACAAACCAAAATAATTCTCCCACTACTAACTACAAGCTTTGGTCCAAAAATGACTTAACCAAAATTGCGAGAACCCACATTATGCATAATAAACCTGCTCACATAAAAATGCATGTTTCTCTTATATCACCCATGATTTGCACATCTTTTTCATTCATTTTTCCATTCATTTATACCTCCACATTTGCAACATTTTCACTTTAATGTTGAACAACATGTTGACATATCATTTCCGTAAAAATACTTGTCTATAAATTTGATTTTGGTTAAAAAAAACCCAAAATCTCAACATATGATATGTTCACCCATAATTTTACTTAACATACCTTTCTAATTTTCTGCATCCTTCTAATTTGTTCAAGTGAAACCCACTCTCAGCCCATTGACTGGTCTCTTCTCAAGCAAGATCTCCAAATGGGCTTCCAAAATTTAGGAAAAAAACACAAATCCCACACTTTCAAATTAGTACAGTAAAATATGGAATTTTTTCCTTTGGCCCAAGCTTACTGTTCAAAATGATGTAGTTGATTCATTACTTCATGGGAAATTCCAAAAAAAAATTCTATAATATGAAATATTATAACTTTACGCAAGCTTCAACTCATATAGGATTTTATGAGTCCTCACACGACCATTGTGGGTGCAAATAACAATTTTATTTAGAAAAAATATGGCATTTCAATCCCATGAATAATTCTTCAACCTACGTTCATCCTTAACAGACCAACTTGGAAAATATTAAAACTGTTCACTGCAAACACTATCGCCTTCCAGGTGTTGATGACCGATATGCATGATTCAACTCGCAGAATATTTTTACTATATGCATTCAAATATGGAATCTATTTAAACAAACACAAAAAACTGGTATTTTTTTTTTTTTTTTTTTGATATTGCAACTCAATATCATTACTAGAAAACGTGACCAAGGGATTCTCAAGCTTGCATTTCACACCATTAACTTGAATACCAAATAATCATAGCCCAGCAACACACTTACCAACCCACATGAAATTTTAATGCAACAATTGATGGAGTCTCTGCTATGGATCACCGCCCAGCAACACAAAGAGAATTGGACTATAATTATATAAGACTTATTGCATATAAGACCTTTTAATCGTCATTTTTCTTGGAATAATTCACTACCGGTTGCTCTACCTCACAGTGTGTTACTTACCACTGCCGGTCTTGGCACTACTCATCTGCTTTAATGATGCCTATCTTGTTAACACTACCTGGGTTATACTACATGCATCTGTGCATTTCTCATTTAATTAAAAAAATTAATCTTCAAAAAGAGCTATTTCCATTCACCCAATCTTCACGCAAATACCATTCATGCAAATGTCAAAACCCATGGTTATATAACTCTATTAACGCAGATGCGTTTGCGGATGCGTCGGATCCATTTATTAAATCATACCTATGATATCACATGGGTCTGTGATATCATATACCGCACACTGCTACCATATGCCACGGACCGCAGAGAAGTGGAGTCCATGTATGCCACCTCGTCGCATATATCATCTGCTATCCACTATAGAGACTCTCTTGCTCTCACGGGTCTTGTGTTAATGTCTATGCAGCCTCCACGAAACATTAAACCGAACATTCAACATTTCTGGCAAAACAATCATAAACAAACTCCGCATTGTGGCGCCATGCGTTGGTTGTTTGCTTCAATCCACTGCAGCGTCCCTCGACTATTCTCGAAGTCCATCGAGCCACCTATTGGCAACCTCATCGATTTCAATGCTTGAACACGATGCTTCAAGCCATCGTTGGCAGCATCCTTCAGCTACGATGCTTGATTATGGTGCTTCAAGCCACTTTCTCCTCTTTACTGCGTGTGCATAGTTCCATAGACCGCTACTAATTCACATTCAATTTCTTCATACTACAGCTCCGTCTGTGAGCTAGTATAACCCAATCAATTGCAGCGTTGTCTAGCTACCCGAATGCGCTACCATCGTTTGTCATTTGACTACCTGCGTTCAATCTCTTTAACTCACGTACATGTATTAATATCCATATAAATTGCAGACTTAAAGGAAAATTATAATATATCAATCAACTCTCTCCGGCTCTGATACCAAATGATGAAGGGATTCTAGGTTAAATCAGATCCCAGCATATAAAACAATGAACACTTCCTTCATTTCTTAAATACTTAAGAAAACGTGTTAAAATTAGATAAGCTTTAACCATACATAATGGAAAGAGAGCTATACATACGAAAAAATACTGATATATAATAACATAAGAATCCTCGACCAAATATTACAATGAAAAGCCTCTCTCAGCTCTCGGCCCTTTACAAAAGTCTCAAATCATTTCTCACATTCTCTTCACTTCTCACCCTCTCACTCTCTCTGTACTCTTCCTTACACAACTCTCCTATTTATACATAAATATGAATTTACTCCATTCCATAAATTCCTCCACACAAATCTCAACTAAATCTAAATAGATTTATTCTAGTTTTGGACTCAACAAAGTTCCATATATGGAATTCCTACTTCCTATATTATCTACCTAATCCATTCCACTCATATCCTTAAATATTAAAAGAATATATACAATAATCCTCACCTTTACATTTTCATCTCTTAATTTATTTTAAAAATGAGCAAAATAATTAATTAAATACTTAAAAAACCTCACCCCCTATTTCACACAAATGAATAATAAAATTTGAGATGGATGCTCCTGCATCATCGGGGAAAACCACCGAGTTAGGGACTTAAAAACCATCCCTTATCCATTTGGTATGGTGGCTTCAACTGAATTTATCGGACTAGTTTCCAAATGAAATATAATTCGGTGAATGGATGGTATTGTAACTGACTGTAACTTGGTAGACGGGAATGATAAAAATATTGAAGTAAATAAATATACCTATCTATATCTATCTGGATGAATCATTCTCTCTGTGTGATTTATAAATATGATCTTTCAGTGAATGCAAATAAATCTTATACAAACACTTAGAGATATGAAAAAAATTTAAAATAATTGATTTAATTAAATAGTTAATTGAATCAATTGAATAAGCCTATATCGCATCTATATACTACATGTATGGAATATGTACCAAAGATGGAAATCGAACATGTTCAGAAGGGAAATAATATCTGATTTTTTAAAAAGGTACATAAAACAAAACACCATAAGAAAAACTAACCATTTCTCATTTGGAACATAAAATTAAAATATAGGATAAAAGTACCATGTATACGTAACTCTTCTCATTTCAAAAACAATATTTGGTCTAGCCCTTTCTATTAAGAAATATTTAAGCGTACAAAAGTGTGAATTCTGTAGATTCTTCCTTTCAAAATTCCAGGTCCCCTTCTTAAAAGACATGAAGGGATTTATATAATAAAATAGAGATTCTTAAAAATAGTAATTACAATAAAAGTTGAGGAGGCTTAAACAACTCTCCTTAAACTAAGTGAAAATAAAACACAATCAGAATTTAATGGGGTGACTTTCTTGAAGGTTGCCCTGTTGTCTCATCAACCATTTTTTCCTTCAATTGAAGGATGTTGAGCATAGGCTTAACCTCGGGAGGTTGACGTGCCTTGATGTGCAACTTCCCAGTGAAAAATGCATCTAAAAATGGAGGCATCATATAGGAAGAAGTATTTGTAAGACATCACAACATGAGCCATTGGCTATGTGTCTTTACCAAGGATTTCCAATACTTATCTGAATCCATCCTTTCCAACTTTCTGAGGCTTTCCTCTTTAACCTTGGAAACTTCTTTCTGTTGTCTTATCAAATATTTAACAATAGGAAGAGATCCAGGAGGGCATCTATCAATAAGATTGGAAATGATGAGGTTTTGACTGACTATTTCAACATATTATTAACCACATCTGTAGCCATTCAAATGGCCCTTTCAGCATGTTTCAATTGTATGTCCCAATCAGTAAATTAAATTTCCTATTTGAAGTCCTCAATCCTCGAAAGATTAGCCTTTCGGCCATGAGTAGTATCTTTCTAAGTGACATACTATGACACTTTATCGTCAATTTCATCGAAACTAATTCTCTGCTCCGTTATTCTATTCATCAGTGAATCGTGTTTCTCACATAATTCAATGATACTTGATAACTTTTGAAAAAAAATAACTTCTTGTTGTGCCAACAGGGTACTGAATTCCAGCCCTTCTTTCTTGAATTCATATATTTTCAAATTATCTTTCAATTTCTCGACAGTAAACTGAAATTGATAAATTTGAGTGTGCTTAGCACCAATTTTATTTTGGTGTTGTAATTTCAATTGATAAATTCAATCTTGGAGCTGTGATACTTGTATCTTTAGTTTCTCGTTGACATTCTTCTTTTTTTCCTGTAGTTCCTATTCTAATTGGATGATTATTTCATCCTTTTCTTTAATTGTTTGAACTTCGAAGGCCTTATTTGTAGTAGCATATGCATAGTCTCTTGCGAACTAGGTCAGACAAGTTAGATCCTTAGGATGATCTGCTTGTGAATCTTTCTAGAATACCTCCATTAGAACACTTACTGGAACAAGGAGTTGATATCGTTTTGTCCTCCTTTTATTTTCCTTCTCATAACGACTTTATGTCTAGGACTATAGAACATATCTAAAGGAGGGATTTCCTCAATTTTCAGTACAATTTCTGTAGTATGGAAGGCTGGGATGAATTCCACTTTTTTTTGTGCTAACTAACCTGTGAGATGACCCAGCAATAAACGGGTCTTGACTTTTGCTTTGAGGTATTTGCACTATCTGTTGATGACTAGTATTTTTTGCTTCTTGGTCTCCTTGGATTTTTTTATTAAACTCCTTCCAAACATCATTCAAATTACTTGGGAAATCTAAATCCATGGTTTGAACTTCAGTATATTTATCCTTTTCAACTTTTCTTTTTCCTGTTCTTTCTATGTTATAGGTTGGGATACTTCTAGCATTTTTAAAGAAATCACTTCCAATATTTTGTTCCTGTATTGTTTAAACTTTGACAATTGTTGTGGATGGAGGCATGATGTTGCTAACTTCTTAACTGCGTCATAAGTGTCGACTAACTCAAACAAGTCATCGAAATCATCATCTTCAAGTACAAAAGGCTGATTTTAACTTGAGTGGTAAAATCATTTGCAATTTGATTCAGGTCGTATTGTCTGTTTGAAATTGTAACATTCAATTTGGTTGACCTCTAATTCTGCGTTCTTAAATTTGTCCAAGGCATAAACACCATAGTGAATTGGAAAGGAGGGCCATGATGTTTTCTTAGCTTCCTTCAGAAACTTAGTTATTCCATTTCCAACCGTTTGATAAGCTATTTCTCTTGCAAGAAGCTTATCCTGAACATATAATGGTAAAACATGTGGCCAAGCCAGGCTCCCAAAATATCTGACATAGGTAAACAATTATTCTCTGAACCATTTTCCAATGGAGGAAAAATTAGCGTGAGCTTCATTAGACAACCTGGGGTCTTTATTATTGAACACAACTTGAAATAAATGGATAATCACTGCATGGAAGATTTTATAAAAATGGTTTTCATATTTTGACTCCCATAACATGCTATGATAGACATGAATGGGGACAGGATCATGGGTAGTCCATTTCCAACCCATGGTTGGAAAATTTGAAGTGAAACATACAACATCCATGATATAAGCACTCATATAAAATGGGTGAAACATTTTGGAGGAAATAGAACAATTTTTCCTATATTCTAGAATCTGAGTGGAAATATTGTTGGACAAAATGGTTACCCAATCCATGATATAAGAATCTGCAACTGCTTCCATTAGGGGAACCCATTCAACTAAAAATTTGGTAGTATCAGGTTGAACAAAGAGCCTAGAGATCATTGCAACAACATAACAGTAGGTACTAGAAAGGGATTCAGTAGAATTCATAATCTTGTCATCATTGTTGTGTTTATTCGGGTTTCTCCTCCATTGCTTGATAGGATTTGAATTCAACTCATTCTCGTTGGCGAATTATGCCATAAATTCTTTGTCGTAGACCATTTCTGGATCTAGAATTTGATACATTGACTTCAAGTCTTCTGCTTTAAAAGAACCTATGATCGTTCCTCTGCTCGTTAACAAAGTTATGTCCCCAATATTGAGGTTGTCAATTATCCATCTTACCATATCAGTATATGGTAGAATTTTGGGGCACGCAAAAACCCAGTGTAGAATATAATTGGCAACTTCTTCTAAAGTATCTTCTGAAGAACGAGAAGCATCTGCAGTAACTTTTCGTTGAACCCTAAGGGGTTTCTCATCCTCAAATAACTTATACATTGCTTCTCAGGAGGAAGAACCACTTTACAACCCACATGTTGTGGTTGTGAATAGAGGAAGCATTTATGTTCTTTCACTTACAGTAGCTGTAGCATTTGTGGGTGCCATAGGTTTCATAGATTTCTTCACAACTTTATACATCTTCGAAGAGCTCTATTTATTTGGACTCACCTGTGGAAAATGAAGAATGATAGGTAGAAAGAGGAAATTTTGATTTACAAATATGAAAGTATTGTAATAATGGAAACAATCAAGCAAATGAACCTTGGCACGTGGTTAATACCTAAATTCAATGCTTCTTGCAGTCAAATCATTTTTGGAAGCATGGGCTATAAAACCATTTAAGTTATGGAACTAATGGACAGTATGGGTTGATGTGCATGTGAAATCATTCCAGCATTTAAAAGATATTTGTCGCATTGAGGTGTTATTAGTGTGTGAATATTTATAGAGTTCCAATCGGATACCTTCTGCCAATTTCGATATCGCAATCGAAATATCGGCGAAAATAAACGAATGGAAAGAGTGGTCATGAAGCGAAAGTGTGATGCGATATAATATATTTCATTGGGAAAATGTGGAGGATTACTTTTAAGATCGTTAGGATAAAACTGCGAAATACGATTTTTTATTTTCCTACATGGCGGAAGTGGGTCCTGCGGTTTCTTTCTCATAGAATTTTTTCGGGAAAATTCCTTTTCCTTTAAATATATTTGTCATATTTCGCATCGCAATTTGTGTTGAGTGGATTTTAGGAGCCATATGTCTTTCATGTGATATTGCGATTGTGATATTGCAATTTACTTAACATTCTCCGCTCAAGTGTCTTTAAATGAAAATTCAATGTTTTTTACCCCATTTCATTCCTATTTCTATTTAAAATATTCACTTAAGGGTTTTATTTTTTCTACTCTAAAGAATTTAAAAGGGTCTCCATTATTTTCCTAAGGTAATTATGCTAAAAATAATGGGGGTTGTTCAAGAGTACAACAAGATGTTAGATTTATGTTTACTCGCTAATTGAATCCAATATTCTGTAGTTAGGGGATGAATGTAATTATTGGACACAACTTCTATCCAAAGGTTGTGAGTCATCATAAGTCTCCGTCCTACCTTGGCAACGAGGGCTTGAGAGTAACATAATAAATCTACTATGCTCCAACCACCCCTCTTTTTGGGAAGTGCAATTTTTTCCCATCTAACCCATGAAAAAGTTTTTTATTCCTTCACGCCACGCAAGTAAACCCATAAAAATGTCTCTGAATGATATTAAATATGCCTTTAAGAACACAGGATAAATACATCCATAATACTCGTTTGGATTCTAATGCAAATTCGATAAGCACCAGTCTTCTAGCTCTAGATAGTCACTTGTGACACCAAAATTTTATTCTCTTTTCAATTTTAGCCATAAGCCATATTCAATCACGTCTATTGTAGTCATTTGGTTTAAGATGAAACCTAATATATTTGATAACTTCATCTATTTTATTTATTTGGAAGGGGAAACAACTGTGAAAAAATGTTGTTTCGAGCTCCAAACAATCATGATTTGTGAGATTAGATTTCAGGTTATTTGGAGTCATACATGTTTCCTTGCAAAACAAGTCCATAATATATTTTAATTCTGTTGAGTCACTACGCGATTCGTTTATGAATATCAGTAAATAATCAATGAATAATAGGTGAGTGAGGAGTATTTCTCCTACAACAGGTGCCCCCTGAGATATTTTATTTGTTTCACTTTGGATATCAGTCTGCTCAAACCTTGCATTATTGATAGAAATAATAAGAGAGACATTGGGAAACCTTAAAGAAACCCCCTTTTGTTGTGGAAGAAATTTGAAGAAGAACCATTGGTGATACAACACATAATTGGGTTAATGAAGGAGATATTGTAACCTAGATGGGTAAGCATCAATTTTATGTAGATGCAACTATATTTGTCAAAATATTTTGATAGGTCTATTTTAATAATCATGCCCTTCAATTTCTTAGTCTTTAAGCTATGAAACCCCTCCTGAGCCACACCTATGGCTTCATGTATTTTATGGTCCTCCAAGAAGGGGAATTGTTCCTCTGAAATATGGTGAGATAGAATCAGATCAAGTCTATTAGTTATGATTTTGGGTATGATCTTATATATAAAATTACATAGTGATATCAGTCTGTAGTCATGAAATTTAGCAGAGTCATTCGACTTAGGATTAAGTGCCATGAAAGTAGAATTGAATTTTCCAAACATCTTCCCAGAGGTCTAAAATTCCTCCACAACTTTCAACAGGTCAGGACCAAGTAGATCATATAAACTGAGGTAAAATTCTATGGTCTACCCATCTAGTCCTTGTAATTTACCCCTTTTGAACCAATGTAATACAACCTCCAACTCCTCCATAGTTATAGGAGGTAATAAGTATTCATTGTACTTAGTAGAAATATAGGGAAGGCTTGGGAAATATTCATGATTTCCCCAATAGAAGCCTCCCGAGGAGCTCAGAAGAGAAATGGGATGTGTTGAACACCCATCCTGGCCAAATATCTAAATTTTTATCCCCTGTCCAGCAATGTCTCAAAGGGACCAAATAGTATTAATGGCTTTCCTTCCCTTCACATATTGTTGAAAGAATTTTGTGTTTTCATCCCCTTCCTGTAGCCATATCACCCTACTTTTAAGCCTCCATGACTCTTCTATGGATTTCAGAAGTCTCCTTTTAGTCATTTCTAATTGTGTGAGGTGTAATTTTGATTCATTTAATGAATATCCCACTCCCCCAAACTTTTCCAATTGTTTCAATTTAACGTCAATTTTATTTAAAGCTTCATCATCTTGTTGTCTTTTTCCTTTAAGACACTCCAATGTATTTCTCAGTATATTAAAAATTTTCAAATTAAATTTTTAAGCAATCGATTTTCACTCCCTATAATCACAGGGGCGCTAGTTCTCAGAGAAAAAATTCCTAAACTCCTCCTCTTTAATCCATGTCACGTTAAATTTGAATGGTGCTCTAGGATTGTTGAAATGAAATATTAACTAGATATAGATGGGGTGATGATAAGATTGATCCCCCAATCTAATCCATTGTTTCAATAGGGAGAATCATTCCAGGAGGGGTTCCTTAATCGACAAACGGTCAAGTGTTTTAGTGATCATATCCTCACCAACTAGGCGACTTATCCAAGTAAGGAGATTTATTGCCATATCGATGTCAATAATATGGCACAAGTTAAATAGGTGGGAGAAGTAATCTAAGAGAGAATCCACTTGTACATGTTTTCCCAAAAATTATGCCCTCCTAATAGAGAAACTAAGATCCCCCCTAAGAATCACACTTCATTTTTCATGAAATATTTATTCATAATATCATTTCGAAAGGATACTTTATTCTACAAAGGTCCATATTATTAACAACCCTAATTTGAAAGCTCAAATTCTTCTGAGAAAATGTCAGCTGAAACATAATTCTGATGTCCTCAAACATTAATAATATTCATGATGTTATAAATGATTCTAATTGTTTCCCCCCAGAGCAACCCTTCCTGTCAACAACGAAGAAATTCCAATTTTTAAATAAACCTTCTAGCGTATGTTCAACCTGAGAGCAGGAACTCAGTGTTTCTTGTAGAAATATGGTGTCGAGACAGTCAAACAAGACTAAGTACTTGAGTGATAGCTTCTTGGAAGGGCTAGCTAACCCTCGACAATTATAAGAGAGCCACTTCATGGGATAACAAGACATGGGGAATTCCTTGCTCTAAGAAACCCTTCCAATAATAATTTTCTTTGAGCATAAATATTAAGAAAATCCTTATTCATGCCTTTGGAGATATGTTACTGTCTCCCACGATAGATTTTTGGAACCCTAGAGAGGGAAAGAGGTCCTAAACAAGACCAATGGTCGGCAATAGCTACAATTCTGATAGAAGATCTTATCCGTGATCAAAGGTTGTATCTATGCCCCTTGTCAGACCCTGAGGAGGCATCGCTAGGTGCGAGTAAGGTAGGAGATGGCGTTGGGGAACGTATAGGGATAGAGTTGACCGAGCTAGACAGGGCCTCAAAATTGGAGGACATGATATTATAGTCAACAAAATAGGATAAATATAACAGGGAATATATTTTGAGATTTAAGAAACAATGCGACAAGTAAGAGGAGGTGAAAGAGTAATAGTACACTGACAACAATTAAAAATTGAAAATCAGTGGAGTAGAGGATTTCTCTTTTTATTATTACGAATCAATTAAATAAGATTACATTGGAGGTATCAACATTAAATTACTGCAGTGAGACTATACTAAGTGAAACTGAACTGGGACACTTGGATGGATGGTTTCGACACCTAACAAGTGGTTGGAATTATATTCTCCAACACTCCCCTTAATTACAACCACATAACAATTTGATTAAGATACCTGCTAGTCTATGTCTCAGCGACCCTTACAATTTAAAAAATTGACTTCAACTAGATTTAATTTTGTCCTTTTCTTCTTCTAAAACTTGTAGCCTCTAATTTTTTTCAACTTTTTCTATTTTTTGTATCCTTGAAACCTCAGTTTCTTCATTTGTTGGTGCAGGCCTTCTATTGTTCCAGGATTTCTAGGTATGTCATGGACTTCTTCAAGAAAAGACTTGTATGTGGGCTGTTGCCACATATTGTCTTCTATAGTGCGATTTTCATCGTCAATCTGTTGTAACATAAGATGAGAATAATATTTTATCCCTTCAAAACTTCAATACTTGAAAATTTCATTGACGTGTTCATCATGCATGTTATCTTCAACATCATTCATATTTATAGCTTCTCTGTAGACCTCATCTAGACATGGTGTTTCAATCCATGTTTCACTGAACTTTAACTCTTCTTCATAATTTTTTTGTTTACCTGCACATTGGAAATCAATGGTAAGTGTAATAACATCTCCAAAACCACATTGGTTTTGTTCCTTCTACTCTGCAATGAGATCTTTCTCCTCTTGTGCTTCCATCTCCTCCTGTGATTCGTTGCTTTGGACTAAGGTGTTAGTAACACTCTGAAGTAACGTATATTTGATAGGCCTAACACAAATATGAAGAGTTATGTATGTGTTAATAATGCTTTTCCTTTATTTCATGGACTGTGTTATCTTTGCTTCAATTTTTTCTTTTTTAAATCTCGGCCTTCTTTTGGAACTCGCTTTCTCTTTGTTTCTTTTAGGCAGACGCATCTTCAAACTTCTTAAAATTTTGTGGCTGTCTTGAACAGTCTTATGCAAGCTCGCCTCTTCTCTCTATTGTTTCAACTTCGCTCATGTTGTTGTTCTCTCAGGGAGTATTATGCAAACTAGCTCTGATACCATGACAAGAATTGAAAACTGAAAAGAAGTGAAGCACATAATTTCTCTTCTAGATATTAAAAATCAGTTAGATAAGATTACATTGGAGACATCAACATTAAATGACTAGAATGAGATTTAGCTAAAGCTGGACTAAGTGAAATTGAACTAGTACACTTGGATACACGGTTTCAACACCTACAAAGTGGTTGGAATTATATGCTCCAACATACACATTAGAGCAGCAGATACAGAATGGCCCAACCTCAAATTTTTTCCTCCCTTATGCATCTGAGACATAGAGACCTGCAAACTTCATCCTTTTATATTTCTATCTCTGGTTAGTGGAGTTGAGTCTACATGTTCCGGGTAGCCAGGATATTCTTCTACTCACACTAAGCCCCCAACCGATTGATTGAAAATCCAGTATTTGTTTTCATTCTGGTTTTCCTTTAGTATAATTGGGAATTCCTTGTAAACATGCCCAACCTCATGGCACTAGCGATGCCTTCGCAGTCATATTTGGTTGTGAACAAGTCCTCTATAATGTAGTATCAGGGTCTCCAACAAACCCTCCCTTTTGTCAAGCTAAACCAATATCGATACATAGGAGATTCTTCCATTCTCTAGATATGATATGTCGAAGTCCAAATACTTCCCTAAAACATCTCCAATGAATCAGAAAATGTCTTTCATCTAGAGCTGAAGGGGTAGTCCCAAAAGTATCGTAAATGGGACCAGCAATCAGTAGCTCAAGCCCTAGGTCTAAAATTGCGGACCATCACTTTTCATAGTATAGTAATTTGGAGTCTTTGTATGTGCAATAGGCTTCCAGTGACTATCTTGATTACGTTGCATGATGCTGGTTGTATAACAACAAATTTTGCGGTCCCGCTTGAAAACATGGAACTAAAGGGCTCCACCAGCGTTCAAATGAATTTTGTTATTGACTTTGTTTTGACATACACAGGCCTGTTTCAAATTCTCACTGAGATTATACAGAAGCTATTAGTAAGTGTTGATCTGCTCAATCACATGGAGAAAGGCCAAACAAGGAAAAGGCAAGGTATGGGTAAAGAGAAGCAGAAGCTTCCTATTCAGAACGTGGGCCTTAGAAAGCGTGGTAGGAAAACCAAAAAGGAAGTCATGGAGAATATTTTCAATCTGTATGCAGCTGGAAATCCACCACAGATCCGCAATACCATACAAGGATGGGAAAGAGAAAACAGCCAGAAAGAAGAAGACATATAATGGCAGAAAGCCAACATTGACTTTATTTCTGACCCAGGAAACACAAGAGGGAGGCTCTCCCTCTTTCACCAATCTATTCACACATATTGGATTCTCAAATGTGTTTTGGCGAAGGTTATGACCAGTCTGAGGGAAATGGAAGGAAATCCGAATGTGATCTCAGTGCTGCAACAAATCAAACAAGAAATACAGCAAATCGAAATATCTTAATACCATGCTATGGCCAGAATAGGTAGAATTGAACACCAGCTTCAAGCAATGCAACAAGTAGACATGCCAGGCTCAACTGCAAAGGACCCGGCAAAAATTGACTCCTTAGATGGATGGAATGACATAAATTACTATTAGTATTTAATGATTTTTTCTACAAGTTTTTACTATTTAGTTTTAAACTTTTATGGACATAATAAAGTAGATTTAGCCGCAAGTAGAAAGAAAAAACAGTTCCAATACTTGTTGGGTTTTAACTCGTTAAGGTGGCCAACAAACCTGGTTTCTTTTAGGCAGGTTGAGGCTACTAATTTCTTATGGATATGTATGGTAATCTCACCCTTTTTTTATAAATAGAAAATCATTTTATGATAAATAAAAAATAGTAATAATCTAAAAAAATCCATCACTTCTACATATTGCAACACGCACAAAGGGCGCCTTTAAGACTTGTCCCCAAATTTCCTGTATCCATTTCTTGAGTCGAGAGGAAGAGTAGTTCCTACACCTAACTCTGCCAACCAAAACCTTGTTGGTGATGTCCATAATATCATCGGGGAACCCCAACTTCTCCACAGGTGCCATCCATCCCGCAATAGGGTTTTCGCAGAGCCTGAGAAACTTTTAGCAGTCCGGGGAGGAACAGAGTGGGGACGGGAGCTTCTTCTGATAAATTTGACAGCGAAGCAAATATTCCCATATTTGGGGATCCAAATGTTGGTTCCATCGCCTGATGCATAGGGCTTGTCCAAATGGAAATATTCATCGGAAGGATTTCCTGAATAGTCTACCAAATCCTCCTCCACCTCCATGCTGAAATTCTACCTTGTTATAGTTGGAAATAATTAATATTATTTGTATATTAATGGAGAAATGGTTACATTTTTGTAACGTAGCTCCTTAAGTTATGATTAGTTCCTAGGATATAGGATTTTGTTTACAACTTCCTACTTCTTTGTGATGTATTTATAGTTGTATCATTTGATTAATGAATGTAGAGTGTACTCTTCATTTGTGTGCAGTCTCCAGGTGCAGAACTCACCTGTGAGCTGTAGTTTCTATCCAATCCAGTTTTTATCTTGGTATCAGAGCTCAGACCGGGTGAGCCTAATTTGTTTTGAGAGCCTTAGTGGCTACAGAGCCTTAGTGGCTACGGTGCACACAGGAGCTTCGTTGCTCACAGGAGTAGGTGGTATGCAGCAAACACCTGACTCACAGGTCTCAGATGATTTTTTGGAATCTCTGAGCATGGGAGGGTTGGCGCAGTTTTTCTGCTGACAATCGTGCTGAAAAGTGCAATTGGCGCGACTGCCAGGGCCATACCCGCACCAATTTGGGCACTTACATGAATCTTTTATTTAGCGAGGATATTTTCCTCAGAAAAGTGCCAATCTCTCTCTTTAGAAGTTCTGCACATATAATTTTCTTGGTGGTGGTAGATTTAAGTCGCAGACACATTTGTTGGCGGTTCTACACATGGGATTTTCCCAGTGGTGGTAGATCTTAGTCTCAAACACATTGGTTGGCGGTTCAGAAAAGGGGATTTTCCTGATGGTGGTAAATTCAAGTCACAGACACATTAATCATCAGATCAGTGGAGGATCTAAGTTACAGTCACAAGATAGGGCCAGATTGGAGGCAAATCGGTGATCAGGATCTGGTATGTATTGAAGTTTTGGTTAGTGTATCTTGTAATTATTCAACTGGTTAGAATCATCGGAGGGTTTGGAATCAGATCAGTCCAGTATGAATAATACCATAGAAAAATATCTCAACGAGTCTAGCAAACTCGATGGGTCCAATTTCACCAATTGGAAATTCAAGCTACAGACATTGCTTGAGGGAGAAAATGCATGGTCGATTGTCACAGGTGAGGAGCAGAAACCAAATATTGTAACAGGGACAACCGCACTTATACAAGACATGGATAAAATGGAGAACAAAGCAAAATTCATACTGAATATGTCTGTCAAGAATAATATTATCCCACACATTAGAGATGGCAAATCGTCTACTCAGATCTGGACGATGCTCAAGAATCTATACCAGACACAAAATACAAATTGCATATTGTCACTTAAAGGCAAGTTGTTTGCGATGAGGATGGAGGAAAATGAATCTTCTACTAGATTCATTGCAAGGGTTAAAGACCTGAAAGACAGATTGGGAGACATCGAAGAAAATTTGTCCGATCTTATCTAGTCACAATTACATTGAATGTAATGAAGGATGAATATCAGATGTTCATCATAGGATTGGCAGCGAGGGATAAAGCCCCTACATTTGAATAATTGACATGAATTCCTGCTGTAAATGTGCCTTTGAGGAAGCAACTATAGCGTGGCGTAGGCCACAAATATAACAGAGAGGTAGAACGTTTCAAAAGAGACCATTTAGAGGTATGTCTACAAAAAAAATTTCAAACAAGAAATTTTTTTACTGTGGGAAATTTGGACACGAAATTAGGGATTGTTTTGAGAGGCAGACAGACGAAGCAAGGTATAATTAGAGTAGGCACAAAGGATATTTTGTTAATGAAGATGCAGACTATAGTCATCAAACTCGACTATTTGTATCTGATTGTGTGCTTTCATCTTCTAAGGAAGATGAGGATGACATATGGTATTTCGATTCTGGCGCATCCTCACATATGACAGGTAAGAAAGAATGATTTGAATTTCTTGAAGAAACTTCATGTGGATCTAAAATTTTTCTAGGAGATAACAAAGGATATGAGATAAAAGGGTGTCGTGATATTCCAGTAAGATTTCCTAATGGTGACATTAGACATCTTAAGAATGTACTGTATGTGCCCGGGATTAGGAAAAACTTGATCTATGTATCTATGATAATAGATCAGGATCTACTAGTTGAATTCTTCAAGACACGTTGTGTCATAAAGGATAGCAAGATGGAAACAGTTGCATCAAGAGTGCGTGTGGGGAGCCTGTACAGACTAAATGTCAAAAGAATGCCACAACAAGCCATGGTCGCAACAGGATTGATAACCGAAAACCTCTGGCACCAGAGATTCGGTCACCTTAATTTACAAGACCTCATGTTACTTCAAAGAAAAAGGTATGGTCGATGGACTCCCTGTTTTTCATAGTGTTCAGTTGGATTGTGATGGATGTGCATTAGGGAAAATGCATAGAGATAAATTTCCTTTGCATATTGATAGAAAGAGAAGAGATATTCTAGATCTGGTGCATACAGACATATGCGGACCTATGCAGACCAGGTCGCTAGGTGGTGCATATTATTTTCTTTTGTTTACTGATGACTGCACTAGATTCTCCTGGATATATTTTTTAAGTAAAAAGAGTCATACCTTTCACTATTTCAAAGAATTTAAAACTTTGGTAGAAAAGCAGACAGGAAAATGTATAAAAATTCTCCACTCAGATCAAGGGGGAGAATACAGGTTGGGTGGGTTCATGAATTTTTGCAGAAACCATGGGATTGTTCAACAGTTTACAGTGCCCCATATACCACAGCAAAATGGAGTGGCAGAATGAAAGAACAGAACTCTTGTGGAGTGTGCAAGGAGTATGCTTCAAGGTAAGGGTCTATCAAATGGTTTCTGGGCTAAAGCCATCAACGCTGCTGTTTATTTAAAGAATAGGAGTCCTACTAAATGTCTTGGCTTCAAAACTCCCTTTGAAGCATTATATGGATTCAAACCAGTAGTGAGTCATTTGAGAGTATTTGGGTCAAAATTCTTTGCCCCTATACCCAAGGTGGATAGAAAGAAGTTAGATCCTAAAGCCATGAAATGTATCTTTGTAGGATATGGCACTGAATTTAAAGCATAAAAGTTATTTAATCCCGTGACTCATAAAATATTTGAAAGTCGAGATGTGATATTTCATGAATAGGTTGAGGAAGGAAAGGATGACGGTAATAATGAATGGCACATTCCATTATTGTTGGAAGAAAACAGTGGGGATAATCAGGAGTAGGAGCATGAAGAAGAAGAAACAGGTGATGTAGTCAATAAGGCAAGCCCGTACAAGTCTGAAGCAGACAGATTTGAGGTAAGTCCCCTACCAAGGAGATCAGGTAGGCAGAAACAATTACCAGCCATATTGAAAGACTGTTTTAATAACAAATATTTTAAACATTGTAGAACCCACAAACTATAAAGAAGCAAGTCAATCTGATGAATGGAGCGCTGCGATGAATGAAGAAATTGACTCAATTACTAAAAACCATACTTGGGATCTAGTTGAACTTCCTGAAAGAAAAAAACCCATAGGTTGTAAGTGGTTGTACAAACCTAAAGTGAATGCATATGGGAGTATAGAAAAGTTTAAAGCTAGACTGGTAGCAAAGGGTTATTCACAACTAGAGGGAATAGATTTTGATGAAACCCTTTCCCCTATAGTAAAATTAAATACCATTAGAATGCTAATTTCTTTAGCAACAAAATATAAGTGGAAGCTACACCAGTTAGATGTTAAGTATGCATTTTTGAATGGTGAATTGAAAGAAGAGATTTATTTAGTTCAGCCTGAAGGGTTTGTTAAAAAGGGGCAGGAACATCTAGTTTGTAGATTGAACAAGGCATTATATGGTTTAAAACAAGCACCCAGGTCGTGGTATGAGAAGATCGATTAATTCTTCTTACAACATGGTTTTCATAGAAGCATGAATAATCCAAATCTATATACCAAGTATAATAAAGAAAGGCAAATTATTTTGGTTTCTTTGTATGTGGATGATATGATTATAACAGGTAATACAGATACTCTGATCAAAGAAATCAAACGGCAGATGTCACAAGTATTTGAAATGAAATATCTCGGAAATCTCCATTATTGCTTGGGTCTGGAAGTATGGAGAGATTCTGGACAAACTTTTCTTACTCAAGGGAAGTATGCTAGAAGTTTGCTAGAAAAATTCAGGATGGAGCAGTGTAAGTCAGCAGCAACACCATTGCAGTAGAATCTAAATTTGTGCAATGACGATGGCACTAAGGAGGTGGATGTCACTAAGTATAGACAACTAGTTGGGAGTCTGATATATCTTACTACAACTAGACCGGACTTGGCATACTCTGTTAGTGTGCTGAGCCAGTTCATGTCTAAACCTTTCGAAAGCCATTGGGTTGCAGCAAAGAGTGTGCTGAGGTACCTTTGTGGTACTAGTGATTATGGTATTTTATACACTAACACATCTGATTTTATTCCAACAGGTTTTTCAGATTCCGATTGGGCAGACAACCTGGATGATCGAAGATCCATCACAGGTTATGCATTCAAAATTGGATCCAGGGTCATAGCATGGAGCAGAAAAAAGCAAAGTACTGTAGCTTTATCTTCAGCTAAAGCTGAGTACCAAGCATTGTGTGTAGCCACATGTAAAGCTATCTGGTTAAGAAGACTCCTCAATGATGCAGGAGAAGAACAGAAAGAAGCAACTACCATTATAAGTGACAACCAGAGTACCATCAAGCTAGCATACAATCCATTATTTCACAAAAACACCAAACACATCGATACTCAGTTCCATTTTGTTCGAGAAAAATTTCAGTCAAAGAAAATATTTGTTGAATATTGTAAATCTTGTGACAACATGGCAGAAATTTTTACTAAGCATCTTGGGAGAATAAAGTTTGAATTGTTTAAAGGGATGTTAGGAATTCAAAATAATCATTTCTCCATTAAAGGGGAGAGTTGGAAATAATTAATATTATTTGTATATTAATGGAGAAATGGTTACATTGTTGTAACGTAACTCTTTAAGTTAGGATTAGTTCTTAGGATATAGGAATTTGTTTACAACTTCCTACTTCTTTGTGATGTATTTATAGTTGTATCATTTGATTTGTTAGCACTCGAATCTACCCTAGGCTGAAATAAGGTGAAACTCAAGGCAACATCAAACCAAGGTCAGCCTCGTAGCTAGCCCTACGAGGACAGGAGAGGGCTCTCTCCGGGTCTATCTCGGCAAAAGGTCTTCAAAGGGGCTGAGATGAATTAAATGGGAACTGATTTTAGGCTAGTAAATAGATAGGAAGGTATTTTGATGAATGATTAGGTTTTCTGGGCTGTATGGGACCAAGGAACAGCATGAGCAGAGATTTAATCAAAGGCACAGGGTATTTCATAAGGCGAGATAGGAATGAAGTTTAACAATTAAATTGAAATTAAATGGAATATAAAGATTGTTTAAGAAAGCTAAAAAGGGCATTAAACAATGAATCCTTTCCAACAGAAGAAAATACACAAATCTTGAACGCTTCCCAAGGCAGAGCAACAAATTGGATTCTACCTCTCTTACTGCAAAAGCTTTCAGCTTGAAACGGTTATGAATGAAGTGAAAAACATAACGAGATACATATGAGACAAAAAGAAAGAACATTCGCTAAACTCACACCACGGGGATCTTATGAACCAGAGCTGCATCCTTCCATTATTCCTCTATCAAAGATGTACAATGAAGCTCTCTGTTATCTCTCCTTCTTTTCCCAGAACTCTCCCTTTACAAATGATTTACAATGTATAAATAAACTTAGAGATGGGGAAAACAAATCGATGAAAATAGGGAGCAGTTTCACCTAAAATCATGAAAATAGGAAAAGTCTGCTCTAAAAAGGAGCAGCGTTACAATTTGTTTGTTGATAACAAATGAATTGGCAAAACCTGTAGCTAGACTTTCTGAACTGCAACTGAAGACAAAAAATAGGTAATCGAATCTTTGAATGCCACTTTGCAGATTCCTATACAACTGCCCCCAAATTTCTGGAAATGCGTTGGCCACTTTACCGAAATTGGGAAAAGGTCAAGCCTTGCTGGAGGTCAAATTATTAAATGCAACGAACTTTACCAAACAAGGCAGGCTTTTATGAGCAAACATTTTCCTTTGCTTTAGATACCTCTGCTACAATCTGAAGTATAGCAGCTTTTAACTCCAAATAGTCATCCAGAGTATCGTAAATTTGATGAGAGATTCTTGCATAAGCTTTGAAACTAATGGGAGGAAGAGAATTACGGGGTTCAATACGTACAACTGAGGAATCAACTTTTGGAGGAGGCCTGAAATTGTTCTTGCCAACTTTCAAGAGATGTGAAACATGAGCTAGCAATTGAGTATTCACTGAAAGCCTACAATACAAATTGTCTCCTGGATTTGCGACAAGTCTCATGGCGAACTCCCTTTGGAACATGATAATGGCACATCTAAAAATTGGTCTGTGTGATAACAATTTAAATGTAAGCGGAGAAGATATCTGATAAGGAATATTTGCTACACACACATCGAAATAAGGCAGTTCACATTTAAGAACATCTTCTTGAATGACCTGTAGCAGAATGGCACTGCTTGTGCCTTGTACCCTACGCTGCAATTCCAGCACCACAGCTTGAATCTCCTCTACGATTTTATCAATATTCAGCAAAATGACTGCTGCCAACTTGGAGCGGAAAGACTATTTGAATTCGAAAAATCACTAAATGCTGATTAATTTGAGCTGGAGGGCTCAACGCGCCGCGCGCATGCCCAACGCGTCGCGCGATCTCTATGCGTCGCGAGCGTGTAAAAATACACTGGCAACTCATGCCCAGTAAACCGCACGCTCTCTATGCGCCGCACGCACCTTGTATGCGCCGCGCGACCCGACTCAACACAATTTCGACCTTCAAACATTAAATTCGTTTCTCCTGCAACTTTCTCTTTGATTTCACTGATGTTTCGAATGTATAACTGAATTATTAAAACACGACATATCTCTCATAGCAAAGAATTTGACCTTTGCTTCTTGAAAACCCATTTTGATGTTGCAGACCTTGACATTTTGCACCTAACTCTGTTTTCATCCTTCACGATTTTCCTCTTGGTTTAACTGATGATAAACTTCTTTTTGTCTGCTTGCAGGGATATTTAGCATGAAGTTTGGCAAGGTGACATAGAGCCTACATTTGAAATCTTCAAGACGGAAAATTACATGGTTATTACAAACAATTAATTTGCTAATTTCTTCTCCAAAATAGGGTTTTGGAGAAGAATCATCCTTGAGCATTAATGATGATGAAACTCTTGAAATAAGAAACTTATTGAACCTTCCTCTGGCCTGCACATGTTATTCAAGCACTTCTGAAGACAAAACCCTGGACTCAAGAAAGTGAAATGACTCTTTTTTGACAAACCCAGCACTTAATGACTGCAAATGACGAGAAATGAACTTTGGTGAATTTGACTCTGACAGAGAACTGATAAGACTGAGTCTAACATGATTAATGAATATAGAGTGTACTCTCCATTTGTGTGCAGTCTCCAGGTAAGTTCCTAGGATATAAGAGTTTGTTTACAACTTCCTACTTCTTTGAGATGTATTTATAGTTGTGTCATTTGATTAATGAATATAGAGTGTACTCTCCATTTGTGTGCAGATAATCACCTATGAACTGCAGTTTCTATCCAATCGAGTGTTCACCTATCATAATACAAGATAATATGCCTAAAAAGAAAGTCCTTGCTGGGGCTGTTAGCCGTCGGCTAGACTGCCTCTTGTTAGTGAAAACAATAACAAAAACAATCCGCCGCATTGAGATTCAGTACGTCACCCGTAGTTCTAATATACTCCGCACTTCAAAAACTTTGCCAAGTGACCTTCTAGGAAGGTCTTCCAATGTGAACAACGTGAAATGAAACTCTAATTCTCATCCTGTAATGGCCTAAGACGCGGTAAAAAGCAAACCGCATAACCATTTTTGTTTTTCAATATTCTTGTGTCATCTTTTACTTAACTTATTATTTACCAATAGAAATGAATGATATAAAATATAACTTTAAAAAGAATTAACAAATAAATCCAATTCAAAAGATAAATAAATAAATAAAACTTAAAAAATTCAAAAGACAAATTCACCTTAAAAAGTCAATCCTATTCTCCAATACTCCTTTTAACAATGTTTTGGAAATAAGTTGATATACGTTTAAAAAAAAAAAAAAACTAAATTTAAGATCCAAATTTTTAAACGCCCGTAATTGGAAATAAGTTAATATACGTTAAAAACTAAATTTAAAATCCAAAATTTTAAACATCCATAATTTTCAATTAGAAATAGAAAAAAAAAACAATGCATTTACATATGCAAATTTTAGCAACCCATAATTTTTGTAGTAAAAAGAAATGTTGTCCTGGTAATAAAAAATGTTCATAAAAAAACACTTCTATTAATGTCGTGCTGGTAAGAAATCTACAATAAAACTATAAGAAATAAAAGTTAGCCGTCTAAACTTTCCAAAATGATGGACCATCATCATTAAGTATGATCAAGGCCACCATAAGTTGTTAGTGGTTAAGTCTTGTTAATTTTCATATTATTTTGATTGTCTCCTATAGTAACCCAACAGAAGAGTGCAACGTCTTGTGGAAGAATCGAAAGCTAATCCACTAAACCAGTGACCAGATACAGGAGGAGGAGGCAAATGTCTCCAATTTGTGGTACCAGGTACGCCTATACAAAGAGCCGAACCATCCTCTTTTCTACGAACACAGATGATTCCCTTACAAGTACCCACAACGATGTGATGGGGAAAAGGAACTCTGTAGATTTCTGAACCACGTCCTTCTATAACCCAAGATTCTACGTCACCTTTCAAATCCCAGTGGACCTTTCAAATCCCAGTGGATCTGAATCAGAAACCCAGGGGTGGAATGCAACGACCAATTTGGAACATCTACTTGGAGGGCATCACGGGAAGACAGCAGAGAGTTCCATTCTTTACATACAGCCCTCATTTTGCCAAGAACTCTAATGGGCAGCCTGGCTAAAATCATATACAACAAATCTTCTGGGAGCCTTTGCCAGATTTCTGCTTCCATGGTTAGAAACCCTTTTCTTGTGGTTGACGAATCACTCTTTCTAAGAACCTCTACCCTCAGTTCGCTGTGTGTCAGAATCCAGCTTTGCTCCAAAGTCCGGAGAAGTGTTTCCTTTTATAATTTATATAGAGCTTAGAGACTCTTTATAGCTAAATTTATAACAGGTAAATTGGTAAACATTTAAAGTTATAATATAGATGCTATACTAAAATATATAAATAGCAATAATAAGTTAAGATTCATATTTACTTATTAAATAGAATAATGATTATGTAATCATATCTAAATTTAATGAATAAGTTCAAAGACTTACAATATATAATAATATTTTTAATCATTAATATATATTTTTAATTTATAGATAGGATTTGTTACCATACCAGGGCCAATATCATGGCTCATCAATACCACATGTCCAAAAATCATCTCTTATTTCACACCCAAAATATTTTGTAAATATTTTATTTGAATTTAATTTTGTAACATTTTTTATTAAATTATTATAATTACTTTTGAGATATATCTACACCTCTATCACATAAAAATATATAAGATATAAATAGTATCTATAAATTAAGATCTATTTCACCATATAAATCAAAATATTAAATATGGATATATCACAGTAATACTAATTGAAAGGTGACCACTATAGGGGTAATGTGTAGATGTAAAAAAATAATAAGCAAAAACAATTTCATTAAATTTCATTAATAAGCAAATAAAATTAATACTTACACTATAACAATATTTTTAACCAAGTATATTCACCACCACTTTATAGTCGATATTATTAACCATACAATATACCATGGGCCAATACGATGGCTAATCAATACCACATGCCCAAAAACCATCTCTCATTTCACAATCAAAATAATATGAAAATTAACAAGACTTAACCATGGATACTCACCCCACTTTGCCATGGTTATTATTAATCACATCATACCATGGGAAAATACCATGACTCATCAATACCACATGCTCAAAATTCATCTCTCATTTCACAATCAAAATATTTTATAAATATATTTTTTTAATTTTATTTTCTTACCTTTTTTGGTCGAGAGTCACCTGAGTATGGCAGAGTTGTAATGTCCACTTGTATTATGTTAACTAAATATTTTGACCTAGTCAAATTACGTAAAATAAAAAATAAAATTATTAATTAAAACATTTTGACTCAGTGAAATTATATAAAAGAAAAAATTAAATTAATAACTAAACTACCCTAGATCCATCTTAAATTCGGATCTATCAAGCTCTGAGGGGGATCAAATTTTTCAAGGTGCAAACCTTTCTTCAAATTTTGCGCTCAGAAAAGAGGTTTGCACCTTGAGAGAGTTGATCATTCTCGAGGCTTGATAGATCCGAAGTTAATATGGATCTAGGCTAGGAAACCTTGAAGAAGCCCACTTTTGTTGTGGAAGAAATTTGAAGAAGAACCATTGGTCAGGACATCAAATGACGCATTTGTGATATAACACATAATCCATTTAATGAAGGATATATTGAAACCTACATGAGTAAGCATCAATTTTATGTAGATCCAACTAGCTCTATCAAAAGATTTTGATAGGTCTATTTTAAGAATCATGCCTTTCAACTTCTCAGTATTTAAGCTATGAAGCCCCTCCTGAGCCACACCTATAGCTTCATGTATTTGATGGTCCTCCAAGAAGGGGAATTGTTCCTCTGAAATATGGAGAGATAAAATCAGATTAGGTCTGTTGATTATGATTTTGGCTATGATCTTGTATATGAAATTACACAGCGAGATCAGTCTGTAGTCATCAAATGTAGCTGAGTCATTCGACTTAGGAATAAGTGCCATGAATGTTGAATTTAATTTTCCATACATTTTCCTAGAGGTCCAACATTCCTCCACTACTTTCAGCAGGTCAAGACCAAGTAGATCATAGAAACTGAGGTAAAATTCTACGGTCTACCCATCTAGTCCTAGTATTTTATCCCTTTTAAGCTAGTTTAATACAACCTCAAACTCCTCCATAGTTAGAGGAGGTAATAAGTATTCATTGTCCTCAGTAGAAAATATAGGGAAGGCTTGAAAAATATTGATGATTTCCCCAATAGCAACCTCCCAAGGAGCCGAGAAGAGAGATTAGACGTGTTGAACTCCCATCCTGGCCAAATATCTAAAGTTTTATCCGCTATTTCTAGCAGCATATGGGAGGGACCAAATAATATTAATGGCTTTCCTTTCGTTCGCATATTGTTGAAATAATTTTGTGTTGTCATCCCCTTCCTCTAGCCATATCGCCCTAATTTTAAGCCCCCATGATTATTCTTTGACTTTCAAAAGTCTCCTTTTAGTCATTTCAAATTATATGAGGTGTAGTTTTGATTCATTTTATGAATATCCCCCTCCGCCAAACTTTTCCAATTGTTTCAATTTGATGTCAATTTTCTTTAAAGCTTCATTATCTCGTTTTCTTTTTCCTTTAAGCCTCTCCAATGTTATCCTCTTTAGATTAAAATGTTTCGCATTAAATTGTGAAGCAATCGATTTTTCCTCCCTATACTCACAAGGGCGCTAGTTCTCAGATACCAAATTCCTAAACTCCTCCTCTTTACTCCATGTTGCATGAAATTTGAAGGGTGATCTAGGCTTGTCGAAATGAACTGCTAACTGGAGATAGAAGGAGTTAGGATAAGATTGGTCCCCCAATCCAATCCATTGTTTGAATAGGAAGAATCATTCCAAGAGGGGTTCCTTAATCAACAAACGGTCCAATATTTTACTGATCATATCCTCACCAACTCGGCGATTTGTCCAAGTAAGGAGAGTTCTAGCCATATCGATGTCAATAAGATTGTGGGAGTCAAGAAGGTGGAAGAATTAATCTAAGAGAGAATCCACTTGTACATGTTTTCCCCAAAAAATTTCCCTTACAATAGAGAAACTAAGATCCCCGATAATAATCTTGCTTCATTTTTCATGAAAGATCTATTCATAATATCATTCCGAAACTAGAATTGATTCTAGAAAGGTCCATATACATTAACAACCCTAATTCGAATTGTAATATTTTTGTGAAAGCTTTGTAAAAGTGTCACCTTGGTAAAGAATTTTTGGAAGAAAGGTTTTTTTTTAGCATTTGTAGACTCGTCTATTTGTGGAAGCCAAGAAACAACGTTGTTTTTATTGCAATAAGTTGGAATGTCTACAATTTGTGTTTCTTGTTGAGTCGTAGTGAGCCAACACTCAACCAATGAGAAAATACAAGAGGCTAATAAATTCAAAGGGACAACACAAGATGTTTGATATCTTTTTATATCTAGAAGTGAAGAAGAAAAAGGATTCCTTTGCATTGACATGCATAAAAGAATCTATGGATGACAACATTCTTCACCTAATATCAGATGCCACAACAACCAAGGAAGCCTAAGATACCATTGAGAGGTTTTTTGGTGCAAGGGGGAGCATTGAAGTTGAAGATGAAGGTGGAACTATAGCAGCATATCTACAACAACGTGAAATTCTTTTTGAATCCCACCGTGCACCACCACAAGTGGATGAAAATTTGATGATTACAGCAACCGATATTGTTGATGATGATTTGATGATTCGAGCAACAGAGCTTCCTCATGACAATTTGATGATACCAACAACATAGCTTCTTCATGACCATTTGGTGAATCCAGCAACAAAGCTTGCTGATGAGAGTAAACTTCCATTGGAGTAGTCAATTACAATTTTAAATTTGATCAAGATTTTTTGGTTGATGATGATTGGTTGAAGATGAAATAAGAAAAAAATCATATAGAGATGATTTTATTCAATGATAAAATCACACTTGAGTCAGTGGAAGACAACATGTTTGCAACAGCACAAGTTAGTGAAGAAGAGACAAAGACAAAGACAAAGATAAACATAGAGAAAAAAACAGAGAAATGTAGATGCAAAGAAGGAAGTTCACAATGAGAAAATAGACACTGAGGTTCTAGAAGAGAAGGGTGCAACAGGAGAAATCTCTTATTTCATAGCAGAAGGAACAAAACCAATGTGGTTTTGGAGATCTGTTTTTACACTTACCATTGATTTCCAATGTGCAGGTAAACAAAAAAATTATGAAGAAGAGTTAAAATTCCTTGAAACATGGATTGCAACACCGTGTCTAGATGAGGTCTACGCAGAAGCTGTAGATATGAATTTTGAATACAACATGCATGATGAACACATCAATGAAATTTCCAGGTATTGAAGTTTTGAAGGGATAAAATATTATTCTCATCTTATGTTGTAGCAGATTGATAATGAAAAGCTCACTACAGAAGACAATATGCGGTAGCAGCCACCATACAAGTCATTTCTTGAAGAAGTCCAGGACATTCATATATATCCTGGAACAATATAAGACTTGCACCAACAAATAAAGAAACTGAGGTTTCAAGGATACAACAAAGAGAAAACATTGAAAGAATTTAGAGGCTACAGGATCTGGAAGAAGAGAAGAACTCATGACAACTCAGCTAGAACATAACTCATGACAACTCAAACATGCCTGCTGGTCTATGTCTCAGCTAGGCTTAAAACACCCAAGTTTCTTTTGTGAAATTCAAAAAAATCTACTACTAATGGATTTGTAAAGATATCAACCAATTGATCACTCATTCTACAAGGCTTCAAGTGAACTTTTCCATTGCTCACAAGTTCTCGAATAAAATGATATCTAGTATCAATATGCTTGCTCTTTTGATGAAACACACTATTCTTGGATAGTGCAATCGTTGATGTGTTGTCACGGTATATTGTTTTTGATCCTTACTGTTGCTGCTTGAGTCCATCCAATACTCTTCTTAACCATACTGCTTGACATGCTGCTGAAGTCGCTGCTACATATTATGCGTCTGCTAATGATAGTGTCACAATAGGTTGCTTCTTAGATGCCCATGATATCACTCCTGAACCGAGATGAAAAACATAACCGGATGTGCTCTTTCGATCATCCAAACTTCTTACAAAATCACTATCTGTATATCCAATCAATTCTTTCTTTTCTGCCCTTGCATACATTATGCCATAATCTCTAGTTCCTGCTATGTATCTCAAAATTATTTTTCCAAGACTTCAATGTGTGTCTTTTGGAGTCTCCATAAATCTGAAAATAAAACTTAATCCCTGCATAATATCTGGTCTTGTCGCTGTGAGATACATGAGGTTGCCAACCAATCTTTTGAACAGATTTGGATTGACATCTGCCCCTTCATCATCCTTACTTAACTTTGTACCTGTTGCAACTGGTGTAGGTACAGGTTTGCAATTATCCATCTTGAATCTTTTCAACAAATCTTTTGCATATTTATTTTGACAAATAAATATTCCTTTTTCAGATTGCTCAACTTATATGCCAAGAAAATATTTCATGAGACCAAGATCTGTCATCTCAAATTCTTTCATCATGGCTGCTTTAAATTCATCTAGCTCAAGATCACCTATAAAAATCATATCATCAGCATATAAGCAAACAATCAGAATCTATCCATGCTCATTTACCTTTGTGTATAAGGTAGGCTCAATGTTGCTTTTGCAAAATCCATTCTTGATCATGTAGCTGTCAATTCTACTATACCATGCTCTAGGTGCTTGCTTAAATCCATAGAGCGCTTTCTTCAATCTGTAAACTTTATCTTCTTTACCTTCAACTTCATATCCTAGAGGTTGTTGAACATAAATTTCTTCTTCTAAAATTCCATTCAAGAAGGTTGATTTGGCATCCATCTGATATACTTTCCACTTGTTCTGAGCTGTTGTCACTATAACTGCTCTTACAGTATCCAATCTGGCTACTGGAGAAAATGTTTCCCCAAAGTCTATTCTTGGTTACTATGATAATCATTTTGCTACAAGTCTTGCTTTAAATCTGTCAATCTCACCTTCCTCATTCACCTTTGTCTTGTACATCCACTTCACACCAATAAGATTTTTATCATTTGATAAATCAACCAAATCCCATGTATCATTCTTTTCAATTGAATTCATCTCTTCATCCATGGCTTGCACCCAATTGTCATCTTTGATTGCTTCTTCAAAAAAATAAGGTTGGAATTCCAACAATGCAAAATTTGAACTAACATCCAAATCATCATAAAACAAACTTCTCATATTTTTCTTACCATTGCTTCATTCATTACCTGATTCGCTGCTTGGATAATTCTAGTCCGTTGATCTGCTTGAAGATCCATGCTGCTCCGAAAATCTTGGAGTCCTTGTTGGTGTGACTCTGTTTGGTGTCTGCTCTCTTGGTTCTTGCTGCTCCTCTTCTTCTACAACATCCTCCTCCATCAATTGTGTCTGTGCATTGGTTAGTGTGTCTACAGTCCCATTCCATGACTCTTTTTCTTTGAACACAACATCTCTACTAATCATTTTCTTCTTGGTGACAGGGTTATACAATTTGTAAGATTTTGACTACTCACTATAATCAGTAAATATACATTTTTCACTTTGATAATCTAATTTGCCTCTTATTTGCTTAGTCACATGTGCATAGGGTACACATCCAAAAACTCTGAAATGAGATACACTGCATGACATACCTAACCATGCTTCTTCTGGAACTTTGTTCATCATGCTCTTTGTAGGGAATCCGTTTATCACATAAACAACACATGTAATTGCTTCTACCCAATACTCATTAGACAAGTGTCTTTCTCTCAACATGCTCCTTGTCATGTTCATGATGGTTCGGTTCTTTTTCTCTGCTACACCATTCTGATGTGGTGTGTATCTAGTTGTAAATTGTCTTCTAATTCCATGTTGTTTGCAGTACTCATGGAATGCCTTCGAATCGTATTCTCCACCACGATCCGATCTCAATACCTTGATCTGTCAATCACTTTGGTTCTCCACTAAGGCTTTGAACTCTTTGAACTCTGAAAAAAGTTTCAGAATTTTTCTTCAAAAATTAAACCCAAATCTTCCTGCTATAGTCATCAATAAAGGGTGAGGAAGTAACAGCTTCCACCAATCGACCGTGTCCTGATAGGTCCACACAAGTCGGTATGCACCAACTCAAGTGGTTTCTTTGCTCTGTAAGAGACTCCTTTAGGAAAACTTTCATGGTGTTACTTTCCCAAGATGCAACACTCACAAGTGCTTGCAGGTTCTTTGATGGGAGGTAAACCTCTGACCATCTATTTCAGCTGCAATAATCTTAAACCAGAAAAATGCTAGTGTCCAAACCGAAAGTGCCATAACCAGTAATCATCAGAACATGCAGTTGTAAAATAACTAACCTTGTCATTGTAGTTCATAATTAGAGGAAAGAGTCTATTCCTCGTCATCTGCACCTTTTCTATCAGTTGTTTTCTTGGGGATTTGTCGTAAATAACACAATGTTGCCCCTGAAAGATAACCTCCTTTCTGCGTCAATTAACCAACACTAATCAAATTGTGTTTGAGTCCAGGGACATAATATACCTCTGATATGGTCTTTGGCTCCCCCTGCTTGGTCACAATGTTGACCACTCCTTTGCCATCTACATCCACAATCTTGTTAGTCCCCAACTTTATCTCTATCTTCACAGATGCATCCAAATTTGCAACCAAATTCTTGTTGCCTGTTATGTGATTACTGCAACCACTGTCTAATAGCCAGACCTTATCAAACGGTTCATGCATGGTGTTGCATGCTAGAAACATAGATTCAGTATTCTTTGTACTAACATTAACTCCCTGATTTCCTTGATCAGCTATTTTCTTCCTACAATCACGAGCATAATGACCAAAACTATTGCAATAATAACACTTCACCTTTGATTTTTCAAACCTTTGATTGTTATGAAAGCTTCTGTTGTTGCTACTTCCACTTTGATGCTCATGCTCTTCTCAGCCATCTCTCTGACCACCATAGCTATCGCCTCGTCCTCTGCCTCGACCTCTTGAAATATAAACTTGACTTTTGAAGGGAGTTTTTAAAGTGGAATCCTTATTTCTGTCAATCCTTGCCTCATGCAATAGAAGGGATCTCATCAACTCATCAACTCTCAATTTTTCCAGATCCTTCGCTTCTTCTATAGCTGCTACCACAACATCAAACTTGGTAGACAAAGATCGAAGAACCTTCTCAATTACTGTTCGATCTTTAACATCTTCACAACAGATTTTTAACTGATTGACGATAGACATGACCCTATTCATGAAGGAATTAATGTCCTCTATCTCCTTCATCTACAGACTTTCAAAGTCTCTCATAGTATTCTGCAATTTAACAATATTAACTTTGGCCATACCTTGATAGCTTGTCGCCAAAGTTTCTCATGCTTCCTTTGCTGAAGAAATTATCATGATCTTCTGGAACACTGCTCGGTCCACTCCCTGTTGGATAAGAAGCAATGCTTGTGCATTCTTCCGCTTGTCTTTCTTCCATTGTTCCCTCTCTACATTACTAAGAGCTCGTTCCTCTGCATCATCTTGAGGTTCTGCAAACCCAAACTTGACATGATCCCATACATCATGTGCTCTTAGCATAGTCTCCATTTTAGTAGCCCACACATCGTAATATTTCCCAGTAAAAGATAGAAGTTGTGGCTGAAATTTTAATGTCGCCATCTTACCTCAAACAAAAATCTTCTCTGACAAAAACCCTAGATTTTTTTTCTTTTTACCTTTTAAAAACTTTGCAAAGATTCTTTTAAAAAATCTCTTTTATTTTTGTCTATATAATAAATCCTTCCTTTTATAAAAAAAAAAATTAGATAGAAAAACTTTTATAATAACCTTCAACTTTTAAAAAAATATTTTAAGAATTTCTTTTTTAAATATTATAAAAATACTTCTTTATAAAAACCCTTTTATAAACTCCTCTTTTTCAAAAAAGTTTTCTTATGTGAAAGCCTCTTCTTTTTGTTTAAAAAATTTTAAGCCTCGCACGTGACTTTCAAAATCGATTTGGAAAACCTTTAATGAAAATACTTTTTTTTTACCTTTCGACGGTCCCTTTAGTGTTTTGACCGAGCCGTTGGGTCACGGGTGGCTCGCCGCTGGCTGTCGGCTCAAATTTTTAAACTTGCTTCCGCACCCCGATGCCAGTGGATTAAATCCAAATTTTTTAAAATTGTGAAATTGAGCGAGTAGTCTTTAGTGCCGGTTTTTGAAGGCTTTTACGGTGTAATTTCTCTAAATTCCGGCGGGAAATGAGAAGTTTGATTGCTAACTTTGCACAATCAAAGTGCCCTAGAGGTTTTTGAGAGTGCTAAATCAATATATAGAGTCAAAAAAATCAATTTGAATAACAAAAACCAATACTTTATCTCAAAAAATTTCACCAGATTCCGGCACCTGAAACTTCAAAAAATCTGAGAGGGATCAAATTTCTCAAGGTGCAAACCTTTCTTCAAATTTTTCACTCAGAAAAGGGGTTTGCACCTTGAGAGAGTTGATCCTTCTCGCGGCTTAATAGATCCAGAGTTAAGATGGATCTAGGCTAGGAAACCTTTAAAAAGCCCCCTTTTGTTGTGGAAGAAATTTGAAGAAGAACCATTGGTTGGGACATCAAATGAAGCATTTGTGATATAACACATAATCCATTTAATGAAGGAGATGTTGAAACCTACATGGGTAAGCATCAATTTTATGTAGATCCAACTAGCTCTATCAAAAGCTTTTGATAGGTCTATTTTAAAAATCGTTCCTTTCAACTTCTTAGTATTTAAGCTATGAAGCCCCTCCTGAGCCACACCTATAGCTTCATGTATTTGATGGTCCTCCAAGAAGGGGAATTGTTCCTCTGAAATATGGAGAGAGAGAATCATATTGGGTCTGTTGATTATGATTTTGGCTATGATCTTGTTTATGAAATTACATAGCGAGATCAGTCTGTAGTCATCAAATGCAGCTGAGTCATTTGACTTAAGAATAAGTGCCATGAATCTATAATTTAATTTTCCCTACATTTTCCTAGAGGTCCAAGATTCCTCCACTACTTTCAGCAGGTCAGGACCAAGTAGATCATAGAAACTGAGGTAAAATTCTATGGTCTACCCATATGGTCCTAGTATTTTAACCCTTTTAAACTAGGTTAATACAACCTCCAACTCCTTCATAGTTAGAGGAGTTAATAAGTATTCACTATCCTCAGTAGAAAATATAGGGAAGGCTTGAAAATATTCATGATTTCCCCAATAGCAGCCTCCCAAGGAGCCAATAAGAGAGATTGGACGTGTTGAACTCCCTTCATGGCCAAATATCTAAATTTTTATCTACTATTTATAGCAGCATATGGGAGGGACCAAATAATATTAACGGCTTTCCTTCCTTTCGCATATTGTTGAAATAATTTTGTGTTGTCATCCCCTTCCTCTAGCCATATCGCCCTAATTTTAAGCCTCCACGACTCTTCTTTGGCTTTCAAAAGTCTCCTTTTAGTCATTTCAAATTGTATGAGGTGTAATTTTGATTCATTTGATGAATATCCCCCTCCGTCGAACTTTTCCAATTGTTTCAATTTGTCATCAATTTTCTTTAAAGCTTCATTATCTCATTGTCTTTTTCCTTTAAGCCAATCCAATGTTATCCTCTTTAGATTAAAATGTTTTGCATTAAATTGTGAAGCAATCGATTTGTCCTCCCTATAATCACATTAGCACTAGTTCTCAAATACCAAATTCCTAAACTCCTCCTCTTTACTCCATGTTGCGTTAAATTTGAAGGGTGCCCTAGGCTTGTCGAAATGAGCTGCTAACTAGAGATATAAGGGGTTATGATAAGATTGATCCCCCAATCCAATCCATTTTTTGAATAAAGGGAATCGTTCCAGGAGGGGTTCCTTAATCAAAAAACGATCCAATATTTTAGTGATCATATCCTCACCAACTCAGTGATTTGTCCAAGTAATAAGAGCTCTAGCCATATCGATGTCAATAAGATGATGGGAGTCAAGAAGGTGGGAGAAGTAATCTAAGAGAGAATCCACTTGTACATGTTTTCCCCAAAAAAAATCCCTTCCAATAGAGAAACTAAGATCCCCCATAATAATCATGCTTCATTTTTCATGAAAGATCTATTCATAATATCATTTTGAAATTAGACTTGATTCTAGAAAGGTCCATATGTATTAACAACCATAATTCGAATTAGCTCTAGGCATTGTGATATTTTTGTGAAAGATTTGTAAAAGTGTCACCTTGGTAAACAATTTTTGGAAGCAAGTTATTTTTTTAGGATTTGTAGAGTCGTCTATTTGTGGAAGCCAAGCAACAACATCGTTTTTATTGCAGTAAGTTGGAATGTCTACAATTTGTGTTTCTTGTTGAATCGTAGTGATCCGACACTCAACCAATGAGAACATCCAAGAGGCTAATATAGTCGAAGGGACAACACGAGATGTTTGATATCTTTTTATACCTAGAAGTGAAGAAGCAAAAGGATTCCTTTGCATTGACATGCATAAAAGAATCTATGGATGACAACATTCTTCGCCTAATATAAGATGCCACGACAACCAAGGAAGCCTGAGATACCATTGAGAGGTTTTTGGTGCAAGGGGGAGCATTGAAGTTGAAGATGAAGGTGGAAATATAGCAGCAGATCCACAACAACATGAAATTATTGTTGAATCCCACCGTGCACCACCACAAGTGGATGAAAATTTGATGATTCCAGCAATAGATCTTGCTGATGATGATTTGATGATTCCAGCAACAAAGCTTCCTCATGACAATTTGATGATAGAAAAAACATAGCTTCTTCATGACCATTTGGTGAATCCAGCAACAAAGCTTGCTAATGAGAGTAAACTTCCGTTGGAGCAGTCAATGACAATTTGAAATTTGATCAAGATTTGTTGGTTGATGATGATTGGTTGCAGATGATGTAAAAAAAAAATCATATAGAGATGATTTTATTCAATGATAAAATCCCACTTGAGTCAGTGGCAGACAACATGTTTGCAGCAGCACAGGTTAGTGAAGAAGAGACAAAGACAAAGACAGAGATAAAGATAGAGAAAAAAAAGAGATAAATGCAGATGCAAAGAATGAAGTCCACAACGAGAAAATAGAGATAGAGGTACAAGCAGAGAAGGAAGTGCAACAGGAGAAATCTCTTATTGCATAGTAGAAGGAACAAAACCAATGTGATTTTGGAGATGTTTTTACACTTACCATTGACTTCCAATGTGCGGGTAAACAAAAAAATTATGAAGAAGAGTTAAATTTCCTTGAAACATGGATTTCAAAACCATGTCTAGGTGAGGTCTACACAGAAGCTCTAGATATGAATGTTGAATACAACATGCATGATGAACACATCAATGAAATTTCCAGGTATTGAAGTTTTGAAGGGATAAAATATTATTCTCATCTTATGTTTCAACATATTGATAATGAAAAGCGCACTACAAAAGACAATATGTGGTAGCATCCCATATCCAAGTCATTTCTTGAAGAAGACTAGGGCATTCATAAAGATCCTGGAACAATAGAATACCTACACCAGCAAATGAAGAAACTAAGGTTTCAAGGATACAACAAAGAGAAAAAGTTGAAAGAATTTAGAGGCTACAGGATCTAGAAGAAGAGAAGAAGAAAATTAAATCTAGTTGAAATCATTTTTTTAAATTGTAAGACTCGCTGAGACATAGACCCGTAGGTATATTAATTAAATTGTTATGTGGTTGTACTTAAGGGGGATTATTGGAGAATATAATTCCAACCACCTGCTAGGTGTCAAAACTGTCCATGCAAGTGTCTCATTTCAGTTTCACTTAGTCCAGTCTCACTGCATTCATCTAATGTTGATGTCTCCAATGTAATATTATTTAACTAATTCGTAATATTGAAAAGAGAAATCCTATGTTCCACTACTTTTCAGTTTTTATGTCTTGTCAATGTACTATTACTTTTTCAACTTTTTCAGATCTTATAACCTATAAATTTTTTCAACTTTTTCTCTTTTTTGTATCCTTGAAACCTCAGTTTATTCATTTGCTTGTGCATGTATTCTGTTGTTCCAAGATCTCTAAGCATGTCCTGAACTTCTTCAAGAATTGACTTGTATGTGGGCTTCTACAACATTTTGTCTTATGTAGTGTGCTTTTCATCATCAATCTGCTGCAACATAAGATAAGAATAATATTTTATCCATTCGAAAACTTCAATACCTGGAAATTTCGTTGATGAGTTCATCATGCATGTTGTCTTAAACATTCATATCTACATCTTCTGTGTAGACCTCCTCTAGACATGGTGTTGCAATCCATGTCATAATTTTTCTATTTACATGCAAATTGGAAATCAATTGTATGTGTAAAAACATCTCCAAAACCACATTGGTTTGTTCCTTATGCTCTGCAATAAGAGATTTTTCCTTTTGTGCTTCCTTCTCTGCCTCTACCTCTGTCTCTTTTTTCTCGTTGTGGGCTTTCTTCTTTGCATCTTCCTTTATCTCTGTTTTTGTCTCTATATTTATCTCTTTCTTTGTCTTTGTCTCTTCTTCACAAACATGTGCTGCTACAAAAAGGTTGTCTTCCACTGACTCAAGTGGGATTTTATCACTCAATAAAATCATGTCTATATGATTTTTTTGTTACATCGTCTGCAACCAATCATCATTAGCCAACAAATATTGATCAAAGTTAACATTTTCATTCACTGCTCCAATGGAATTTTTACTCTCATCAGCTACATATGTTGTTGGATTCACCAAATGGTCATGAAGAAGCTATGTTGTTGGTATCATAAAATTTTCATGAGGAATCTCTATTGCTGGAATCATCAAATCATCATTTGCAAGTTGTGTTGCAGGAATCATCAAATTTTCATCTACTTGTGGTTGTGCACGGTGGGATTCAACAAGTGTTTCATGTTGATGTATATCTACTACTATAGATACACCTTCATTTTCAACTTCAATGCTCCCCCTTGCACCAAAACACCTCTCAATGGTATCTTAGGCTTCCTTGGTTTCCGTAGCATATGATATCAGGGGAAGAATGTTGTCATCCACTAATTCTTTTATGCATGTCAATGCAAATGTATCCTTTTTCCTCTTCACTTCCAGATCTAAAAAGTTCTCAAACATCTTGTGTTGTCCCTTCGACTTTCTTAGCCTCTTGGATTTTCTCATTTGTTGAGTGTTGGCTCACTACGACTCAACAAGAAACATAAATTGTAGACATTGCAACCTACTGCAATAAAAATGACATTGATGTTTGGCTTCCACAAACAGACAAGTCCAAAAATGCTAAAAAAATACCTTGCTTCCAAAAATTCTTTACCAAGGTGACACTTTTACAAATCTTTCACAAAAATATCACAATGCTTAGAGCCAATTCAAATTAGGGTTGTTAATGTATATGGACCTTTCTAGAATCAAGTCTCCTTTCATAATGATATTATGAATAGATCTTTCATGAAAAATGAAGCATGATTATTAGGGGGTATTTTAGTTTCTCTATGGGAAGGGAAAAAATTTAGGGAAAACATGAACAATTGGATTCTCTCTTTGATTACTTCTCCTACCTTCTTGACTCCCACCATCTTATTGACATCGATATGGCTAGAACTCTCCTTACTTGGATAAAACACTGAATTTTTGAGGATATGATCACTAATTTATTGTGTTAGGTCCCTATATTACTAGTGTAGTCCCTTATCGTTGTTAGTGTGGCCCCTTATTGTTATTGTTGTACCCTTGTAACCCCTATATTGTTATTATTGTGCCCTTAAATTGTTATTGTTAGGTCAGCTAGGATTATATTGTGACCTCACGGACTCCTATATACAGAAAGGAGGTTTTTTCATTTGGATCATCCAAGAATTTTTCATTTATGTAATATACAAGAGGTTTTCCCCTCGAAGTGGCTTATTTCTAAGATGTTGATCTCTCTTTTCTTCTATTTTTTGAGTTGGTTTCATAACATTTGGTATCAGAGCTTTTGATTCTAGGGTTTCACTGCTTCAACCAGGTCATCGTGGAATTTTTGCTATAATTTTTTTTCTACGAGGTTTCAAACACAAACAAAAAACCCATTTCGAAGAAATCCTGAGGAATGTTGTGTAAAAATTTCAATATTTTTAGAGATATGATTTGTGGAATTTAGGGTTCTTTCAGGCTCATGAATTTCATCTCAAAGAGGTGACATTGTGAAAATCATCATAACTCTCTCTTTATGAACATTAGATTGAAATTATGTAAAAAGTGGCCGCAAGTACATGGAGTGTAGTTTCTTGTGTATAAATTTAAATCCAAAGGAGGGAACGGTGACATGTGGCATGTCGTACAAGTTCTCTCTACTGAATGAGTCCATAATTAGGTCATTGTGGGAGACTGGTCATAAATTTACCTTGAATAATCCAAATCAAGTCAGACATGTGGCATTGGAAATAATATTCAGAGGGATACTATAGGACCAAAGATACAATCTTAGGGATTCTAAATTACAAAGATACATCAATTTCAATATCGAGCTCCTCAAAATCAAGAAAAAGGTATGTATTTTTTTTCGAATTGCATAAGTCTTGTTTGAAAAATCAATTTGAAGTGATTCTAAGGGCATATTGAAGCATAGATATCAGTATTGGGTTCTAAAATTCCCCTAAAATTAATTAAACACCAATTAATCCCTCAGAATAGTCTACTATGACTCATGAATATGAAGAAGTGCAACATGATATATCAAAATTACAAGACCAGGTGCATCAAATTTCGCTCTTGCAAAGAGCAATAAAAAATGAAATGGAATTTTTGAAAAAAGGAGTGGAAGCTAAGACGGTTTGTTTGAAGAAGGGCATGGAAGCTAATATGGATGGTTTGAAGAAAGATATGGAAGCTAATATGGATGTTTTGAAGAAATGCATGGAAGCTAAGATGTATGGTTTGAAGAATGACATGGAAGACATGGAAGCTAAGATCGATGGTATAGAAGAAAAAACGAAAGACAAAATGGAAGACATGAAGAATGATCTAAAATCAGACATGGAAGCTTTGAAGTAAGGATTGAAAAAGTTGATACAAGAAATGATTCCTGGTGAAAATATAATAGAGGAAACTCATGATGAGAAAAAAAAAATGTTAATCATGATTTCATAAACTCTAATTTTGGATTGAAGACCCACCATATTCTAAACATCGATATGAGGAAGTCTGATGGCAACGATTTCGTAGCATGGATACTACAGATGGAGCAATATTTTTTTCTCAATAATGTGCAAAACTCACAAAAGGTACACATTGCAACTTTACATTTAGAAAAAAATACATTTGTATGGTATCGATGGCTTTACTCCCATAAAAAAATTGTCTCTTAGTCAATTTTGATGGAGGAAATGATAGAACATTATGAGGATACAAAGAGCAACACATTCTTTAGCCAATTGACAAATCTCAAACAAAAGGGTTCAATGGCGGAGCACATTGAGGACTTCACTAAATTGAATATAAGGGTAACTGATATTCCATAGAAAGATAGGATTGATGTATTCATATTGACTTTAAAGGATAACATCTAACATGAGTTTCACCTTTGGGAACCTGATTCATTGGAGAAGGCATTCAGGTTGATAAGAAAAATTTAATGTAAAATTATGGTGACAAGGAAACCTACCACTCACATCTATTAAGATAGAAGTGTTGCTACTCTTAAACTTCCACAACCTACAAGGTTTACACCAAAAAAATTGGAATAAAAAAGAGAAAAAGGGATTTGCTACATTTGTGATAGAAAATACACTAAAGGCCATAAGTGTGCTGAGAAGAAAATATTTTACATAGATTTTGAAGAGGAGGATGAAAATGAACAAGAAACCTCAAAATAAGAGGATATACACCAAGAACCAACCCTATAGAAAGAAGAAATGATTCTGACCATATGGTGTAATGCATTGGCAGGAATTACCAATCCTCAAACTCTCAAGATAGAAGGGCATATCAAGAAGAAAATTTTAATAATGTTGATTGATTCGGGTAGTACCCATAATTTTATTCATTGTAAGGTAGCCAAGGAATTGAATTGCTTCCTATATGCAACAACAAAATGTCAAGTGATGGCTGCAAATGCAGGAACTATAAATTTCTCTGGAAAATGCCATAATATCAAGATAACCATGGGGTGATATATATTGAATAGTCCAATTCTTTCCATTCCAAAGGGAGGTGTTGATGTTGTACTAAAATTACAATGGTTACAATCTTTGGGGACAATATCTTTAAATTTTCAAGAAATTTTCTTGAATTTTTTTCAAAAGGAAATCAATTTTAATTATGGGGAATCGCGAGGAAGCCAGGAAACATAATAATCTCTAATGCCATGACAAAGCTTATGAAGAAATAACAAAGAGGCGTAATTGCGCAATTATGCTCACTAGAAGTTCCAACATCAAAATCATCTATTTATCGATATCTCCAAAAATTCTTGCACAATCATTCCAAGTGTTTGAAACTCCCAAAGGGCTCCCACCTATTTGTGATCATGATCATGCTATTCATTTGATTCCAGGAAGTGCTCCTCCAAATATCAGGCCTTACAGATATCCTTATGTCCAAAAGAGAAAAATTGAACGAATGATTGCATAAATGTTAGAGGCTAGTATAATTCAACCTAGTCAAAGTTATTTCTCTGCTCCAGTAGTATTCATGCACAAGAAGGATGGATCATGGTGCATGTGCCCAGATTATAGGAAGCTCAGTAAGATCACTATTAAAGATAAATTTCCCATTCCTGTGATTGATGAATTACATGGAGCAATTTATTTTACCAAGTTGGATCTTCATTCAGGATATCATCAAATTAGAATGAAGACTGAAGATATTCAAAAAAAAACATTTCGAGCTCATGAGGATCGTTATATATTTTTGGTCATGCCTTTTAGCCTTACCAATGCACCTTCTACATTTCAAGGCTTGATGAATTCCATTTTCAAACCCTTCCTTAGAAAATTTGTGTTAGTATTTTTTGATGATATACTAATCTACAATAGGTCTATAGAAATGGTGACCTTACCTAATGGGAAGACACTTCAAGGTAAAAAATTGAACATGATAGTCTTAAATACTTTTTGGAACAAAGTCTATCTTCAAATACTTTTTGGAACAAATATTATCGTCAGAAGAGCAGAAAAAATGGGTCACAAATATGTTGGGTTATGACTTTGAAATCATCTACAAAAAATGGAAGCTAAATGTTGTTGCATATGCACTCTCAAGAAAGAATTAAGAGGTGGAAGCATTGCTTTGTGCCATTTCTATTATCCAACCAGATTGGATAACCGAAGCAAGGGATGAATGGAAAAAGGATGAAGAAGTGTGGACACTCATTCAAAAGTTGCAACAAAATCCTAGTACACCTGAAACATTTAGTTGGAAAAATGATTCCTTATGGTACAAAGATCGCTTATATATTTGTAATAATTCCCAACTAAAACAAAATATTCTTTTGGAATTACACACTTCTCCCTTAGGAGGACACTCAGGATTTTTAAAAACTTAACAAAGGGTGAAGAAAGATTTTTTTTTTGGATGGCCTTAAATTTGATATTCAAAATTTTGTTGTGGAATGTTTGGTTCACCAGCAAAATAAAGTTGAGACAATTAAGACCTCGGGTCTTCTATAGCCTTTATCCATTCCAATTCAACGTTTGGAGGAGATTTTAATGGATTTTATCACAGGCTTACCCAAGTCTAAAGGAAAGAGTGTCAGCATGGTGGTAGTTGATAGACTTACCAAGTATGCACACTTTTATCACCCATTTAAAGCAAGTACAGTTGCTACTACATTTATGGAAACAATTCAAAAGCTACATGGAAACCCAAAGATTATTGTAAGCGACAAAGATCCCATTTTTACTGGAAGTTTTTGGACAGAATTATTTTCTTATTTGGGTACTCAACTAGCTCATAGCTCATCTTATCATCCTCAATCCAATGGGAAAATTGAGATGGTGAAAAAAAAAATGGAAGTATATATTCTTTGTTTTGTATTTGATAAACAAACACAATGGGTCAAGTGGTTACCTCTAGATGAATGGTGCTATAACACTTCCTTCCATACTGTAGCAAAAATGACCCAATTTATGGCACTTTATGGATATCATCCACCGTCAATCACATCATATTTAAGAGAAAATTCTAAGGTTCAAGCAGTGGAAGATCACATCGAGCATCAACAACAAGTTCTCTAACTCTTAAAGGTTAACCTAAATTTGGCACAAAGTCGAATGAAACAATAGGAATATCAACATCGTAATGAGAGAAGTTTTTAAGTAGGAGACTGGGTATTTTTACAGCTACAACCATACAAACAAATGTTCCTCAAGCAAGCTAAAAAGGATAATAAATTATCTCCAAAGTACTATGGTCCTTACAAGGTGTTGAAAAATATTAGTACTATGGCATACAAATTGGGGCTTCCTGCTTCTTCTCGAGTGCATCCAGATTTCCATGTTTCATGCTTAAACAAGGTTATAGGTGACAAACTTCCAGTTCAAACAATATTTCCATAACTTAACGAGGAAGGAAAAATTATATTGGAACCAGAAGCAGCCACGGAAACAAGAACTCGATAGCTACAAAATCGATCAATTTCAGAGTATCTCATCAATTGGAAGAACTTACCCATTGAATATTCAACATGGGAGGATGATAATTTTATACAAACTCATCCAGAGCTACTCAAGCATTGAGGACAACACTCTTTTTAAGGAAATGGGCATGTTAGGTCCCTATATTACTAGTGTACTCCCTTATTTTTGTTAGCGTAGCCCCCTTATTGTTGTTTTTGTACCCTTGTAACCCCCATATTGTTATTATTGTGATCTTACATTATTATTATTAGGTCTGCTAGGATTATATTGTGACCCCATCGACTCTTATATATAGAAAGGAGGTTTTTTCATTTGGATCATCCAATAATTATTCATTTATGTAATGTAAAGTAGGTTTCTCCCTCAAAGTGGATTATTTCTAAGGCTTTGATCTCTCTTTTCTTATATTTTTGGAGCTAGTTTCATAACAAACTGGACCGTTTGTTGATTAAGGAACCCCTCCTGGAACGATTCAAACTATTCAAACAATATATTGGATTGGGGGATCAATCTTATCATAACCCCTTCTATCTCTAGTTAACAGTTCATTTTGATTGAGTCATAGTGAGTCCATTTATCGCACTTTATGGGAGAATAGCAGCACCAACACTCAACAAATGATAAAAGAAACTCCAGCAATAGAGCTTCCTCGTGAGATCCTGTAGCCTCTAAATTTTTTCAACTTTTTCTCTTTCGTGTATCCATGAAACCTCAATTTCTTCATTTGTTGGTGCAGATCTTCTATTGTTCCAGGATCTCTAAGCATGTCCTGGACTTCTTCAAGAAATGACTTGTATGTGGGATGCTACCACATATTATCTTTTTTAGTGTGTTTCTTCATCAATCTGCTGCAACATAAGATGAGAATAATATTTTATCCCTTCAAAACTTAAATACCTGGAAATTTCATTGATGTGTTCATCGTGCATGTTGTCTTCAACATTCATATCTACAGCTTTTGTGTAGACCTCATCTAGACATGGTGTTGCAATCTATGTTTCATGGAACTTTAACTCTTCTTCATAATTTTTTTGTTTACCTGCACTTTGGAAATCAATGGTAAGTGTAAAAACATCTCCAAAACCACATTGTTTTTGTTCCTTCTGCTCTGCAATAAGAGCTTTCTCCTGTTGCGCTTGCTTTTCTACCTCTACCTCTGTCTCCATTTTCTCGTTGTGGGATTTATTCTTTGCATTAGCCTTTATCTATGTTTTTTTCTCTATCTTTATCACTGTCTTTGTCTTTGTCTCTTATTCACTAACCTATGTTGCTACAAATAGGTTGTCTTCCACTGATTCAAGTGGGATCTTATCACTAAATAAAATCATGTCTGTATTATTTTTTTGTTACATCATCTACAACGAATCATCATTAGCCAGCAAATATTGATCAAAGTTAACATCGTAATTCACTGCTCCAATGGAATTTTTACTCTCATTAGCAAGCTTTGTTGCTCGATACACCAAATGGTCATGAAGAAACTATGTTGTTGGTATCATCAAATTGTCATGACGAAACTCTCTTGTTGGAATCATCAAATCATCATCAGCAAGCTCTGTTGCTGGAATCATCAAATTTTCATCCACTTGTGGTTGTGCACAGTGGGATTCAAAAAGTGTTTCATGTTGCTATAGACATGATGTTATAGATCCACCTTCATTTTCAACTTCAATGATCCCCCTTGCACCAAAACACCTCTCAATGGTATCTTAGTCTTCCTTGGTTGTGGTGGGATCTGATATCAGGGGAAGAATGTTGTCATCCACAGATTCTCTTATGCATGTTAATGAAAAGGAATCTTTTTTCCTCTTCTGGATCTAAAAAAATCTCAAACGTCTCGCGTTGTCCCTTTGACTTTCTTAGCCTCTTGTATTTTCTCATTTGTTGAGTTTTGGCTCAATATGACTCAACAAGGAATAAAAATTGTATACATTGCAACTTACTACAATAAAAACGACATCGCTGCTTCGATTTCATAAACAAACGAGTCTACAAATGCTAAACAAATACCTTGCTTCCAAAAATTCTTTACCAAGGAGACACTTTTACAAAGCTTTCACAAAAATATCACAATGCCTAGATCATGAAAAATGAAGCATGATTATTAGGGGGGATATTATTTTCTCTATTGGAAGGGAAAAATTTTGGGGAAAGCATGTATTGTACAAGATTCTCTCTTAGATTTCTTCTCCTACCCTATTGACTCTTTCCATCTTATTGGCATCGATATGGCTAAAACTCTCCTTACTTGGATAAATCGTCGATTTGGTAAGGATATGATCACTAAAAGGCTGTATTAGGTCCCTATATTACTAGTATAGTCCCTTATTGTTGTTAGTGCAGCCTCCTTATTGTTATTGTTGTACCCCTGTAACCCCCATACTTTTATTATTATACCCTTACATTAGTATTGTTAGTTCGGCTAGGATTATATTGTGACCCCATGGAATCCTATATATAGAAAGGAGGTTTTGTTATTTGGATCATCCAAGAATTGTTCATTTATGTAATGTAAAGGAGTTTTTCCATGCGCAATAGCTTATTTCTAAGGCATTGATCTCTCTTTTCTTCTATCTTTTGAGCTGGTTTCATAACATTTGGTATCATAGCTTTAGATTCTAGTGTTTTGTTGCTTCAAACAGGTCATCTTGGAGTTTTCTCTATAATTTTTTTTCTACAAGGGTTCAGACACTAAAATAAAAAACTCATTTCGAAGAAATCTTGAGGAATGTTGTGTACAAATTTTAGATCTTGGTTTGCAATATTTTTGGATATTTTCTCTGTGTAAGTTAGGGGTTTTGAAAGCTCCTAAATTTCATATAAAATAGGTTACCTTGAGAAAATCATCATAACTCTCTCTCTGAGCATCAGATTGGAATGTGGTAAAATGTAGCCACAATCACACAGACTGTAGTTTCCTATGTATCAATTTCAAAGTCGAAGGAGGAAACATTGACATATGGCACGCCATACAAGTTCACTCTACTGAACAAGTCCATAATTAGGTCATTGTGGGATATTGGTCATATATTTGTCTTGAAGAATCCAAATCAGGTTAGACCTGTGGCATTGGAAAGAAGATTCATAGGGATACTATAGGACCGAAGATTGGATTTCAGGGATCCTAAATCAGAGAGATACAACATTTTCAATATTGAGCTCCTAAAAATCAACAAAAAAAGTGTGTATTTGTTTTTCGAATTGCATAAGTCTTGTTTGAAAACTCAGTTTGAATTGACTCCAATGGCATATTGAAGCATAGATATCGGTATTGGGTTCTAAAATTCTTCCTAAAATGAATTAAACACCCATAAGCCCTCAAAATACTCTACCATGACTCATGAGAATAAGTGAAATATGATATATCAAAATTACAAAAGTAGGTGCACCAAATTTCGCTCTCGCAAAGAGCAACAAAAACTGAAATGAAATTTTTGAAGAAAGGCATAGAAGCTAAGATGGATGGTTTGAAGAAGGGCATGGAATTTAATATGGATGGTTTTAAGAAAGGCATGGAAGCTGATATGGATGGTTTGAAGAATGGCATGGAAGACATGGAAGCTAAGAATGATGGTATAGAAGAAAAAATGAAAGACAACATGGAAGACGTGAAGAATGATATAAAATCAGACATGGAAGGTTTGAAGGAAGGTTTGAAAAAGTTGATACAATAAACTATTCCTAATGGTGAAAAGATAGTAGAGTAAAATCATGATGAGAACAAAATAAATGTTAATCGTGTTTTCATAAACTCTAATGTTGGATTGAAGACCCACCATATTCCAAATATCGATATGAGGAAATTTGATGGCAAGGATCCCGTAAAATGGATAATACAAATGGAGCAATATTTTGATCTCAATAATGTGCAAAACACACAAATGGCACACATTGCAACTTTATATTTAGAACAAAATACATTTGTATGGTATCGATGGCTTTGCTTCCATTAAAAAATTGTCACTTGGTAAATTTTTACGGAGGAAATGATAGCACATTATGAGGATACAAAGAGAAACACCTTCTTTAGCCAATTGATAAATCTCAAACAAAAGGGTTCAGTGGTGGAGCACATTGATGACTTCCAAAAATTTAATATAAGGGTAGTTGATATTCCATAGGAACACAAGATTGATGTTTTCATATGGACTTTAAAGGATAAAATCCAACATGAGGTTCACCTTTGGGAACCTGATTCATTGGAGAAGGCATTTAGGTTGGCAATAAAAATTGAATGTAAAATTATGGCGACAAGGAAGCCTACCACTCACATCTATAAAGATGGATGTGTTTCTACTCCTATACTTCCACAACCTACAAGGTTGACACCACAACAATTGGAATAAAAAAGAGAAAAAGGGCTTTGCTACAATTGTGATAGAAAATACACTAAAAGTCATAATTGTCCTCAGAATAAATTATTTTACATATATTTTTAAGATGAGGGAGAAAATGAACAAGAAACTTCAAAAGAAGAGGATATACAACATGAACCAAACCTAGAGAAAGAAGAAATGAGTCTGACCATATCGTGTAATGCATTGGCAAGAATTACCACTCCTCAAACTCTCAAGATAGAAGGACATATCAAGAAGAAAAAGGTAATAGTTTTGATTGATTTGGGTAGTACCCATAATTTTATTCATTGTAAGGTAGAAAAAGTATTGATTTTATTCCGATATCCAGCACCAGAATGTCAAGTGATGGTTGCAAATGTAGGAACTATAAATTGCTTTGGAAAATTCCATAATATAAAGTTATCCATGGGGTAATATGTATTGAATAGTCCAATGCTTTACATTCCAATGGGATGTGTTGATGTTGTACTAGGAGTACAATGGTTACAATCTTTGGGGATGGTAACTTTTAATTTTCAAGAACTTTTCTTGAAATTATTTTCATACGGAAAGGAAGTTGAATTACAGGGTATAACAAGGAAGTCGGGAAATATAATAAGCTTTAATGTCATGACAAAGCTTCTGAAGAAAGAACAACGAGGCGTAATTGCACAATTATGCTCACTAGAAGTTCCAACATCAAAATAATCTATTTATCTAGATCTCTAAAAAGTCTTGCACAATCATTCCAAGGCATTTGAAACTCCCAAAGGACTCCCACCTATTCGTGATCATGATCATGTTGTTCATTTAATTCCTAGAAGTGTTCCTCCAAACATTAGGCCTTACAGATATCCTTATGTCCAAGGGAGCAAAATTGAATGTATGATTGCATAAATGTTAGAGGCTGGTATAATTCAACCTAGTCAAAGTTATTTCTCTGCTCCAGCAGTATTGGTACACAATAAGGATGGATCATGGCGCATGTGTCTAGATTATAGGGAGCTCAATAAGGTCACTATTAAAGATAAATTTCCCATTTCTGTGATTGATGAATTATTGGATGAATTACATGGATAAATTTATTTTAACAGGTTGGGCATTCGTTCAGGATATCATCAAATTAGAATGAAGACTGAAGATATTAGGAAAAAAACATTTCGAACTCATGAGGATCATTATGAATTTTTGGTCATGCCTTTTGGCCTTACCAATGCACCTTCTACATTTCAAGGGTTGATGAATTCCATTTTCAAACCCTTCCTTTGAAAATTTATGTTATTATTTTTTGATGACATACTAATCTATAGCAGGTCTTGGAAGGATCATGTTCAACATGTTGACAAGGTGCTCAAACTATTGGAGGAGAAAAAATTATATGAAAAAAGCTCCAAATGTTTCTTTGGAGTACAAGAGGTGGAATATCTGGGTCATATTGTATCTCACGAGGGTGTTAAGGTAGACCCTAAAAAAAATTAAAGCCATTAAGGAATGGAAAGTCCCACAACCATAAAGCAGTTGCGAGGATTTCTCGGGTTAACAGGGTATTATCGCAAGTTTGTTAAGAATTATGGGAGAATAACAGCACCTCTAATAACATTATTGAAGAACGATACAATTTCATGGACTCCTGAAGCAACTAAGGCCTTTGAGCATCCTAAGGAGGCAATGTGCCTAACACTAGTCTTAGTTATGCCATACTTCACAAAAACCTTTATTGTGGAATGTGATGCCTCAGGAAATGGAATTGGTGTTGTTTAAATGAAAGAAGGAAGACCCATTGATTTTGAAACTCATCTAATCAAAGGAAAGTAATTATAGAAAGCTATTTATGAGAAGGAAATGTTGGAAATACTAAATGCACTAAATAAATGGAGACCTTACCTAATGGGAAGACACTTCGAGGTAAAAACTAGTCATGATAGTCTTAAATACTTTTTGGAACAAAGACTCAGAAGAGTAGAAAAAATGGGTAACGCATTAGGGGAATTTTGAGGTCTAAAATGGGCCTCCTAAGGAAATTATAAAATAATAGTAGAAATAATAAAATAAGATTTGATTACATCATCAAATTTTAGAGGGAAAAAAGAAAAAACTTCTTTTTCAACTCATATTTTCAACTTATCTCCCAAATTGTTTACTCAAATTTTGAGCAGGAGTACTCGTTGGATGCAAAATTTAATTCCTCATCCAAAAATTACTCATGTTGCATACTTTCGATGGATCCTGCTACACGAAAAATTAGAAATACATGAAAAACGTGATTGCAATCACATTTTTTCATGTATTTTTCATTTTTCATGTAGCAGGGTCCATCGAAATTATGCAACATGGGTACTCCTTAGATGAGGAATTAAATTTTTCATACAACGAGTACTCTCACTAGAAATTTGAGTAAGCACTTTAGGAGATAAGCTGAAATATGAGTTGAAAATTTAGTTTTATTATTTTATTATATTTTAATCTTTTTACCCTTTTACTAAAAAAATGTTGAATCATCCCCCATGGTTGAAATAATCATCTTGAATCTTATTGGTTCTTATAAATTTTATTTTTGTTTTACATTTTTATTAGGAGGCCCGACCTCAAAATTTCTCCTAATGAAGATGTTGGGTTATGACTTTGAAATCATCTACAAAAAAGGGAAGCTAAATGTTGTTTCAGATGCACTATCAAGAAAGGATGAAGAGGTGGAAGCATTGTTTTCTGTCACTTCTATTATCCAACCAGATTGGATAACCGAAGAAAGGGATGAATGGGAGAAGAACGAAGAAGTGTGGACACTCATTCAAAACTTGCAACAAGATCCTCGTACATTTGATACACTTAGTTGGAAAAATGATTCCCTATGGTACAAAGATCGCTTATATCTTTGTAAGAATTCGCAACTAAAACAAAATATTGTTTTGGAATTGCACACTTCTCCCTTATGAGGCAACTCGAGATTTTTAAAAACTTACCATAAGGTGAAGAAAGATTTTTTGGGGATGGCCTTAAATCAAATATTCAAAATTTTGTGGCAGAATGTTTGGTTTTCCAGCAAAATAAAGTTGAGGTAATTAAGACCTCGGGTCTTGTACAACCTTTATCCATTCCATGTCAACATTGGGAGGATATTTCAATGGATTTTATCACAGGGTTACCCAAGTCTAAAGGAAAGAGCATCATCATGGTGGTAGTTGATAGACTTACCAAGTATGCACACTTTTGTGCATTATCTCATCCATTTAACACTGCAAGGAAATGACCCTCTAGCGGATGTTTTTGAGGAACCACAAAGAAAAATACCCCATCCATCTGTTTCTAGCAAAGGTTACTAGAGGAGGTTGGTGGGCGAAGGGTTTTGCGGATGTTTTCCTATCAGTGCTCTTATCGTTAAAACTCGCCCCGGTGCTCTCAAAAAAAGAAAGCACCGGTGCAGACAAAATCATTAGCACACTAGACACCGTGCACTCCATACACACCTGCCCTTTGCATCATAATATAATAGAGAACCGGTGCCTCACAACTCGTCCGCGTCGGTGCATTATAAAACACAATGACAACACCGAAACCACCCGGTGCGGTAGAAAAAAACCGCACCAAACATCATAAAAAACGTGCCAAAACACAAACCAACCGGTGCGTTTGTAGAAAACAGTACCGGTGCACCTATAAACAATGCGCACCGGTAAAGGGTTCAATTAAAATAATATTTATGACAAAAAACTCAGATTTTTCAGTTTTCCAGTGCTCCTGAGCTATCAATTACCAGTGCGCATGATACCATAGAACGCACCGGTGTGCACCAAACATTAGCACACCGGACAACATGCACGAAGTACACACACCGTCAGGGCGTCCAATTACTGTAACACACCAGGCAATCAATACTCTTCTACGTCGGTGCATCATTAAACACTGCGCCAAAACATAAACAAGCCGGTGCATTCTTCTCTAATAGCACTGGTGCGCTAGAAACCGCAAGCATTGGAATAGCGTTATATAAAAAAAAATTAAGGCCAAAAAACCAGTGCTTTGCAACTATTACGCACCGGTGCGTTACCATTACGCTGCCCCGTTACATCATCAAATTTTCATGCCAAAACTGAAATATCCCGGTGCGGTTTTATTTAACAGCACCGATGCGCTTATAAAACCCCGTGCACCGAAACAGGGTTAATTAAAAAAAAAATTACGGCCAAAAAAATTCGTTATTCACTTTCTTTAGTGCTCCAGAGCTCTCAAGCCCCGGTGCTATTTCCTTATTTCTGAGCCGCCCTGACATCGGTGCTCTAATTGCACCCATTGCACGCACTGCTGCTCTGCATTGGCCACCAATCTCTAGTTTTCATTTTGAAAAACAGTGGGCAAATTTTATTTTATAAATTTTACAGCCAATATGCCTCCTTGATGGCGAAATGTACAAGTACTTTTCTAGTTTTTCTATAATTAAGCCTTTTAGCAGATTAGAAATTGAAATAAACTTAAAAATAACCATTAAAAAAGAAAAAAAAAATATTGTCACACAGTGCGCTTAAGCTGTTCGGCTCGCACCGGATAGCGGTGCTACTTGTAAAATTTACAGGCAGCACTACTACCAGTGCTAACAGTAACCGCACCGTTTCCAGGGCGGTGCCGGAAGGCACCCCGAATAATTTTAAACAAAAAATAAAAAATAAAAAAGGTGGTGCGCTCATTTATCCAGGCACTCCGTTGACCTCGGCAATCACAATGCAGTGTGTTGACCGCATTTGTCGCCCCAGTTTATGTCAGCGCACCGAATTTTGCATTCTTAGAGGGTCAACAGTGCGGCCGGGTAAAAGACCGCACCGTCAACTATGTCATTGTCATGAAGTCGATGCGCTGACATGACTATACGCGTTGGGGCGTATATTTTAGTCACCGCACCGCTATTCTGAATTATATACAGTCCACGGTGCTTGAAAAATAGACATCAGCAACGAATCTGGTGCAATCTGTTTCATTAGGGGCCCCGGGGACGGTGTGCTAAAATATTAGGATGCACCGGCACCAGTGCATGACTGTTTTTATGGAGCACCGACTTGTATTTATATATGTATATTTATAAATACATTTCTGTTTTAATAAAAAAAATTATTTAATATGGAAATGATTCAGAGAGAACAGGAGCAATAGCAGCAACAACAAGCAGAACAATATGACGTGATTCGCCAATGGGAGGCGAGAGAGAGGGAGAGAGATGGATGCCCTCACCCTATTACTGCAGATACCTAGGAGATCCTTAAGCAGGTAGGCCTCCTCAAGTTCTATGAGGAGGTTATTTTTGGCCTAACGGCCCATATTGTGCTTTTGAGACATCTTATCGGCAGGTGGAATGCCCACCGACAAGCTTTTCAGGTTGGTCCTGACCAGTGGTACACACCCACTGAGGAGGAAATTTATTTTATTACAGGACTATCGAGGAGAGGGGTGGATTTTCCCTCATTCCCAGACGTGCCACCTGGTTGTGTAGCAGGGAGTCAGTTAGTTTACTCCCAGAGATACATTGGAGCACATGTATTGTCTCCTTCAGAGTTTCAGGTACCTGGAGGTCAGTTACATATAGGTGCTTTTGGTAGATAGGACGTGCAGTGCCTCTCTATTATCGCTTCGATAATTTCGCACAACACCAGTGATGGGCAACGCATTAGTTGCTCACTTTTATATTACGTTAATTCTTTAGTACAGCAGCAACGACTTGTCAGGTGGTCTGCCATTTTTTTGCGACAGTTTTTTACGGCCTTAGATAGATTTCGTGCTCATGCACAAGGGGGGGTCAACTTCCCTTTTTCTTTAGAGTTGTTTTGTTTATTTTTTGAGAGGTTTCCATATATGAGACCGAGTTTTGTTCGACAGCCTCGTAGGCTGATGTTGCAGGCCCGGATGTGCATGTGGGGGCAAGTGATTCCCAAGAGGGGAGACGCTATGTTTCCAGTGAGGATAAAACATGATTCGTTGGACTTACTAGCCAGCGTTGGCGGGATGCATCCCTTCATTATGGTCCCATGTCCTTATGCTGGACTAGATTGGCGAGGGTGTCCCAACATCCTCTTCACTCCTGATGAGCCGCCAGATGATAGAGGTAATATTACTGTTTTATTTATATTTATTCTAACATGTTCTTTAACTTGTTTTTATTAAATTGTGTAATGAAATTGTCTAATTATTGTTGTGTACTTGTATATATTTTTCAGACATTGGCTCTTTTGATGGCGATGAGATGTCGGATCCACCACATGATCTAGGTGTTGATCCTGATGATTACGATCAAGAGATGGCTGATGCGCCGGAGGATGAGGTCAGTGGTGCAGCAAAGAGACGTGTTGATCCTATGCCTCATAGTGCACTGGTACTGCCTTTTGCTAGGCGTGGTCGACCTGAGACCAGATACCGAATGGAGTTGAGTAGGAAACTCTGTGGATTGATTTCAGATGCGGGCATCAGGACCGCTCATTACACAGAGATACAGGGCGATGATAGATTGTTACAGATGTGGAGAGGCATGTCGTGTGACATGTATGGCCTAATGCGGCATGTCGTAGGAGCTATGACAGTTGTTACACGATTGAGGAGGATTGTCCGTAGAGATAGGCGTAGTCGAGTTGCGGCACATGATGGACAGTCCACCAGCAGCGACTCAGATGCATCTCGTGATCGTTCACCTCGCGGCGCGCCTGATGATCAGCATGAGGCTCCATTGGCAGCATCTGACACTAGTCATCATGGAGATGAGACTGGACCATCGGCCACATCTAGTCAGCAGCCTGCAGCATCCATCATGAGTACTAGTCACGATTATCATGAGCAGGCTGGACCATTGACTGCCGAGGCTACAGTACTATTGACTAAGCAGGCCTCCAGTACTACTGCGCCTCATATTGATCATGTTGTACTACCACCAACGGATGCATCCATTAGTACTACTGATCATCATGATCATGAGTAGGCTAGTCGACCATCTACTGCTGAGGCTACACCCAACTTTACTGAGCAAGCTGCATCCACTTGTACTAGTGTTATTGATGTTGTTATACTACCACCAGCGCCTGATCCATCACATTTATATTACAGTTGTATATTTTTAACATTATTTAGTTATATATATATATATATATGGTCCATGTATTTTATGTTCATGTTGCAGTTGTACTTAATTTTCATGTTGATGATCATCATGATGTGGCGCATATTGTTAGTCATGTTAGATATGTTCATTTAATGTTTAGCTTGCAGATAGATGTGTATATGTGATAAGCGCATGAGTTATTTGACATTATATTGAGATGTATATTTGATGTTTGTGTTGTGATGATGTTAATATATAATGTTAATTTGTTGTTAATTGAATGTGTTTATTAGTCGAATATGATGTTTGTACGATGGTTATCATGATCGTGATGCTGTTTATTAATTAATTTAATATTATTAAATGACCATGATATTTGTTAAATATTATGTTGTGAATGTAATTGTAATTTAAATTTTAATTCTATGTAAAATTGTAAAATTGCATTTGTATGTGTACTAATTGTAATTTTAAGTGTATTTGTATGTAAAATATTTATTAATGTAAAATTTTAATTGTAATTGTAATATTTAATTTATTCTGAAATGATTGTAATTATATATATGAAAAATTGTAAAATTGTAATTCTAATTCTAATTGTATGTAAATTTCACAAATTGTAATTGTATTTGTAATTTTAATTTTAATTGAATTGTATGTAAAATATTTGTAAAATTGTAATTGTAATTGTAAATGTAATTGTAACTGTAATTTTAATTGAATTGTCTCTAAAATATTTGTAAAATTGTAATTCTAATTGTAAATGTAATTATATGTAAAATTGTAAATGTAATTGTATGTAAAATTAAAATTCTAATTCTAATTCTAATCATAATTCATGTATGTGAAATTAATGTAAAATTGTAATTGTAATTTTAATTCTAATTGTAATTATAATTTTAATTAATGTAATTGTATGTAAAATTTTAATTCTATTAATGTGAAAATTTTAATTGTATTAATGTGAAATGATTTTATTAAAATATTTAAATTTTTAAATTTGCAAATAATTGTAAAATAACAAATCTAGAATAATACGAATTTTTGTAAGATAAAGTTTAGAAAATAATGAAAATAAAATCATGAACTTTATAATTATCATTAATTTATTATGATCTTACATATATAAAGTTTAGAAAATAATGAAAATAAATTCATGTACTTTATAATTATCATTATTTTATTATGATCTTACATACAACAACAACCCAAAAAAAAAAAACTTTAAAAAGTCTGGTGCGCTTATCATCCTAACAGGCCCCGATGCATCGTATTAATACAACGCACCGGTGCGTCACATTTAAGCACAACGAAAATGAATAAATGCAATTTAAAAAAACACAACTCTATTTTGTTTAAGTTATAAAAAAAAACGGCAATTTGAAAAATGGGCGGAAAAATATTTTCGAAAATCTAATTTGATAAAATAATTCTTTAAATACCAAATACTTTTCATTATTTCCCTATTTTTGCTAAAAAAATTCAGTCAGATTTTTGCAAGAGACAGACCTAGAGCAAGAGAGCACGAGGACACTGTGGATGGCGAAATACGTTCGAATAGAAGTATTCAAAAAATCAGAAACCGAAACTCTGGTGATTCAAGCCCTTTATCATAGAATTTCAAACTATTTTGTGATTAAATTTAATTCTTTTTTTTTCTTTTTTCTGCATTTTTTATTTTTTCCTGTAGTTTTATCCATTTTTACCCTGAACCCTTCATTTTTTTGTTTTTTCCCTTTCTTTTCCTTGTTTCTGTGATTTCAGAATTAGGCTTTTCATTTTAGATTGATATCCAACCCACGGGACGACTTGCATAGTCGGATCCCAATCCATTTGGCCATTGCGTGAATTTTTGAAAAAATGGATTTTTCTTTATCGGTGCGCCCTGCTTACGCCACCGCACCGGTGCTCTATATTATTACAGCGCACCACGCAAGTTCTATGTCGTAAAAAATTGAAAACATTTTTTTAAATCCATGCGCCAAATCTGAAATAGGGCATCGGTGCTCTCTTTAACTAGGAAAGCACCATACGGCGTATTACACCGTTTTTGCGGTGCGTTTATAATACTCCACGCACCGTTAGGTCTATTACACTATTTTTGCGGTGTGTTTATAATACCGAATGCACCGTACGTTGTATTATACTATTTTTCGGTGCATTGTTAATATATCCACACACCGGCAGCGGTGCGGATTTAATGAAAGGCGCACCGGTGTCTCGAGATTTATTTTCTACGTGAAAAGTTGAGAATTTATTTTTAAATATATTAATGAATGATATGCTACAGGTTTCATATTGATAAAGAAATGACTGACAAGATATCAAGTAACAAAAATACTGTTAACACATCAAGAAAAGAAAAAAAGGCAAGTTCTTTGTAAATTCTTTATAAAAAATATTATTTTTGAACTATATGTAACTTTAACTAATATGTATTGTTTACTGTGTATCATGCAGAGCCACAAAATGACGAAGCTCAATATGATTATTTCTGATCTACGACCAGAAGAGCATAAAAGTTTAATGGAAAAATTGCAAAAATATGAATCAGGTGAATGAAACAATACTATCGATCCAATATGAGTTTCTTTTTTTAATTATCATTAATAATAGACTTACAATTATTAGATAACATGTGTCAAACAGTCTACTAATTCACATCTGTTTAATGTTCTACAGGGACCAACAACTCAGAAAAGGAATGTTGTTCTAAGAAAAGAAAAAAAAAATAGAACATGCAAATGAAAATGAATTTCTCCTTGGCTCATCTGAAGTGGTCCTGGAAGTTAACGAATGGGGGAAAAACTTTTACAAAAGTTTGAGGGATCTGGTGGAACGAATACAACAATGTGCTTCAAATGTAATATGTAATCATTCATTTTTTCGATAATTAGGTACAATAAATAAATAATTTAGCATTAAATATTAATTTTTAAGAATTTTCTTGCAGAAAAGAAAAGAAAATGGAACCCATTCAGCACATAAAACAGGACGACAAGGAAGAAAATGGTTGATCTCTAAGTTTGTGAGTAATTGTTACTTCCTTATAACAACTTAACTAGATTTCATTTTTGTATTTTTTAAGTTTTTTTACAAAAATCATCATTGAATGTCTTCAAATAGGTGCTAACATACAAAGAAGAACCATCAGACGAATTGATTGGAATTCGGTTAAATATGGGTTGTGAGTATATCAGAATTTAATTGTCGAATTTGTAAGCATCTATCGATCTTGTTTTAATTAGCTCCTTCTATAATTAATAGAATAAAAACATCTTTTATATTAAATATATGATTTGTTATGGGGTATAAAACTTGCAGGAAACAAAGTATGGAACTGCACCAATAGATGAAATTTTGAAAGATGGCATGGTACATGGTTTTGAAAGAATGTGTATATTTTATGAGTCAATTGTTGCTATGGTACGTCATTTTTCTTTTCGATTTACATTGATGTATATTATTTAATATTGGAATTTTCATTATTCTCACCAATGTATATACACTCATTTTAGTTTATTTTTATGTTTGTAGATGGAAAGTGAAGAAGAAGAAAACAATCAACGCCATGAACACAACATTCCTGAAAATAATCCAAGTCATGGAAGTAGCTCTAGCAGTGACAACAGTTCAAGCGAAGAATGATGATCACTATGTAATTTGGATATCAAAGCAAGGCGTTTTATTTTTTGAAATATGTCTGTGAAATCAGACATTTTGTTTAATGTAATGGACATAGTGTCCCAATTGAAAGACAAAGGGATACGAATAATTGTCCCATTTTGTATGATAAAGACTGTCTTATTCATATATATATATATATATATATATATATAATCATAATATTTGTTTTAATTTATTCTATTGCATTCTCCAATGTCGCTATTGCGTTCTCCATTTTCGTTCTCAAATGCACTAATAAAAATTTAATTCATATGAATATTGTTATAATATTATATATATGTGTCGACTTTTGAGGAATAATGAATTTTAAAAACCACAATAATTCTGATATGATATAACAAATTAATCCAAACAACACATTCAAATGCATTAATAAAAATGTAATTAATATGAATATTGTTATAAGATGTGTCGACTTTTGATGAATAATGAATTTAAAACAATCACAATAATTGGACTGTCAGAGGTGGATGTTTCTAAAAAAAAAATGAAAACCGGTGCGTTTATGTGTCTATACGCACCGGTGCGTTTATGATTCTATGGGCACCGCACTAATACCAATTCCAGTTATAAATATCGGTGCGTTTGTGTGATACTGCGCACCGGGGCATTTATGTATCTATAAGCACTGGTGCATTTATAGATGCCATGTGCACCACATGAATACCGATACTAATTATAAATCTCGGTTTCTTTCTATGATACGGAGCACTGGTGCCTCATAAAGATACACGCACCAGTGCGCTTATACGACCTATGGGCACCGCTCAAATCCCAAGACCAATTAGAATGGCCCCATGCATTGTATCACCAACACCAAGCCCGGTGTTGTTGTTTTCCTTAACATCCCGGTGCATTCTCCTGATACGCACCGGTGCATTAAAACCTGATAAGAGCACCGATAAAAAAACATCTGTAATAACCTTCGGCCGCCCATTTTTTTTTAGTTGTGTTGAATTTCCGTTAAAAGCTCTGCTAAAACCTCCGTGACCAGAAACGGATGTGGTAGCATATGTTTTTTTGACAGTTTTGGCCAATTTTATAACACTAAAAACCTCCTTTATAACCTCTACTAGAGGGTCTTTTCCTTGTAGTGTAAAGAAAGTACAGTTGCTACTACATTTATGGAAACAATTCAAAAGATACATGGAAACCCAAAGATCATTGTAAGTGACAGAGATTCCATTTTTACTAGAAATTTTTGGAGGAATTATTTTCATATTTGGATACTCAACTAGCTCATATCTCATCTTGTCATCCTCAATCCAATGGGAAAAATGAGATAGTGAACAAATGTTTGGAAGGATAACTTCATTGTTTTTTATCTAATAAACAAACACAATGGGTCAAGTTGTTATCTCTGGATGAATAGTGGTATAACACTTTTTTCCATAATGCAGCAAAAATGACCCCATTTATGGCACTTTATGGATATCATCCACCATCCTTCACTTAAGAGAAAATTCTAAGGTTCAAGCAGTGGAATATCACATCGAGCATCAACAAAAAGTTCTCAAACTCTTAAAGGATAACCTAAATTTGGCACAAAATCGAATGAAACAACACTCATATCAACGTCACAGCGAGAGAAGTTTGATGTAGGAGACTAGGAATTTTTACGACTAAAAACATAAAAACAAATGTCCCTAAAGAAAGCTAAGAAGGATGATAAATTATCACCAAAGTATTATGGCCCTTACAAGGTGTTGCAAAATATTGGTACTATGGCATACAAATTGGAGCTTCCTCCTTATTCTCGAGTGCATCTAGTTTTCCACGTTTCATGCTTAAAGAAGGTTATAGGTGACAAAATTCCAGTTCAAACAATATTGCCAGAACTTGACGAGGAAGGAAAAATCATATTTTAACCTGAAGCAGTCACAGAAGCAAGAACTTGAAAGCTACGAAATCGATCAATTTCAAAAATATCTCATCAAGTGGAAGAAATTACCTAGTGAAGATTCAACATGGGAGGATGAGAATTTTATACAAAAGCATCTAGAGCTACTCAAGCATTAAGGACAACCCTTTTTTGAAGGAGAGGGGACTGTTAGGTCCCTATATTACTAGTGTAGTCCCTTATTGTTGTTAGTGTAGCCCCCTTATTGTTATTGTTGTACCCTTGTAACACCCATATTATTATTATTGTGCCCTCACATTATTATTGTTAGGTCGGCTAGGATTATATTGTGACCCCATGGACTCCTATATATAGAAAGGAGGTTTGATCATTTGGATCATCCAATAATTTTTCATTTATGTAATGGAAAGAAGGTTTCCCCCTCGAAGTGGCTTATTTCTAAACCGTTGATTTCTCTTTTCTTCTATTTTTGGAGTAGGTTTCATAACAGACTGGACCATTTTTTATTAAGGAAATCCTCCTCATCAGGGGAATTTTGAGGTCTAAAATGGGCCTACTAAGGAAATTATAAAATAATATTAGAAATAATAAAATAAGATTTGATTACATCATCAAATTTTAGAGGAAAAAATAAAAAACTACTTTTTCGACTCGTATTGTTAACTTATCTCCCAAAGTTTTTACCCAAATTTCGAGCAGGAGTACTCGTTAGAAGCCAAATTTAATTCTTCATCCAAGGAGTACCCATGTTTTATACTTTTGATGGATCCTCCTACACTAAAAATGAGAAATACATGAAAAATGTGATTGCAATCACGTTTTTCATGTATTTCTCATTTTTCGTGTAGGAGGAACATCAAAAGTATGCAACATGGGTACTCCTTGGATGAGGAATTAAATTTTTCATCCAACGAGTACTCCCACTCGAAATTTGAGTATGCAAAAAGTAGTATTATTATTTTATTATTTTTTAATCTTTTTACCCTTTTACTTAAAAAATGGTGAATCATCGCCCATGGTTGACATCATCATATTGAATCCTATTGGTTTTTATAAATTTAATTTTTGTTGTACATTTTTCTTAGGAGGACCATTTTAGACCTAAAAATTCCCCTAATGGGAACGATTCTCCCTATTCAAACAATGAATTGGATTGGGGGATAAATCTTATCATAACCCCTTCTATCTTCAGTTAGCAGTTCATTTCAACAAGCCTAGAGCACCCTTAAAATTTAACGCAACATGGAGTAAAGAGGAGGAGTTTAGGAATTTTTTATCTGAGAACTAGCGGCCCTGTGAGTATAGGGAGGACAAATCGATTGCTTCGCAATTTAATGTGAAACATTTTAATATAAAGAGGAAAACATTGGAGTGGCTTAAAGGAAAAAGGTAATGAGATGATGAAGCTTTAAAGAAAATTGACGTCAAATTGAAATAACTGGAAAAGTTTGGCGGAGGGGGATATTCATCAAATGAATCAAAATTACACCTCATACAATTATAAGTGACTAAAAGGAGACTTTTGAAAGCCAAATAATTGTCATGGAGTCTTAAAATTAGGGTAATATGGCCACTGGAAGGGTGTGACAACAAAAAATCATTTCAAATATATGCGAAGGGAAGGAAATCCATTAATACTATTTGGTCCCTCCCATACGCTGCTAGAAATAGCGGATAAAACTTTAGATATTTGGTCAGGATGGGAGTTCAAATTTCCAATCTCTCTTCTCGGCTCCTCAGGAGGCTTCTATTGGGGATATCATGAATATTTCCCAAGGCTTCCCTATAGTTTCTATTGAGGACAATGAATACTTATTACTACCTACAACTATGGAGGAGTTGTAGGTTTTATTAAATTGGTTTAAAATGGATAAAATACTAGGACCATATGGGTAGAGCGTATAATTTTACCTCAGTTTCTATGATCTACTTGGTCCTGACCTACTAAAAGTAAAGGGTTTCTAGAATGTAGACAACTGAATCACAAACAACAGAAATGGAAACAGCATCTTGACTTCGAAAACAATGTCTTCAAATGACGAATATGCAGAAACACCGATAACCTGCAAAATGCATGCCTAGAAGAAAAAAGAGATAACAGAAAAAAAAAGGAAAATTCCCAAAGGATGGAAATTTCCCTCAAATGAACTAGAACAGGAGAAAAAAGAAGAAGATGACGTCCTAAATCCACATGAGAACAATCAAAAAACCACCGAACCAGAGACAAAAGAACAAGAGATGCAAGACCCTTTTGACATCACCATCGGTTTTCAACCGGCAAAGGACCTCAGGGAACAGGACTCGGGTGGGAATAAAAGACAACACATCTCAGATACTTTAGATTCAGATAAGTACAATGGAGCAATCACTGAAGAGAATAAACTTGCCCTTATCTCGACCACTCCAACACAAGGTGCTTTGCGGAAGGCCGAAAAGAAGAAAGGGAGAAACACTTAATTTTTCTTCCCATGTAATATATTTATTTACTTGCAACCTCATAGTATGTCTTGATTGACAATTACCAACACATGTAACATGTAATTTTTTTTTTACGTCTAATAAAATTACTAATTTTTCCTTGGAAAAAAAAATGCTCCTGATATTTCCCATTATGAAAATATTTTATTCATGAAAAGGTGAACAAGCATATCATTTAAAATCACCGAAAGAAAGGGAAAGCAATTAGATTTCGAATTTATTTGTTGGTGAATGAGCAGTTCCAGTGAGAAGCTTGAGGAGGAGACTCATTTTTGAGACAAATTTCACTAAGGATTCACCAACACCTATTAAGTAAGTCTTTCTAATCTTGACACCTATCATATTATAGTAGACAACCTTCTTTATTTCTGAAGATGACTAAAAAATGAGCAAAACTTAAGTGTATTGAACCTCAACGAGTTGATTTAATAGATGTCAATCCGAATGTGAGCAGGTTTTTTGTACAGGCTGTGTGGTATCAATTTTTCTCAAGATTAGGCAGCTCTCATATAGGAGTAGCCAAGTAATTTTCTCTCTCATTCGATGGACAAGAAAAAAATAGTTATGGCCTTAGATTGCAAGTATCAGCAGAATCCATTGTTGAAGCTTTCCACCTCCCACGGGAAGGAGAGAAATGGTTCAAAAGTCAAGTTATTAGTGGAGGAGACCTTAACAGCTTCATCAAGGATGAATAAAGAGAACCTAAATAGGCTAAAGGGATTCCTAGCAGTTATCTCAAGGATGAATGGGCTGAAATTGTCAAGCTCATTAAGATCTATCTTACTTGTGAGAGGAGGTATACTATTGTTTTTATGTATCGCATGACGTTTTTGTTTCACATTGCAGGTATGAAGACTCTCAACCTACCTTTATTCCTACTGAAAATCTTGAATAAGATGTCAATTATGATACAAACCCATAAAACAGCTTCAAATTATAGCATATATCATCAAGATCTTATCAAGGTGTTAGTTGTTGAAGAAATCAGAAGAAGAAACCAGACTTGGGAGCACTTACTATTTTACAAGGCAAGTCAACTTGCACCAACACAAAACATTCCTGCTCAGTAATCTCCAGCCTCACAACAATATTCTTAACCTGCCAAGAAGAAGGGAAAATTTTAGAAACCAACTACTTCATCCGTTGGTAAAAGGACTAAAACAAAAGCTAAGAGGGTGAATATCTACAAGAAGGCTAAGGACAAAAAGGAAAAGCCTCCGCCAACAAAAGTTGAAGAGAAGTTGGAAAAAGGAGAAGGTTCATCTACTAGCAAGCCTAAATCAATGAATATTGTGCCTCCTATTTCTCATTTTCCCAACGTATATGCTAGAGCACAAGAGGGAAAGACTGCAACTCCAGAAAAATCGAAACAATGGATGATGTCGGAAGTTCCGGAAGAAAACACTCAGCATAAGGTTCAGAATGATTATTAGCCCACCAAATCAGATGAGGAGCTCCTGAAGGATGAAAGTTATGATATTAGAAGCAAGAAAAGACAAAAGGATGCAAGACAAGTTTAACATAGTTACCGATCAAACGAAAAAATTACCTGGTACCCGTTTTTTTGAGGTAGAAAAAAAAACTCTCGATTTTGAAAAGTGGTGATGTAGAATCACCTTTTTTTAGCATAGTTTTGGCACTTTAAATTTTCTTATGATTTTTTTTTGTTTAATTTCATGATTTTCATGTCTTGTCTTAAAATTTTAATGTTTCTCATGCTAATTTTGAAAAGTGTTGATGCAACATCAATCTTTTTTTTTTAAGTGGTGATTTTCATCTTGGTAATAAGACATAAAAATAAAATTAAAAAAACGTGACAAAAAAAATGTAGAAGTTTTAATACAAATTATGTATTGTCTAGGTTCTCCTGATCTAACAATTATATGCCACTGTTAAATATAGAATTGCTTCTACAAAAATTCTTGCGTAAATTTAAAACATGATCACCAATTGCAATATCAAGAAGAAAGATCGATCACACTTAACACAGATGTTTTTACCGGGAAAGCATAAAGCTAAAAACCCCACTATCATATATTATGTATATATCATGGATCATGAAACAATCTCATACAAAAATCTAATCCAAGAGCTCTCAGTACAATATACAACCGTCTCACACTATCATACAAAAATTGGCAAATACATGCGCCAATTTACTGCCTCCAGACTGCCTGCCTCCATTGCGCAATCCCTAATGGTCAAGAACCTTTGAATGAATTATTCTTGCCTGTATTGACAGCGCAATCCTCATAGGCACATCCAATGTATGTGTGGTTGAACGAGTGCACCCACTAATGTCACAACTGATAGCCAAACTTTCCCTTTCACCTACATCTCAACTGGGTCTCCACTGGATCTGACATGCATGTAGTTAACAGTAGTAAATATTTAGTTGCATGTGAGACCATTGGTTGTGAATTAATTCACTGATATCCCACTAGTGTATCTTCAGTTACTGAGTTAAACTACTTTACAACTCACATAATTACACATCCAACTCTGTTACAACTTTGAATCACTTGGTTACAAATAATTCCACTTGCATGTCCCACCAACCAACCTTTGAACTCGAATTTCCTATAGCTAACTGATTTTCCACTTTATTTAACTATTTCCAAGTGCTCATTGAGAATAGATTAATGTTTATTGTCCAATTTTTATTAAGAGATAATAATAATCGACATGCATTCTATAAATAGACATGTGATCTATAAATAGACTTCACACATGCACCTAAAAATAGAACATCATCTTTAAATAGAATTTTCTCACCATCTATAAATATACTTCACCTAAAAATAGCCTGTGTGGGCCACACCTAGTGTAGGTGCTTAATTTTCACTAGGATCAAGGATGTAACTTGTTTCCGGATGCCAATTTCATTGTTTATTGTTGCAATATTCAACACTCCCTCTCAACAAAAAGGAATGCCTTTGCATGCGACATCCAACTCCATGCATGCGACATGCAACTCCATGCATGCGCCATGCAACCTCATGCATGCACCATGCAACTCCATGCATGCGCCATGCAACATTTCTGAAACTGAATATTCTCCAAACAATTGAATCAGTATAATGCATCTATCATCAAAGTCTTTTGACTTCTGTTGGTACCAACTGCACATGTCTTCTGGATCCACTGCGCTCTTGACCTCTGCATCCATGCACTCTGCACTTGTTGTCAACTCTGATCCGCACTCCAATATCCAAAATTGTCACTTTGATTTCTTTTCCTCGCGACATCTGACTGCATCAATCTAACTGATCCTGCTACTACTGCTCTGTGGGCTCCTTGTATTCAGGTTTGATTCATGAGATCCACACCATCTCAATGAATCCTGCCTAGAAATTTCTTCTTAGGATTACTCATGCATGTCAACCGACCTCTCACCTGGTGGTATAGCTGCATGCACTCCCTTTGCCTATCTGGCTTGAAATTTCTCTGCATGATTGGTTGCCCCCCTCCATGATCCCCACCTTGTGGCTGCTCCATATCCTGAGGTTCACTCTTACCTGCATGCAAATCCATCTCTCTCTCAAGGGTCAATTGCATGGCTTTCTCACACTTCCCAACAGTAGGAAGCTCTATAGAAATCCCATCTACATCAATTCTATAGATATTATTAACTCGAATCCCAACCTTCTTGACTTTCCTTGTTTCTTTGTGTTGCAGGAAAAATTTTCCTTCACTAAAGACAACATCATAGCCTCTATCCTCTAACATTACGACTGAGACTAAATTTTTCTTCAAACTTGGTACATGCATTACATCTTTTAAATTAAATATTTTACCTGGTGCCCTCTGAAAGGTAATGGTACCAATTCCAGTTGCACTGTATCGCCCATCGTCGCCCAACTCAATATGCATCTGGAGATATTTCTCCTCCAAGTCACTGAAAATTTTCTTATCTCCCGTCATGTGAAAGGAAGCACCACTATCCAAGTACCACCCCGATCCCAATGCACTTGACACCATGCATGCGATCAATGAGAAGTCAAGCTCAAATTGTGAGGCAAGGGCCTCACCAGCTGCAGCTCCAGTAGCCATCTTGTTCTTCTTCTTTTGTGGATAATTTGTGGCAATATGTCCATACTCATGACATGAAAACACTTTACTTTGGACATGTTGTGCTCCTTGCCATCTTCACTAGCCTCATATTTAGAATGGAATTTCTTCCCCTTCTTCACCTTGGTAGACAAAGCACAATCCTCTTCATCATCATATTTTGATAAAGATCCATCTCTGGTGTTCCGCCTGAACTCCTCTTGCACTAGATCTGACCACAGTCATTCCCAATCCGGCAGTTTTTCCCGTCCGTTGAGAGAGTCTTCATAACTGTGCCAACTCTTAGGAAGTCCCAAGAGAGCCAAATTCACCAAATCATCATCAGCAACACTTACTCCTACACACCCAAGCGCATCCCTACATTGGACAAACTTTGTTAAGTATACCGGAATAGTGTCATTCTTTTCCATCTTGATCTTCCTGAGTTTATCTTTGAGCGCCAATTTCCTTTGGTCGATGTTGCTTTGGAATAGATTCGTCAAAGCCTTCCACATAGCATATGGTGTGGATTTCCCATGAAGGATTGAGACAATGTGGTCTCGTACTCCTTCCAATAGAATCTTCCTCGCCCTTGCCACTTTCTTTTGCCATGCATCAAGTAATGCAGCATCTATCAAAGTAGGCTTGGGAACATTTTGTCAATGAATTCCTTCAAGTCATTATCTTCGAGCACCGCCTCCATCCTGTCCTTCCAGGAAATGTAGTTCGAGCTGCCCTCGAGTGCATACTCTAGTCGCAAGCCATGGAAATCCATTTCGATGTTTACTCAACTATCACACCAAGAAAATCTTGCAGCTAATTCAAATTGTTTCCACCAACAAACTCAGCTACTACTTAAAAATTGCAATCTTCTTTGCTCCGATACCATGTAGAAATTTTAATACAAATTATTGTTGGCAATATATGTAGAGTGTTGTCCTTGATGGCAACCCACTAAATGAAGATGAAGACATGTGATAGTTGACATGTGTTGTACTTGATGGCAATACACCTGATGAAGTTATTCTTGACTTGATGGACTTGGTAAACGATGTAAATCTGATGTGATATGATGTTTGTTAGCAATATGATGCTGAGTATTGTCCTTGAATGACAATCCTCTTGATGAAGATGATGGCAACTTACTTGATGAAGTTGCGCTTGGTAGAATATGTTCTTGATGAAGTAAATCTGATGTATCTCGGTGTAATACGATGATGAAGAAAAATTGAAGCGTATTACTAATCTGATGAAAAGAGTATGTCAGAATGTGAGGATATATCTAAGAAAGTCAGCATGTAAAGCGGAAACGTTCAAAATTAGCGTATGGGTCGAGGCCCGTGGTATTGAAGACTCATAAGGTATTTATTTGGCACCGTGGGTCTTTGTCCTCTCTGGCTGGCATTATAAGCCGTGGTATTGAAGGCTCATGGTATTGCCTTTGACCCGTGGTATTGAAAAAGGATAGTCCAAGATAAGGGAGAAGAAATTCCATTGTGCAACTGCTAAGCTGCAAGTGATGTTCCATCTTGAATGAATACTTTCTTGAAGTATATCTGTATGGAAAGGGTAAAGGTTTGATGATAGATCTCAATCTATGATGCACCCATGAAGAAATGGATGAAGCGGGATGTCTAGATCTGAAATGTATTTAACTGCTAGATCTCATATGGAGGATGTTTAGATCTCAGATGAGGCCAACATCCTCGTCTGCTGGCAGAGTTGAATCTGAACTCAACATCTCGATCCGATGAAGATGTCAAGCTCAGAGAGCAGATTGAAGATCTATACGCTTACTTCACGTGATAAGTCACATATATATGTCACAAGAGAGCGATGCAATAAATTATACTCGAGGTATAGCCGTTATTTGTGTGGACAGAGCGCTGGAGATACTGAGGTGAGATCATGGAAGGCGCCAGAGGAAATCAGCTCACACAAGAGTATGAAATATCTGATCTGCTCTCGTGTTTCGTTATCTGATTCGTGTTGATAAGTATTCGTTATGATGAATTTTTGTGCTTAAAATTATGGAAAAGGGTTCCGCCTCGAAATATGATGAACTGTATTTCAAGTATTGTTCTATTGAAGTTGTTGGACTCATGTGAAAATGACAAACTGTCCTAAGGGGTGCCCAAGGTTGTGTCGTCGTGGGTTTTAGCCCTTCCAGGAGAGGTCGGTAAACGAGTCAGGTCGTAGCTCCTTCCGTGAGGCCGGTAAAACGAGACCTGGGGTCGGGAGCCTCCTCCTCCCGTGAGAAGGCTTGGTAAACGAGTCGTGGGTCTTAGCCTTCCAGGAGAGGCCAAACGAGCGCAGTGGTGCCCGCGTGCTTGTCAAGTTCGCCATCACATATGTTGTAAGATGTTTTCTCTATAATAAATATTGAAGGCCGAGCAACCGGCAATGGTGGTTTTCTCGACTTAGTTTCCCACCAAAATCCTTGGTGTTCACAGATGTGATGCTTTGTGACATGACTGCTCTTACCACACAGCTATCACAGATGAATATCCGAAGAATAAATGATGGAATGGTTTAAGTGAAGATTTAATGACATATCTATCTCCGTATACAGTTTCATAAAGGGATCTCAGAGCGCGTAAGCCATCAAGGAAAGAGTGGGTGGGCTTTAAGGAATGAAAAAGTAAAAAGAATATCAAAAGAAATACCGATTCACCCCCTCTCGCATTTTCCAACAATTGGCACGTAGCAGTCCTTTGTGGAGAAGTTTGATCTCTTAAAGGAGATCCACAATGGAAGTCAAGAAGGAGTAGTGTATATAAAGTCACCTCTATTCAATGGAAGCAATCTGATATTCTCGAAGGTACGTACAAAAGCATATCTCGCAGTCTGGGTGCTATGTATGGGCAATCGTGGAAGAAGGTTATCAATATTCTATGAAGCATTCCTACCATGTACAGCAGAGCAGAAGCATATGAAACCAATGCCAAAGCAAGAATGTCTTGATAGGAAGCATGTCAATCAGAATCCTATAAAGTGATGCGCCTACATTCAAGAAAAAGATATATGGGACAAATCATTCTGGAAGCTAAGAATAGAGACAAAGGTAAAAAAGTGCAAAACTCAAACTCTTAGAATTGAATACGAAAATTTGAAGATGCATTAGTGATGAAAGTAAGCCAAGCGCTTTCTTTCTCCGTCTAGATGATATTGTAAATCGGATGAGAAATTTGGGTAGAAACCATAACTCGATACTACTCCGTAGAAAAATTCTTAAGATCCTTGACTTCAAATTGACTTAAAGTTTCATCTATTGAAGAAAGGCAAGATCTCAAACTTACTACTTGCTCAATTACAGGCATCAACGTTTGAAACAGACAAGGAGGTCCTTCACAGATATTTTAAGGCATCTACAAAAGGAAAGGAAAGGAGTTTTTGTCAAAGAATCCAAATGATATATCCGATAGAATAACACTTGTTGGAGAAAGTTCAACTGGTACCTCTGGAAGACACCAGTTGCAGCTTCCTTCAAATGTTTCAGTGTGGAAAGTTGGTCACTATGTCGCTAAATGTCCTTATAGAAAAACATGGTAAAGAGAAACAAATTGAAAAGAGAAAGAGTTATTATGCAAAGAAGATGATGATGAAGTGTCCAAGGAAGATGAAGAAGATTCTCACCAAGATCCTCAGTGCTCATGGCTAAGAAGCTAAAGAAGAAGGCTACTTCGAAACAAGGGAAGATACTCCCAAATCATATGGCAAACTGAAGAAGATGAACTGCATTAATCGTTGTTCTCGTCTCTCTACTTAACTCATGCAAACATTGGTGATAGTGAAAGTGACAGATGGATCCGTAAGTTTAACTAAGCTCTACACTAAGTGCAAAGAAATAAAAAATAAGAAGGCCACTAGAAATACTCTTTCTCTGCAGTAAACAATAGTGAAGATAGTGAAAGCAAGTTGTAAGTTCCCAATACGTTAAAAGAACCAGCAAAGTTCCCATCTCAAGGTTAAACTATTTACAGCAGATGACTCCTCAAAAATGAAAAGATCAAAATAGAAATGTTGAATGGACAAAGACAAGTATCAAAGGTTTCCATACTTTATGCATCCAATCGAATTAAAGATCTAGAAGCGATTCCGAAAAATCAAGCAAGAATAGTTAGTTAATTGAATTTTCAATCATCTCTCTCATGAGTGTATCTAGAAGCATCAAGTAAGAAAATGAGGAACCTCTACAATCATTTGAAAAGGAAGGCCTTAGCTGCAGAATCATATCTCAAAGAAGATCTGAAAATCAAATGTAAGAAGAATGAAGAGCTAGAACAAACATGTAGAAGAACTAAAATTATTAGAAAGAAGAGATCCTAAATCAAAGGATCATGAAGATGAAGAAGGAAAGAAGAAAGAAACATAGCAATGTCAAGGCGTTTCGAGGTTGAGGTAAAACATTCTCAAAGGTAAATAATAAAGGTTAAATTTTTGAGGTTTCAAGATAGTACTAACACTTGAAACTGTTATTCAAAGTAATCAAAGGTCTCCTACTATCAAACTTGGTCTTGCTCTCCATAAATCGTTAAAGGTGAATCTAGCTCACTAGGAAGCTGCAAAAATTGTGAGGGATGTCAATGCAAAACCCCAAATGTTGAAAGAAATAAAGATCATCCAACAATCATGAATTTTCAAAGCAGAATTCATTCAAGAACGTTGAAGCTGTTTTAAATGTCATACTTGTAAAGGCAATAAATTGTGAGCAGACTATTTAAACACAAACAAACAGGTTCTACTCAGAAGGTACTCTAGTTTCTTTTTCTGTGGGATATTGTTTCTCATAACATGTATGGACACAAGCAATGATTGCAAAGGAGAAAGATTAGAAATACTCATTATGATTCTATGCTTATTTCTCCTGGACACATGAGATGTTATTCTCAGAATAAGTATGGACATATAGAAAAGGAATGTAGGTTGAACAAATCCTGAGAAAGTGGACAATTTTCAACACAAAATAGAAAGTTCAAACAAACTGAAAAGGATGGAGGACCGATCGAAACGAGGGAATTCCGACCCTATCAACCATCCTCTGCTTACTCCTCTCGCGATTGATCAGAAATGCACGATGTGGGATACATTATCGATTTAGTAATGTACGTCGCGTGGAGCAATGGCGATGCTCCTATGGTTGATTTGATTATTCTCGTTATATGTATTTCATAAAGATTCCAAAGAAAAGACAGAACAAAGTAAAATTGCAGAGGAGATGAAGGTGTGAAATTTTCATATTTCACTTTCATACGAGTTCGATGAAATGTCACAGATATCGCGGAGTTACGCAGAGTTACGCCAGCAGATGTGGCCGATGATCGAATTATTGATAGCCGAAGATCTGAGAAGAGGTCCAGGGGGAAGTGACCAGCCCGATCGCACAATTGTATTATTGACTCGCACGTACTAATTTCTCATTTAAATGATGATGATATGATACCGATGTCTTATGTTGAAGATTATGGAGCAGCTCTGCTTGTTGAAGAGTATTTGCTGTCAGATGAAAGTCTTAGTATTCGTGAGATAAGGACAGATCATGCGGTAGATGGTTGCCGATGACTTACGATAAAGATATTCAGTGCTGTACGTTGGGTTAAAGAAAGTAATTAAGCTTAGGGGGAGTAGCAAAGTTGATGATTGCATTGTTGGCAATATGATTGCTTATTCTTTGGGTCTTTGTGAGGGACTCATGCTCAAATGATGATGACTTGGTTCAGGGTTTATTATGATGAGTTTTAAATGTCATTGCTTATATCTGTGGTGTGCTCACACATAGATGAGTTGGGTGTCGTTTGATTCGTAAAGAACTGGTGCAGAGTTTGTTACTATGGTTACATATGTTACTTCATGTTAAATCTTGAAGATCATGGTGATGATGGTCTGCTTGCTGAGGATTGCTGACACTTATAAGATGTTGAACTGATATATAACTTATTGAAGATTGTATTGGATGTCGGCAAATGAATCAAGGCTTGACAATATTAGAAGATGCTACAACTCATTGATGACGCTAAAGACACAACTACACGGTTCTATCTATCCGTAGTCCGTGGAAGCACTCCTAAATATCTCAAATAAAGAAGCCGAACACTGCCTTTGCCTCACGTAGAATCAAATATGGTTGAAATTTAGAAGATGGCTTGGGATACACGGGTTTCATGAAACACAAATACAGATATACGCGAGTTCATGCACGTAAAACCGCATGTCCGATTGCCGATATTTTTCGCTTGAGTTACTTCTTCAAAGACAAATACAAGGTCGCTTTGCATCTCCTGAGCATCGTTTGTATCTGTGTGTTCTGGGTCACACAATTTTTCATGTTTACAAGATTTAAGATTTGCTAAGAAATGTTCAGAGGGCAAACAAAAACTATGTGAGTTTTGTCATATGAAAGATTGGATGCACAGTATTCAGTGGGGAGCATTAGCGTTATTTGTTAATGTACTGTTGCATGTACATGATGGTCTAAATATACCTCATTATGACTTTCAAGTATTAATCTTAAATGGTCATTTTTGTAATTTGTTGAAAAGTCTTGTTGAGACTCAATACAAAATTTGTAATATTCAACATGTAAGGACAAGTCAAATTTTGTAAACCAATTACATAAGAATGAGTTAAAGATAAACCACTCTGAATAAATTTGAGTCCATAAATCCAATTGTTTGGATATTTAAAAAGTATGAGTCACAGATAGAAACAGAGTCTAGACTAAAAACATGGTCAAGATTCCATGAACTCGGGTGAGCCACGCTCAAGATAGGTCAGACTCCAGAGAACGCTTTTTCCACATGCAGAAAAGGGGGAGAGGGTTGAGCTGATCCGCCTGTCTTCTGATGGCCAAAGGGGAGAGTGACATATGTTTGAATGAAGAGAAAGAATGTCATAAGAATGGGGAGAGGATATGTTGTCATTGTATTCTAATGTACCTATTCCGTGGTGATCAAACACCATCTTGGTTGCCATCAAAGTCTGTATGTGGATTTCAGAACATAAGATGACGCAGTAAGTGTCCTGATGGGCAACCATTAAAATGAAGATGAAGAAGTAGATGTTGACATGTGTTGTACTGATGCAAGACACCGATGAAGTTATTCTTGACTGGATAATGGGTAAACTGTTGGGCAACTGAGCAAGATATGGGATGTTTGAAAGAAGAAGAAGAGTGATGTTATATTGTCCTGAATGACAATCCTCTGATGATGATGAAACTATCAAGAAGTTGCGCCAGAAGAACATGTTCTTGATAGCAAATCAATATCTACAACAGACAAGAGAAAGAAGTCAAGATAAAGCACCGATGAAAGAGTATGTCTCTAGGAATACGCCGGATATGTTCAGCGAAGTCGCAAAGACACGCAGTGAATCAAAGCTCAAGTCGCGATGGTCCAGGGCCCGTGGTATTGAAGACTCATGGTATTGGGACGGCTCGTATTGAAGCGCCAGTGGTATTGCTTTATCCGGTAATAAAGGTCGCACATGGCTTTGAATTTGAAGAAAAAAAGGACAAACCTATATGTTGAGCAAAGAACGCTGTGCAAACTGCGTGTCGGGTGCAAGATGTCTGAGTTGAATGAATACCTTCTTGAAGATATCTCGCAGGAAAGCGGCAAAGGTTTATGACAGATCTCAACGCACAGATGCACCAAAGTAGCAAAATGATGAAGTGATGCCAGATCTGAATGGGTTGTATCTACAGATTCATTATGAGGTGATTAGATTCAGATGAGGCAAACATCCGCCCATAAAGAGCGAATCAACCAATATCCGATCTGATGGCGATAGCTTCGCTTCTGATTAAAGATTCGTGACGTCGGCTTCGCCGCGATATACGCGATATGCAAGCTCGCGAAGAAGATAGCGCGAATAAATTGCATTTCAGGACGCCGGTTATGTGGACGGAAGTTGCAGAATGCGATGCACGTATGAAGGGCAAGTTTATGTAAATTAGGTCATTAACAAAGGGAAGAATATCCGATCTGGTTTCACAAGCTTCATGATCCATTTAATACATCTCAAGATGAATGGTTTAGCTTAAAAGTGAGCAGGGTGGTTCACTCAATATGATGAATGTAATACAGTAATGTTCACAGTTGTCGGGATCTGCCAGAAAATTGGATGAACCGTGGTCCCAAGGGGTGTCAGCAGCTAGGCCTCTACTGTGGTTTTAGCTCCTCTGAGAGGCCTGTAACCAGTCAGGGGTCTATTTCTTCCGTGTAGAAATGGCAAACCAGATCCAAGGTCGTAGCCTTCCAAAAGAGGTCGGGTAAATTCAACAAACGCAGTCTCCTCCCAGAGGCTAGCAACAGCTAGGAGGCCTGCGGTATCAGGCCTAAGTTTGCGCCAAGACATGTTAAAGATGTTTTTCTATAATAAAGTATTTCTAGCGTCGATAACCGCAATGTGGTTTTCTCCGTTCTGGTTTCACCAAAATCCAGTTCATGAGGTTGTGATGAAGCTTATTCTGCTCTTACCTGTTGCTGCTTTTATCCACAAGAATATCTCATAATAAACATGGAATGTTTCATGAAGATTTAATGACATACTCAGATCTCTCTGTGATACGCGAGTTTCCATGGGTGGGATTCTGATATACTAGCCATCAAGAAAGAAGGCTTTAAGAAAGGTGCAAAAGATTTGATTATGCAAGAACATTCCATTCAACACCTTCCTTCCTCATTTCTTTCCATCACTATAAAATGCTGTTTGATTCTTATCTAAACAATTATATGCCACTGTTAAATACAGAATCATTTCTACAAAAATTCTTGCGGAAATTTAAAACATGGTCGCCAATTGCAATATCAAGAAGAAAGATCAGTCACACATAACACAGATGTTTTTAGCGGGAAATCATAAAGCTAAAAACCCCACTATCATATATTATGTATATATCATGGATCATGAAACAATCTCATACAAAACTCTAATCCAAGAGCTCTTATTACAATATACAATCGTCTCACATTGTCATACAAAAATTGGCAAATAAATGTGCCAATTTATTGCCTCTAGACAGCCTGCCTCCACTGCGCAATCCCTGATGGTCAAGAACCTCTGAATGAATTATTCTTTCCTGTCTTGACTGTGCAATCCTCATAGGCACATCCAATGTGTGTGTGGTTGAATCAGTGCACCCACTAATGTCACAACTGATAGTCAAACTTTCCCTTTCACCTACATCTCAACTGGGTCTCCACTGGATCTGACATGCATGTAGTTAACAGTAGTAAATCTTCAGTTGCATGTGAGACCACTGATTGTGAATTAATTAAATAATTAATTCACTGATCTCTCACTAGTGTATCTTCAGTTACAACTAGCACAACTAAGTTTAACACACTTAACTGAGTTAAACTACTTTACAACTCACATAACTACACATCCAACTCTATTACAACTTCAATTCACTCAGTTACAACTAAGTCCACTTGCATGTCCCACCAACAAACCTTTGAACTTGAATTTCCTATAGCTAATTGATTTTCCACTTCAGTTAACTATTTCCAAGTGTTGAGAGTGCAAGCTTATGTGATCCATAACATTTTAATTATAAATCTTCCGAGAAATCACATAATAAATTTTGGAACCGACGCGTTTCGAACTACCAACTGTAGTTCATCATCAGGATAATGAAGATTGGTTGATCTGACAAACACATTTATACCAGGAAGAGAGAAGCAACGGTCAAAACCCAACGAGTTAAAAAACGGTCAAAAATAAGAAAAAATATAAAATATAACTAACCCATCCTTAAAATTAAAAAACGGTCAAAAATAAAAAATAATATAAAATCAAAACTAAAAACTAAAATAACTCCTCTCACATAAATAAGATAAACAAGTTATTAATTGAAAAAATTCAAATCAAAGTCAAAGATTATAAATAAATAAAATAATAAAATAAAATAAATAAATACATGAATGAATATAATTAAAAACTAGAACTAAAATACAATAAAAATAAAAATAAATTATTTGTATTTTATTTTAATAAATTAATTAATTAATACAAATAAACCAATAAATAAAATACTCAAATAATAATAAAAAGACTAAATCATAAAAATAAAAACAAAGACCAAAGAGTTCCAGTCAAAGTCATAAACTATAACTAAATAAATAAAATAATAACATAAAATAAATAAATAAATACACGAATGAATAAAAAAATTTAAAAAACTAGAATTAAAATACAATAAAAATAAAATAAAATAAAAATAAATTATTTGTATTTTATTTTAATAATAAATAAATTAATATAAATAAACCAATAAATAAATAAAATAATTATTCTATTATTTTATTTATTTGATTTTTATTTAGTATTTTTTTTTAATATTTATTTATTAAAATAAAATACAAATAATTTATTTTTATTTTATTTTTATTGTATTTTAATTCTAGTTTTTTTTTAAATATTCATGTATTTATTTATTAATTTATTTTATTTATTGATTTTATGTTATTATTTTATTTATTTATAATTTATTTAGTTATAGTTTATGACTTTGACTTGAACTCTTTGCTCCTTGTTTTTATTTTTATGATTTAGTCTTTTTATTATTATTCTGTTATTTTATTTATTTTATTTTTATTTTAGTATTTTATTTATTGGTTTATTTATATTTATTTATTTATTTATTAAAATAAAATACAAATAATTTATTTTTATTTTATTTTATTTTATTTTATTTTTGTTGTATTTTAATTCTATTCATTCATGTATTTATTTATTAATTTATTTTATTTATTTATAATCTTTGACTTTGACTTGAATTTTTTCAATTAATAACTTGTTATCTGTGAACCTTAAGGATGGAAAAGGTGTCTATCTTATTCCTTGTTCCTGTGGGATGCCTTACATCGGTGAAACGGGTAGGTCCATTAGCCAAAGGATATGTGAACATGCAGCTGACATTAGACATGGCAGGTCTCGCACCTCTGCCCTAGCTGAACATGTGGAAAAAACTAACCATCATATTTGCATTGAAGAGGCTAAGGTCTTAGCCAAGATTGATCATTTTCATCATCGTAAGTTAAGAGAGGCCCTTGAAATTGAAAAAAGGCCCGTAAATCTCAATAGAGATGACGGTTGGAATATAAGCAGGTGTTGGATTCCTGCCTTATATTCTTAATTTTTATTTTTTATTTTTTAATATATATATATATATATATATATATATATAATTTATTTATTTTTTTATTTTTATTTTTATTTATTTATTTATTTACTGTTATTTTTATTTTTATTTTATTTTATATTTTTAATTTTTAATTAATAAATTTATTTATTTATTTATTTTATTTTATTTTTATATTATTTATTTATTATTATTATTTTTTTTTTTTAATATTTAATTTTTGAATAGTCATTTAACGATATTAAGAAAAAAAAATTTATTTATTTATTTATTTATTTATTTATTTTTAAATAAATAAATAAATAAATATTTTAATATATTACTAACTGTTACCATTTTTAATTTTATTGGTTTAACTATTTTTAGTTTTGTTTTTATTTTTTATTTTTATTTTATTTTATTTTATTTTATTATTTTTATTTTTATTTTTATTAAAAAAATTTAATAGAATTTTAATATAAATAAGATATAATTAAATTTGAATATTCAAACTAGCCGTTTTAAATTGTATTTAATATTTAAATTAGTAGAATTACTTTTATTTTTATTTTTATTATTTTGTTTTAAATATTAAAACTAACTGTTGTGGATTTCATAGTCAAAATAGTTGTTATAACGGTTTTCTTTGCATCTCCTACATCTATTTAAAGCTTAACGACTGATCTGATCTCTCACCTAGTCCTGATGATGAACCACACTGGTTGGTTCGAAACGCGTCGACTTTGTTCATGATAATGTGATTATTACCGAAAGATTCTTCATAATTTATTGATGGATCACAGAAGCCAAAAATCTACGAACTTGTTATCTTATTTTTGTGGGGGGAGTTATTTTAATTTTTAGTTTTGATTTTATATTATTTTTAGTTTTGACTTGAGTTTTTAATGAAGGGGTAATTATGTCCTTTTTTTCTTTTTTCTTTTTTCTTTTTTTTTCCTCTTTTTTTGACCCTTTTTTAATTTTAAGGATGAATTATATATATATATAGCAGCATATGTATATATATATATATATATATATATATATATATATATATATATATATATATATATATATATATATATTTTAATCGTTTTTTTAAAAGTGTTGGGTTTTAATCGCTATTTTCATGGGATAAATGTGTTTGTCAGATCAACCAATCTTCATTATCCTGATGATGAACTACAGTTGGTAGTTCGAAAAGCGTCGGTTCCAAAATTTCTTATGTGATTTCCAAGAAGATTTATAATTAAAATATTTCCAAGTGCTCATTGAGAATAGATTAATGTTTATTGTCCAATTATTATTAAGAAATAATAATAATCGACATGCATTCTATAAATAGACATGCAATCTATAAATAGACTTCGCACATGCATATAAAAATAGAACACCATCTATAAATAGAATTTGCCCGCCATTTATAAATAGACTTCCGCTAAAAATAACCTATGCAGGCCCCACCTAGTGTAGCTACTTGATTTTCACTAGAATCAAGGATGTTGTTTCTAGATGCCAATTTCATTGTCTCTTGTTGCAATCTTCAACAAAAAAAAATCAAATATTAAAAATAAAAAAAATCAATAAAAATGTAAACAAAAACAAAAATAACTTGTAAAAATAAAAAATTTAAATTAAAAATATGAAAAATAAATAACAAACAAATAAAAAAAATTCAAAAAAACTCATAATTTGAAGACAAAAAAATAAACAAAAAAAATAAACAATTCTTTTTTAAGTTTAAAAGAAAAAAAAGAAATAAATAATTAAAGAAAATGATAAAATAAAATAATAGAAAAAGAAATTTAAAAAATAAATAACATTAAAATTTAACTTTAAAAAAAAAAATTAACTTTAAATTTAAATAATTAAAAAAAAATTAACTTTAAATTTAAAAATAACATTCAAATAAAAATTTTAAAACAATACAAAATTTAAATTTTAAAAAAAATAAAACACACACACATATATAATATGTCTTTTTTTAATCTAAAATTAAAACTTAAAAGTAAACAAATTTTTAAAATTAAAATTAAAAATAAAAATAAAATAAAATATAAATATTAAATATTAAATTTAAAAATAAAAATAAAAATAAAATCAAATAAAATAAAATTAATAATTAAAAAAATTAATAATAATAATAATAATTAATAAAACCAAAAAAAAAAAGAAATTTTAATTTAAAAATAAAAAATAAAAAAAATAATTAATAAAAAAATAAAAACAAAAAATAAATAAAAATAAAAATAATTAACAAAAATTAATATATCTTCATTGCCCGTCAGCTAAGCCCTGCAGCCCTCATGGCTATGGCAGTGGCGGCCATGGTCATTTTTATTTATTTTTTTATTAACTTTATTAATCTTTTATTTTTTTGTTAGACATAAAACTTTTGTGATTCATAATGTAGAATAATGTCTTTCGGATCAATCACATAATAAGGATTTGGTCATAGACATTATCCTTATTATGTGATTAATCCGAAAGACATTATTCTACTTTTGTTTTTTATTTGTTATTTATTTATTTATTTATTTTAAATTTATTTTTTATTCTCTATTTTTTTAATATATTTTATAGTTTTTTTTTTATTTGTTTTTTTTTTAATTATAAAAATGTTGTTTTTTTTATTTTTAATTTTTTTTTTAAATTCAAAAAAAAAAATTTGAATTTTGTTAATTTTTTTCTTTTTAAATTTTTTTAAAATTAAAAAAATAAATAAATATTATTTTTTTTATTTTTTTTAATTTAAAAATGTATTTTTCATAGATTTATATGCACTTTTTTTAAACTTAAATAATTATTTAAAGTTTCTTTTTTAATTTTTTAATTCTTTTTTAATTAAATTATTATTATTTAAAAATATATATATTATTTTTTTTATTTTTATTTTTTAATTTAAATTTCGAAATTTAAATTATTTTTTATTTTAATATTTTAATTTATTATTATTTTTTAAGCTTTAACTAATTTTTTATTTTTTATTTTAATTATTTTATTTTATCAAATTTTTTAAATATGTGGTTTTTTTTTATTATATTAAAAAGAAAAAAAAGTTGTTTTTGTTTTTTTTTGTTAATTTTTATTTTTTTTCTTTAAATTGTGTGTTTTTTTCAAATTTGCCCTTTTTTATTTTCTTTTGAAATTTTTTGTATTTATTTTTATTTCTTTATTTAAATTTTTTATTTTTACAAGTGATATTTTATGTTTAATACCATGCCTAAAATTTGTTGCAATTTTATTTTCATAAAGGTGATATTTTATATTGAATGTCATCCTTGGATTTTCAAGGCCTTTTAGACACAAGATAATAGATTATTTTCAATAACATGCGTAAAAATTGTTGCAATTTTAAGACTTTTAATATTTTATCTTTAATGTCATGTTTATCGTTGATTTTAAGGTTTTTCAAAGTCATGGTATTTTATCTTTAATGTCATTATTAAAAATTATTGACAATTTACCCTGAAAAGAAAAAGGCGTTATTCCAACATTAACACTTTTCATTTTCAAGGTGTTTTTTGCACACAAAAAGTTGATGGCGTTATTCCAGCAACAATACTCTTCGTTTTCAAGCTGCTTTTTGCACACCAAAAATTGGCAACTTTATTCCAGCATTAACACTTTTTTATTTCAAGTTATTTTTGGCACACAAAAAATTGGCGATGTTATTACACCATCAACCCTTTTTGTTTCAAGGGTGTTTTCTCAATCCTTTTTTCAAGAAAAAAAATGATTTTTAGCATAATTTTAAAAAATGTTGAAATTTGACCCTTAAAAAAAGCAGTGCGTTCTCAAAGACACAATTTTCGTTTTTTGGTTGTTTTTCCATGTTTTTTGAGTTTTTTTGGGCTAGAGTTCTTGTTTTGAGGAAATAGTTCTCGTTTGATCGGTAACTATGTTGTTGTTGGTAGCAGGAAAAGCCACACAAGACCCAGCAACAAATTGAGGTTGAAATCCAAAGCCCTGCATAACCTAAGGTTGATGACAGAATTCATAGATGTGGAGAGGAAATCTGAAGGGTTACATATTGTAACTCCTTCAATTACAAAATCTAGTGGGTCCAAGAAGAAAGATAAGGGTAAATCCCCTTCAGACTAGCAAACATGATCCTCCAAAAGAAGAAAAATCCAAAAGAGTTCACAAGAGGAAAAGGCCATTGCAAAAGAGACAACCACCAGGACTACAAGGTCAAAATCAGCAGTTGACAGAAAAACAAATTTAGACAAGCTTGCAGAAGTTGTAGCCCATATGGAGGAGAGGTAAAAGGATGTCCAGGTGAAATATATTTTTTCCTACTAATTATATTTTGGAACAACTCAATTTTCAAAATGTTTTAGTCTACACCGAGTTTTTCAAGTATCTTGTTGTGCATTTTTGAAAAGAAAACAAAGTGTTACCAAAAAATCTGGTAGCATTACATCTTTTGCACAGTTACGGGTTTTTACCAGAAGTTCTGGTAGTGTCTGTTTTAAATTATTTTTGACAATTGTCAGCAGAATTTTCGAGCTAGTCTAAGAATGATAAGGACTCCTAACAATATGGACATGTCAAGTGATGGTTGATAAGTGATTTTTAGGTTGTTAAATGACACATTTAATGAAGACACATGGGTTTTAAAGAACCAAGATCATAGAGAGACAAAACAACAGAAAAGGAGGCAGGTTTCCAGCACACTCAGCAGCACAATTCAAATTGTCTCCTTTCTTCCTATCTACATTTGTCCTATTAGTTATATTTCGATAGAATATGTCTTTAATATGATATAACTCCTATGTAATGTGAAGGAGAGTGGAATCATTCTTATTAGGAGAGATGGAGTTGGTGCCTCTCTCTATAAATATCATTTGTCAATGCCATTTCAGGGTTAGATTTTTGTCGACTTGAAGAATTTTTCATAATAAATAAAACTCCTCTTTGTACTTCATGTTGGAGGACTTTGTGTTTCAAGGACTATCTAATGTATGGTTTGTTTCTCTTGTTTTTTTATTCATCTAATTTATTAGTTGTAGTAGCTAGAAAGTAGGAGTAAGAGCATTGTTAGAGGATCTAATAGTTAATTATCTATTGTTCAGTGTTCTGCAATTAATCTATATGTTGTGCAGAGCATGCTAGTGAAGGTTTCATGAAGGATTTATGAGATTCTTTATGCATGTATTCCGATTTCTAAATGTTGTTTCCCTTACATAAAACAAAGTTTATGTAAAAGGCCACTCTTATAGCCGTGTGACTAGTTTAGGATATGTTTATTTCTTAGACTGAGTACTAGCTATCTGTCACCTTTCATTCGTCACAATCTTCTCCCCTATACTACAAATTTATCCATACAATTTATGCTTGCCACAGCTTGTCAAATGCATGAAGGTCTAACAGAGTTGAAATCATTTCAAACTCTTTAAGAATCCATCCCACCATTCAAAATATTTTGCTTTGAAATGAACTATGATGTGTAAGGCTTACTCCTTTTGCAGTTAAGGAGTGACTCCTTGTGCTAACACAATACACAATAATGTAATTTGGTGTGAAGAATGTGCCAGCGGTATTATTGCGCTTGGTGGTAGCTGCTTTTAAGGAGTACATACATAAGTTCTTATAAGTATATTTTGATGACTGGATTATATTTTTCTTATTGAAGAAGCATGTTTCAAGTTTGCGCTTGATGTTGGACACTTTTCAAAAGCATGAGATCTCGCTAAAACTGAATAAGTACATATTTGTTATCCCTTTCGGGATTTTGTTGGATCATATTATCTGTCAACGGGGATTGATGGTTGATCCCACTAAGATTGCTATTATTGCTAACCTGTATGTTCCAGCGAATGTGAAGTAGTTGCGCTCAGGGTATACTGGCTATTAAAGGAAATTTATTCAAGGCTACGCACTGATTAGTGCGCCGATGGAGAATTTTTTGAAGGAGGACACCTCTTTTTTGCTAGGATGAGGACTACCAGAAGAGTTTAGAGCTGCTTAAGGAGAAAATGGTGACTGCGCCTATATTGGTGTTTCTAGACTGGAAAAAGGAATTCGATGGGCACATGGATGCTTTGTGTATCGCGTTAGGAATTGTACTCACGCATCCAGGAGCTGGAGATATTGATCACCCAAATGAATTTGAGAGAAGAAAAATTTCAAGAGCTAAGTGCAATTACTCAACAACAGATAGAGAAGGGTTAGCTATTGTCTATGTGTTGCAGAAGTTTCGTCACTATTTATTGGAAGGTCATTCTAAGATGTTCACTGATCACTTTGCTTTGAAGTACCTGGTCAACAAGCCTATGTTGGGGGTGAATATTTGTATATGGATCCTATTGTTTCAAGAATATGATTTTGAAGTGATTGTAAAGCCAAAGAGATTGAATGTAGTTCTAAACGATTTATCACACATTGAAAGTGGAGATGAGCCAACTAGTTTGGAGGATGGATTACCAGACGTGTAGCTATTTTCCATTAAAGTATTTGATGACCACTTCACAGATATAATCCACTTCCTGGCCACTGGAAGCACGCCTAGGGAGTATACAGTTAAGCAGAAAAAATAATTGGTCTTGTGTGCAATAGACTTTACGTTGATTGTTGGCCAGTTGTATAAGATGAGAGATGATGAGGTATTCAGGTGATATGTGCCGGATTTTTAAAGGCAGAGAATATAGTAGAAGCACATGCAAGGGTTGCAGGAGGTCACTATGCAGGTAAACCAACTGTGAAAAATATTTTGAGGGTTGGTTTTTGGTGGCCTACAGTGCACAGTGATGCAAAATAGTATTGTCGCACTTGTGATGTGTGTTAGAGCACGGGGAAACCCTCGTGTAGAGATGAAATGCCACTACAACCACAAGTGAATTTGCAAGATTTTGATAAATGGGCCATTGAATTTTTAGGACTGATCAACCCTTCTGGGAAGATGACTGGCGCACACTATATCATTACTGCGATAGATTATTTGACCAAATGGGCAGAAGTTAAGCCTATGAAGGATTGCAATGCAGACAGTTGTGCACTTCATTTTTGAGAATATCTTGACAAGGTTTGTGTGTCCTAATATCTTGATGAGTGACCAGGGTACACATTTTGTGAATGAGACCATTCAAGCCTTGACAATGGAGTTTAAGATGCACCATCAGAAAAGTACATCGTATCATTCACGGGCTAATGGTACGGTAGAAGCCTTTAATAATATTTTGGACAATGCACTTACAAAGGTCTACAATGCTAATCGGAATGAGTGGGATATATGTGTACCTGCAGTTTTGTGGGAATACAGAAATACATGCAATAAATTGACACGATAGCAACCTTTAAAGTTGGTGTGTGGACAAGAAGTTTTTATTTAGATGGAGTATATTTTCCCTAGTCTGCGCATTGTAGCGATAACTAACATGGTTGATCAAGATAATATGGAAGAGTGAATATCACATCTAGTCAATATGGAGGAGGACAGGTTCATTGCGGGTTTCCATCAGCAGGTGCAAAAGGCACGTGAAAAATCTTTGCATAACAGACACACTAGAAAAAATATTTTCAAGGAGGATTATTTTGTTTTGCTATATGACAGCAACTTTGCGCACCACACAGGAAAGTTAAAAATGCATTGGCTTGGACCTTATATTTTCAAGGAGATCACGTAAGGACGTGCAGTATGTCTAGTTACCTTAAGTGGTGAAGTCCTTCCTACATATGTGAATGGAATTTGGTTGAAACCGTACAGGGATGATCCCATCCCTACGCACACCAAATGATTATATTGTCGGAGAAGAGTCTTAGTGGCCCAGACAATTGTGAGAGGGAACATGGCCATAAATAATTCTATCAAGTATAAGAGAAGTATACCTATGTGATGAAGATCGAGAAAGTGAAGGTATCCGCGAAAGTTGCACAGAGGCTTCGCCGGGAGGTTGAAACAGTCGCAGATGGGCCCAAAACTAGCCGTTGGAACAATTAATCTCGATAAGACATATTTATTACCATTTTGAGGAGCGGCTAACCTTCATTTATGGAGGAGATTATGCCATATTTGGATTTGTTTTAGCATATATGAGGCTGCATCAACGCATATCAGGTTGTTTAGGCCGCACCATCGCTATAAATATGGCAGGAATGGTCGCATTAGTTCCCTTTGCTTTCCAAGAGATCTATGTCTATTGCTTTAATTTTTTTTGCTTAATTTTATGTCTGAGCACTTGGAAACATTTTTCGAGACACTGTGTCAAATAGGGTTAGGAAATTTATTCCCTCCAATTATGACTGCTACAGAGCCTACCTCCTCTACGATGCCCGCTGAAGAAATACATGCACTGGAACCTCAACCTCAGAAGACGAATAAAAGGTAGACCTTGGAGACTCGGAAGTCTCTGCACAAGAAGACTTTGAAGCCTAAGTTGACCCCAGCAAAGCAACAGAAGATACCAATGGCTAAAGAACTAGAAGTTATCATCAAGGAAGATATTATCGAATAAATAGACCCAATGTCGTGGTTGCCCAAGTACATGGCACCACGCAACCCATCTATGGAAGTCACGAGGGACCTAGATAAGCTCAACTCCCATATCAACCCGTCGTTTCTCCTAGATAATTTGTCGTTTGAAGGGGACATGTTTGAAAAAGTACCTTTACTAAAGCTAGAATACTGGGACCTGGATGACCGCATGAATTTCCTTGAACTTGAGCCATCGAAGTACTTAAAGCAAGTGCCCTATGACGGAGGGGTCATCAAGGTTGAACCAAATACATGGGTGTTAGGGTTGCAATAGTCAGGGTTATTGAACCTGTTAAACATCCCGCACTTTGGGAGTAGCACGATTAACGATATTTATTTGCGACAGCTGCTTGCCCTGGTGCATGATAATTTCTTGTGGCTAGGAAAGCCCATCATGATCGATGAGATGCTAATCCATGGAATTACCAAGTTTCCTTAACAAAGTGAGGATCCAGGGGTGGCCTTCGGTGTGAAGGGACTGGAGAAAAAGGTCATCGATGAGGTTAAGAAGACTTATGGGGTAAACAGGAACACCGAAGTCTTTGTCGTTACAGATATCAATTCCTTGGCAGTAAATTTTTCCACCCTGATCCTTTCCTGCAAAATGATCAAGAAGTTTCACGCAACAAGGGTACATGTGTATGTGATTAAGAAAGTTGTGTAGTGCGTGAAAGGGGTGCATTATAATTGGGAAAAGTAGCTCTGCAATTAATTTTTGGAAAAAAATTGCGAGGTGTAAGAAGATGGCAAGCATTTTTATTATGCTCGTTTATTGTTGTTGATCGTGCTGATTGGTTGGAGACCGTCATCGCAGTCCCAGCTACCATATATTCAGCCAGATATCTGCGAGGATGATAAATATGCTTCATTATGGAACTCAAAGCTTCCATCCATGATAACATAAAATAAAATCTTCTAGGTGTTTTTTTATACATAAATATTTTAAGAGGTGCAGTCCAAGCCACGATTGTCACCTACACTATACGAGCAATACAAACACATTGCGAACTTCAAGGCCACCTTTCACAATGTGCATATCCGTGCAAAGAGGGACATGGCAAGTTTCTAGTATGAGCTTCCATACATGGTTACGGAGGATGACCTTGCGCGCACTATGACCAAGTGGCCCCCCTTATGGCTCAAAGAAAGTACAGCTAGTAGTGCATCGTCATCAGTACCACCTAAGCCCCTACAAACCCGCGCACACCGATAGATCATCCAAAGGATGTGGAAAATGACAAAGAACCAACCAAAATGGAAGAGACCGTTGATCTACGCAGTGATGATGAAATGGAAGAAAAGAATGGAGACAGTGTCGATGCACCAGCAGACATGCGACAAGGAACCAAAATAGGGCCTTATACCACACTAGTGTCACACACCAAATGGAAAGCCTCTAAGAAGACCAATACCTATCCATTAATGCTAACAAACGAGGATTTTGAAAAAACTGGCGACACCGTCCAAGAAGTCACCGAGGATGTATGGAACAAGGTGGTGGCATAGAATAAGTCGGTCCTTGATGATGTGCAGCAAGGGCTTCAAGAACTCATAATGCAAGTGAACACAATACAAGCGAGAGAAATACAAGCGAGCGCAATACAAGCGAGCGCGGGACAAGTGAGCATAGGAAAATCAAGTGAGTTGGCCATTTAGCACCTCTCTAATTCAGAAAGTAGCACATTTCACGTTTCAGGTGCAGCACTTCAGATTGCTAGTTTTGAGTTGCATGTGGTCATTTCCAAAGGCTCCAAGGTTGGGATTCACTTTGTTGTTTTCCCCAACGACAAGTTGCATGTTATGCATGTGATGTTCATGTATGAGCTGTAGTACAGATAATACAAGGCATTCCAGGACACCACGGTAGCACAACAGCAAGCCACCACAATGCTCAGGGGTCAGCAGCTCACAGCAGATGTGTGTCGCACTGCTGAAAGCCAATGCACCCATTTGGAAACCATGATTGATCATCTATGCTCTGTTCTTGCCGAAATCGCAGTGCCCACGACTGTAGCACCCACTACCAAATTAGAAAGTTGGGTAGCCAAATTGAAAGTGTCTAGATCGAAAGTAGCCACAGTGTATGCAGAGCTTGAGCAAAATATAGTAGATTTATAGATGAAATTTCATCCCAAGATGCCTCCATATGTTCACGCACATTGTGGAAAGGTAGTGCAAGAACCAACTACTAGCATCATGGATGATGTGGATGTTTGCAGCTAATTTCTAGAGGAGGTCATGGGAATTTGGACCTCCATCCAAGATGACCCTGTCACACAACAACTGAAGATGGATCTGCGGGCCAAGGAACAACAATTTGATAAGATTCAGGTCGTTGCACCAACCCTGGATCCATCCCAACGATTGGCCCGCTTGTAGGAAAATTGAGCCATCCAAGAATATATCGACACACTACGCTGACAGGAGTATTTTCTCGACAACAAAATGCATACTTGGGTTGAGGAGGCCTTGAAGTTTTCCCAAAACATTGATGGTACCCTTAGAGGCCTGTAACAAACTCAGAGAAGTATCAGCCTCGCAGCCGAGGGGCCAGCTATAAATAAATTGGTCGAAGAAGGGCAGAACATTGCAATGCAGAGTACAGAAGGCATTCATCCACTTAAAACTTCCATTCAGGCGTTGAAGGAAAATATGCAGGAACTGGGACGAGTCAATAGATTTTGTTGGGGGCCTGTTGGGATGGGGTACCCTAAGGTCAATTTTTTGGTATAATTTTGGTTAATTTTTTTTAAAATGCACTGCACGCAGAATTCAAGGGGCTTTGGGGCAGGTCAAATATCCTTTATAATTGTAATGGGTAAAAAGGGAAATTATGAATCTCAAACCATGGTTCGAGACCATGTTATGTTTTAGTGTCTATGGGTCACCAGTGATAAAATGTACTCTTTCAATGTTATTTGATAGGGTCTTAGGTCAAATTGTTATATTTTCAAATAAAATTTACAAATAAATTTTCCAAATAAAATTTGATCATTGGTCAATATCTAGGTATTATTATTGCTCCCTTCATTTTCAAGGTCATAAAATTCCTTCATGGTCACGTCATCAATCCTTGTGACAAGGCATCAAAAGAGTGTCTTGGTCATCATATTATAATCATGCATACTGTGAAGGTTAAAAGTTCCAAATCATGGTTTCACATGTGCATTTGGTGTAATCATTAGGTCACATCATCATAAGTCATGTAGGGATTCATTCCATATAGTCACCATCATGGGAGTTAGTAATTAGGGGAACAGTGTTCAAAAATATTCTAAAGATACATTTACCCTTCATGGAGATGTAACCTTGCGAAATAAAGTTGTAAAGGTGCAGTACACTACCTCATCACATCATTTCTCAACAAGGACATGTGATGTCATACCATCATCAAAAGAAAAAGTCAACTTTCATCCTATAAAGAGGCCATCCAAGCACTCAAACACTTCATTTTTGCTTCCTAGACCTATCCTCCACCATCGAGTTCACCTCAGCCTTCAAAACTCCAATTTTTCCATCATCAAGCCCTTGCCAGCAAGCACGTTGTGTTTTTTCCTAGCACACTACGCTTCTGGCCAGCACGCTGATTCTAGCCAACACATTGTGTTTTTTAGTTTGGAGCTTAGAGGAAGCCATAGCAAGTTTCGTTCAGAAATCTACATGTTCTAGAGACTCTTAAAAAGTAAGTATAGCCTCTCATCAATCCTCATGTAGTGATTTTCTTTTAGCAAATGATGAAATCCCTCTCCTAGGGTTTTTTGCTCCACTTTTGGTTTTCTTGGTGTTTGCTTTAGTTAAAAGAAAAATTTCCTAGTTTCTAAGGGTAGATGTCCCTAAATACCCTCAATACACATTCCCCATCACTCCCCATACTCCAATTCCCTCATCTTATCATTTTTATTCCTCAACCCTAGCTACTCGTTATGCTTTTGGCTAAGTATTGTCTTTTGTTATTTTCAACCCTTTTTCCTCATCTATTCTAATAAATTTCATGATCATCCTATTCCTATCACTCATCCCCATCTCCTAAAATTTTCCCACAAATTATCTCACCCTCCTTACCCTCCATTCCCTTCTCTAAACTAGTTGCCCTTTTTCCCCTGTTTTCCCAATCCTACCCTACCCTTCCCTCCTATCTAACTAGGGTTTTTGTTAAGCAAAAAAACACCATCCCCAGTGAAAAGAAGAAGTATAATAGAGGGAATATATCCATATATGAGCCAACTCATATTTAGGAGATCAATTCTTCATCATTCATCAAGAAATCATTTGAAGATGTGGGTTGTCTAGGATTTTGTGAGAAGATACAAAAGGTGGGATTCCATGCTAAGTTGAATAGTATTTTTGCCACCAATTTCAAGAAGGATAAGACCACCATAGAAGGGATGGACTTAAAATTATCAACATATGTCATAGCTTCAGCTACAGGTATCCCTAACCAAGGATATATTTGGTTTAAGGGGATGGATTTTGATATTGAAAACTACAAAGTCTTCCTGAAACCACATTACAAATATGCTCCCACTCATATATTTCCTTTCATGAAATTGTTAGATAGATATGCTCCTTTGATGAAGATGATGAAGAAGTATTTTACTTGTGAAGGGAAGTTTTCTAGGTTGCATCAATATCACATAAGGTTTTTTATGCATTTCACTGCCAAAAATCCTTTAAACCTACCCCATTACTTATTCATGAGCCTAGTTAAGATGACCAAGAAAGTGAAAAGAAAAGGGAGAGATCACAAGGAAATTTTATTTCATTATGGTTTGGTAAAAATCATAGCTCTTAATCAGCTTTCATAGATTAATATATCATGGGATACCTTCATGCAATCAGCTCCTCTTATGCCTTCAAGTCAACCTGACAGACAAAGCATTCCATTAGTACCATCTAGGCCATGGGAGGTTGGCTCATCAAGTAGGCCATCAATGAAAAAGACTGGTATTTTCCCCTATCAGTGAAAAAAGAGTTCAACTTAGCATTATGAGACAAGAGATATCGGAAGGTGAAGATGATGCATCATTGCATAATGAAGAGTAGGGACCCACTGATTTTGACATGGTTGACCTAGAAGAGCACAATCAAGAAAAATCAGATGAATAAATAATTAAATAAAAAGAGGAGGAAATCAAATAACTTAGGGGTGACCTTTCCAAGGAAAACTTCATAGTATCCTTTTTACAGCAAGCTCAAATTGAATCAATTGTGCTAAGCAGACCTAAAGGGGATCATCCCTCATCCAGCAAGGAATACTTGGTGGTAGAGATGGATAAGGACAAGTCTATCATATATGTGTAACAACTAGAGGATAAATAATTTTAGGTACAGCCAAGGAGGCCAAAGACAAGAGCAGTAGCAAGACAGGAAAGATAGTAAAATGAACCATCTCCTCCTCAAGTACACAAAAACCTAGATGACACTATAGCAGCAGAGATTGAAGAGTACAAAGAGTTTTGGCTTGGGATAATAAATGAACACCTGGAGAATCTTCTAAAGAAGGCCATTAGGGATACAAACCTTCAGAGACACATGGAAAGACATTATTACACCAAGAATTTAATTTTCAAAATTAGGGTTAGGAAAATGAAAAGAAGGCTTAATAAAACCCTAAGCAGGCTCAAGAAGAGAGATAATTTGGATTTGCTTGATGATGCATATTTTTTTGTCTAGGCCATCACTAAAAAATGCAAAAGAGATAATTTTAAACAAATTTTGGGATTTTTTTGACAAATTTTAGTTTTTGGTAATTATAGCAATTTTTTATGCACAGAAGCGCAGTGTGCCCACGCTGCGCTTCTTCTCAAAGAATCCAAATGAGGAACGGAACACATGTATGGATATATTTTGACCACTATATCACATATATGTACTTTATCTCTCATGTTAGCTCACCAATTTCAAGAAAAAGGTCAAAAACTAGCAGTTTTTCATGTTTCTACAACTATTCTGGACCCCACACTGTGCTTCTGAAGTAGCCTTGGGAGATTGGATTTTTAGTTGCCTTGGAGGTTGGTTTTTGAAGGTTTGAAGATTCATAGGCCTTCTACACATCCTCATCTATCTTCACCAACCATCAGTTCATCTCAGAGATCAAGCCAAGTCACCAAAAAAGCTCCTCAAATACCACGCCGCGCTTCTACTAGACCACGTTGTGTTTCTGTGTATTTTTTTGTGCTTCTGTGGGAAAGACAGATTTTGAGTTTTGATTGGTCAAATTCAGCTTCTCTTGATGCAATTTTTCTTCCTAATAGTTTACATGAAGTAATTAAATGTCATATTGATGGTAAATATCAATTGCATGTAAAATCAAACTAAGTTAGTTAAGTCTTAACAGGGAGTTGGTTCCTAACCTCCCTAGTTTAAGGTATGGTTAGAGATTTTGATGTAAATAATTCCTATGGTGATGGATTCGACCCCTGAGAGGTGTAATGTAGTTTTTAATCTATATGTAGATTGATTTAAGTCAAATGAAGGGTTGGATACTTGTAGCTCAGACTTGGACTTGTGTACTTACCTATTTTTCATAAATACAACAGAAAGTTGCAACTATTTTTGTGGGATTCTTGTGTTTTGTGATGCAGGGGCATTAGAAACTAGCCAACAATGTAGGAAGTTTTGTTCACATGTTGTGGCTAGGAGGGATCAGAATCATTCGAATTGTAGCAGCAAGGTGTCAATACCTTAGCTGTCTATTGCATTTAGATTAGTTAGAGTCAATAGAAGTCGAATAGTTTTGGTTCAGTCCATTTGTCTTGTTCAGTTATTTGAATAATGTAATTAGGTTTTGTTAGAATAGAAACGGTCCTTAAGAGGAACCGAAGAGACACATAATAATACATATAAATTGTATCCCCGGGATGTATTGAGGGAGGAGATTTCTGCAGTAAAATCTAAGTGTTAAGCAACTACTTCCTGTTGAATAAATTTCAGTGCTTGTTGATTATCAATTTGTCTTTGAATTGATTTTGTGAGGGAATTTGTTTAATTGCGAGGTGGTTGAAACACCGTTCTGTGTATAACTGTTGAATAGAATTTTCGTGTAATCTCTGCATGTCTCTCTGTCTATTGTTGGTCGTAGATTTCCCTTGAACTCTCAGAACGAGATATTTTGAAACAAATCCTTGTAATAGACCATAATCGAATGTATTCCACCTTGTAACAGACTTACATTATGAGTTTCGTAAAGGTATCTATCGAAGGCTTTGTTGAAAATTCCCACTCGTAGAAGAGGTCTATGTATGATTGTGGTCGTCGAACTCTGTTCCGAGGTAGTGAAAACTCCTCTTGCAAAGAAATAGTTTGGTTGGTTGTGAACTGAGAGTGTTTTCCCGAGATCCGAACCTGATTTAGTGAACCGGAGCGATTAGAAAGGAAGGCGTTAACCCTGGTTCAACCTACAGTCACCTACTGTTTAAAAGCTGGAAGCGGTTTTGATCGCACCGCCTTTTCACGGTAAGTGGTTTTCATAAAATCAACGCGATCACATTTGTTGGAGGATGTGTGGCATAAGGCGGGTTTCCAAAACTGTTCTCATCGTGCGTTAACGGTCGACTGTGGACTCAGCGCGATATCCGCGTACACTATTCGATCTGAGGTTGGTTCATCGAACGGTGATCGCTCTCAGATATGATTGAAGGTTAACCTAAGGTATTGGCGTGTGTATTTAATTGATCCCGTCGATTGTGTGTGTGGGTCTGAAACCTAGGGCATATTAAAGTGTTTTATTGAAATCGGTTTATTAATATAAGCTGACGGATTATAACCCAAAGTGTGCTTAATGTATTTATTTGTCAATTTCTCTGAAATTGATAAATAAAATTTACAAAAGATTTGAGAAATGAACGGAGTTAATTCAAGAGAAATGCTGACAGAGCTACCGTAGAGACCAGATCTCCTTGTGGGGCCCAAATTCAAATTTTTTGCTATCAATTGTGGTATCAGATCTTTTTTTGAGTTGTTTTTGCAGAGAATTAACATGGCAATCCGAGTTGGTAGAGGTGCTGGCAGAAGGAGACCCATTGCCAATGCAGAAGTGTTGGAGACCTTGCAGAGGTTCGAAGCCAGAATGGATGCCATAGAGCGAAGACAGCCCAGAGATCCTGAAGACATCAGTGAACCTGAGATAGAAGAAGCTGGAGAAATTTTTGAGATTCCTCCTGACATGAGGCTCCTCAGAACTGTTCTGGGGTCTGCAGTTAAGCCCAAGATTGAAGTGTCAAGTTTTGCAGGAGGATTGAATCCAAAGGAGCTGGTGGACTGGATTAATGAAACGAACAAGTGCTTTGACTATGAAGAAATGAGCAAGATAAGAAGGTCAAGTTTGCAGTAACAAAACTGAAGGGACATGTTGCACTTTGGTGGGATGGAGTGCAAGCAGAAAGAAGGAGAGATGGAAAGAAGCCTATAAAAAGCTGGACTAGAATGATGGCTAAGTTAAAAGGTAAATTCTTGCCTAGTGATTATCAGCTAACATTGTTTAGGCAAATGCAGAACCTGAGATAGAGGCTGCTGACAGTAAAGGAATACACGGAAGAATTCTATAGAGTAAGCATAAGAGCTGGGAAATTTCAAGACACACCAGAGAAGACTACCAGATATGTGAATGGTCTCAAGCTGGAGATCCAAGATGAAATTGGTCTTTTGTCTCCTAAGATAGTTGAAGAGGCCTATCATATGGCCTTAAAAGCAGAGGAGAAACTCCTGAGTAAGTAGTCTGCCAAAGGGAGAGGTACTTTCTGTGGAAAGGGAAGTCAGGGTGGTAGAGGAAAGCCTACTACACCTAGAGATGGAGCTAATAGTAGCTCACCTCAGAATGCATCTACAGAGGGTGATGCAAGAGGCAGAAGGGGTTCTTACAGAGGAAGAGGAGGCAGAGGCAAAGGTAGAGAATTGAGGTGCTATAGATGTCAGCAAGTGGGACATAAGCACTATGAGTGCCCAGAGAATGTGGGTGCTGGTCCAAGAAATGTTGTTGTTGCCCAGGCTGAAGAAGAGGTAGCAATTGAAGAGGAAATTCTACCAGAGAGGGGAGAGTCCTTGGTGGTTAATAAGGTCTTGTTGAAACAAGCGAAAGAGGTCACTAAGCCTACACAAAGGAAGAATTTGCTTAGGAGCATATGCAAAGTCCAGGGGAAATGCTGTCAGCTAGTCATTGATAGTGGTAGCATAGAAAATTTGGTTTCCACTGAGGTGATAGAGAAGTTGAAGCTGAAGAAAAGGGAGCATCCAACTCCCTACAGGGTGTCCTGGCTGCATAAAGGGCACCAGCTGATTGTAAAAGAACATTGTGAGATAGAGCTACAAATGGGAAACTATAAAGACAAAGTCCTATGTGATGTGATGCCCATGGATGTGTGTCACATACTGCTGGGTAGACCTTGGCAGTTTGACAGAGCAGTAGTGCATGATGGCAAGAAGAACACTTACAAGTTATTCAAAGATGGGGTACATCATACATTGATACCCATGGAAGAAGGAGAACCATCAAGCAGAGTGGTTGATCCAAAGACCTTTTTGCTGAGCGGGAAGGAATATCTATAGCAAATTGAAGAAGAAGAAGTAAGCTTTGCTTTAGTTTGCAAGCCTAAGGTATTTCTTACTTCTACAAATATTTCTGATTTGCAAACAAAAATCCAAGAGATGTTAGACAGTTATTGTGACATTGTTGTGGATGATTTACCTGATGAGCTGCCACCTGTGAGAAAGATCAGCCATCAGATAGATTTTATCCCTGGTTCAAATCTGCCAAATAAGGTAGCCTACAGAATGACTCCCACAGAAAATGAGGAAATCAAGAAACAAGTACAGGAATTGGTGGGCAAGGGACCGATCAGAGAAAGTTTGAGTCCATGTGCAGTACCAGCAGTATTGAGCCCAAAGAAAGATGGAGGCGGGAGGATGTGTACTGATTCTAGAGAAATTAATAAGATAACAATCAGGTACAGATTCCCCTTGATCGGAGTTGAGGATTTAATGGATTGTTTGAGTGGTGCTAAATATTTTTCAAAGATAGATTTAAAAAGTGGATATCATCATATTAGAATAAAAGAGGGTAATGAGTGGAAAATTGCCTTTAAAACAAATGAAGGGCTGTATGAATGGATGGTCATGCCTTTTGGGTTGTCAAATGCACCTAGCACTTTCATGAGACTTGTTGTGGATGATTTTTTCACCCTCCTAGAGACAGCCTAGAGTTGCCATAGACCAGTGCCTAGGACATCTTATTATAGCAAGGAGCCCTTTATAGTTTGGGTTGTCAGTCCAAGAACTCACTTACTATCTCTTGTTTGAACAAGGAAATTAGTTTTGAATGGGACCAATCTCTCTCAGAAGCTGGTACAAAGATAAGAACAGTGTAGGGACATCATGTAAAACTCCCATACAAAGGCATCAGACAGTTAAGAAACCGCTTACTGTAAAGAGGGCCAGTTCAGATAATATATCATAGAAATCAAATATCAGGAGTGAGTGCAGTGAGGGAATATAGAGAAGATATTAGTTAACATGAGACTGATACCCAGATACACAACAGAACCATATAAGGGCATACCAATTTATGAATCCTTATATGACAATGGCGTTTTAAAAGCACCCCCCTCAAGCAACTAATATAGCAGAAAATATGGATGAAGTGAACATGAAACAGTATACCATGACTAGGCCTATTTAAAGCGCTTGACTAATTCCAGAAAGGGCATCAACAAGGATGAATCCTTACTGCAAATTAGTGAGCCACTCGCATTCTAGAACATGATACAAGAAGATAAGTAGCATGAAAAGAGATATTGTATTAACACATAAGAGAAATTACATACTGTGAGATACCAGAGACCAGAATCCTCATTACAGTTATAACCCCACCCCACTGAGACCCTACGGGCTCTGAAACTTCATACAGAAATATTACAGAATGTATACAAAAGCCTTTTCACTGCATAGTTTGCTGATAGAAATCTGGAACCCTTACAATGTCTTCTTTTTGGGCCTTTATAGATGAGATGGAGAATTCTAGAGGAGGAGGTAGATATAAAACATTTAATGACTTATTTTGAATCAAAAGGCGGAAAGAATTCGCGCCCACACTATGAATGACTAACTATAAATAAATGTACTTTACAATCTGTCTACAAAAATAAATGTTGGGAGATGAAAATCTCCTTTTATACAAGACACAAATAATAAAATATATACAATGCTTTGCCTTTTGCTAAGGAAAAATCTGCTGCCGTAAGAGCCCTGAGATGGTCTGCAATTCTGTACTGTACTCTCGGCCCTTGATTTCAGATTCGAATCCCGGATCTTTAATGCAAGGCGAATTTCTCTAGAGGGTTCTATGATTCCATATCTTTGTCTTCTTTAATGGTGATCATTTCTCACACCTACCCTCGACTTCTTCTTTAAATTTCACCAGCAAAATATGCCCTTAACCTCTGCTATAGAACCATGAATTAAAACGCCCTCTCTATTACCTTGAAACCTGCAAAATCCACCAAAAATTAGAGGACACTGACACAGATGGAGGCGGGGATGATGGATACGTGGTCGACCGGGAGAAATACATAGGGTGGTGGAAAAGAAACAGTGGAAGTTTTGACAAACACACGAAATGCGGAATTTCTACATAACACAGTCTAGACGTGAGGAAATAATAACGACAAATACGGATAAAAACATACAAACACACACATATATATGGCGCGAGGGACTCTTACGGATGTACGAGACCAAAACACGTGGACGTACGGGAGACAGGTGGATGGGTGATGTGGCGGAGTCAACAGGTGGGGGGGACTAAACTCTGGACCGTCGGATTACAAACGCAGATCCACGGCTAGAAATGGACGAGGGTGACACGATGGTGGGCCGTAGGGTATAACAGGTGCATGTTAACGGGCGAGCAGCTCGGGCGCAGATCTGCCGTTGGATGGAGATCGGCAGATCCTACGGAGCGGACGGATTTCGCTACCCAACCTTCGGACAGCCTTTAACGCGTGGGGGAAAAGTGGTTTCCTGTCCGTACTGGGGACACGCGGCAGAGGATTTATGGCATCGCTGACCTTGGGCCCAAAACTATTGTCCTGGCGGAAGTGGTGCGGGACTATACCGCCGGTTTCTTGCGCGCGGGGCCCTCCATACAGGTTAATTGCTGCGCCATTGATTTGATTTGGATCGGACGGTTGTGACGGCGCCTGGGGTATTAAACAATTAGCCCTTTTCCTTTAGCTTGCGATTTTCGGGCTAGGGACATATGAAAGTCAAGGCAGGAGGGGCTGCACTCTTAGGGGCTCGGCCTGATATTTAAAATATGCGTTTTAGACTTTGGCCAAGTGTATTTTTTGAATGGGGATGGCGCTATTTAGCGGGAGCATCAGGATTTAAGCCACGGTGGAGGTCTGAAAGAGATTTAGAAAAGGTGGCAGGTCGAAAATTTACATGCAGGAGTAAATATGTACAACATCGGCTCCATCTGGGGACGGCATGGTCATCCTCAGGCATGCCGAGAACACGCAGACCACTGAATATTTCACTCCGTTCTTCAATTCCCCTGCGCTTCTTCAAAACTCATTAGCACCCATTCCTTATTAAAAGAATGATAAAACAAAAGAAAACTAATGTACAATATAATACACCAGGCTGTCTTCGCCTCCTGGGTCCCATACTTTGCTTTGCTGGCATCCATTGGTTACATTATTCTTCAGTTGTACCCCTCCATGTTTCCATATTTTATTCTGCAATTTTCCTCCAGCTATGCTTTCACATTCTGTTCTTGTTTTTCCATTGCCAAATTTTCTTTGCTTTCTTGCTGTCATCTGCTTTTTCTGAGGCATCTTCATCATTAATCTTCTAATGCTATCAATTCCTATGCCCAACCTTTCTTTTATCTGGAACTGACTTTGCTCACTGCTGTCTTCATCCTGGGCATCTTTGATTTTTGCACATTCCACTGCATCTTCAATATGGCTCTCGTAAGCCTGATCACCTTCTTCTTGTATTTTGAAAGGCAGTGGGATCTCTTTTTCTTGTTCTTGAATAGCAGCTTCAAAAAATCTTCCTTCTGCTGACAACATGCTGCTAGAAAAGACCCTTGATCCTTGTTCAAATATTTGCAAGAAATGCACAAGAGGATCATGAGATGATACCTGATTAAGAATATCTCACAGGAAGGCTTTAACCGGGATTTCTTCTTTTTCCACTGGATGGAGAAGGAAATTCTCTTGAGATATGGTGGCTTCTTGGTTTTCTTCCTCTTCTGAACTGGGGGACTCATCATATATTGGAGCTGAGTCCTTTTGGAACTCTGGTAGATTCTGCTCTGCTGTGCTGAGCTCCATGAAAAGATCTATGTATTCTTGAGCAGGGGCTTGTACCTTTGCTTCCTCTTTTTCAAGAGAAGGCTCGTTATTTTCATCTTTCTCAAGAGCTTCTTCTTTGCTCTCCTCCTCTTCTGAAAAGAAAGACTGTTGATCTCCACTCTCATGACACTCATCACTGATTCTTTCACAACTTTCCCCATCAGTGTCATAGATAGGCTGGCTGGGTTCACTGCTTCTCTGGAGACAATCATCATCAAATAAATCATAACTAGGAAAGTCGCAGTCATAAGCAATGTCACCAATCAAACCTGTTGGATTCTCAGCAGGTCCTTCTTCATCTTGATCCTCAGAGGAGTTTCCTGGATCCAAATTATCAAACTCAAATGACGAATGGGCAAGAGTAGGTGTTCCATAGAAAATTTCTGAGGCAGGCTGCTGATTTTATATTCGGTCAACCACGTCTTCTATCCAAGGAGATGATTGTTTTGTATTTCTTTGTGTGGAAGAGCAGCAGCTCTCAGTTTCTTGTACTAGCTGATTTGGAGGCAGTATGTCTTCTTGAACCTCCTCTTCCACATCAGATTTTTCCTCTTCTATGTGGTCTCTCATTTCCTCGAGGCAGCGCTCCCTATTTTCCATTGCTATTAGATCGTGATACTCTCTGATCAGCATAATACAAGATGTAGGTAAGAAATCAGGCGGTTTCTGATCACTTTCTTCCTCATCTTCCATAGGTTTTAAAGCATCATCCATGTCTTGCTCATTGTCTACGTATTGGGTTTGTTCTTGTGATTGCAAGAGTTTGATCTCAGCTTCATATCTTTCAATCATCACTCTTAGAATGACTTTCTTAAGCACGGGCGTGCAACTTGGGATGAGAAGAGTGATCCATGGAAGGTCCTCCACTTCCATTTTTGCCAAGCCACGTGACATTTCATCTCTGCACTCTGCTATAAAACTCGGATGCATTTTTGCAAACTGCTTAGAGTCTTCCACCAGTGGAGACGAGATTTTCTATTGAGATTTCTTTGAGAAGAAGAGGGCGGATAATCTTAAACGGAATATTCAGGGCTTTCAGCACGAACTGACTTCCTCTCCTTCCAAACTCTTTTATGAATGATCTTCTCTGGGTCAGACACGGAAGGTGTTTTCGACTGAGATGTATCTGACCTCAAATGTGGCTTTCGAGAAGCCAGGACTACCAGTAAAATTTATCAAATAAAGACCAGTGGAGTCGCCAAGGTGAGAGATATGCAACTCTTTCCACCCTTCAGCTTCACCGGGATGAGAGTGAAATGACCTGTTTCGAGACCAGGAACCGATCCAATTGAATTGCCCACGCAAGAACGCGCGTAAAGATGTTGTGGATGATTTTGTCACCCCCCTAGAGACAGTCTAGAGTTGCCATAGACCAGTGCCTAGGACATCTTAATATAGCAAGGAGCCCTTTATAGTTTGGGTTGTCAGTCCAAGAACTCACTTACTATTTCTTGTTTGAACAAGGAAATTAGTTTTGAATGGGACCAATCTCTCTCAAAAGCTGATACAAAGATAAGAACAGTGTGGGGACATCATGTAAAACTCCGATACAAAGGCATCAAACAGTTAAGAGACCGCTTACTGTAAAGAGGGTCAGTTCAGATAATATATCACAGAAATCAAATATCAGGAGTGAGTGCAGTGAGGGAATATAGAGAAGATATTAGTTAACATGAGACTGATACCCAGATACACAATAGAACCATATAAGGGCATACCAATTTATGAATCCTTATATGACAATGGCGTTTTAAAAGCACCCCCCTCAAGCAACTAATATAGCAGAAAATATGGATGAAGTGAACATGAAACAGTATACCATGAATAGGCCTATTTAAAGTGCTTGACTAATTCCAGAAAGGTCATCAACAAGGATGAATCATTACTGCAAACTAGTGAGCCACTCGCATTCTAGAACATGATACAAGAAGATAAGTAGCATGAAAAAAGATATTGTATTAACACATAAGAGAAATTACATACTGTGAGATACCAGAGACCAGAATCCTCATTACAGTTATAACCCCTCCTCACTGAGACCCTAGGGGCTCTGAACCTTCATACAGAAATTTTGCAGAATGTATACAAAAACCTTTTCACTGCACAGTTTGCTGATAGAAATCTGGAACCCTTTCAATGTCTTTCTTTCTAGCTCTTATAGAGGGGATAGAGAATTCTAGAGGAGGAGGTAGATGAGAAACATTTAATGACTTATTTTGAATCAAAGGTGCGAGAGGTCGCGCCCACCTTTATGAATGACTAATATAAATAAAATTTACTTTGTCATCTACCAAAAATAATTGTTGGGAGATGAAAATCTCCTTTTACTCTGAGGAACACAAATAATAAAATATATACAATGCTCTACCTTTCTTGAGAAAAATCTATAACTGCTGCCGTAAGAGCCCTGAGATGGTCTGCAATTCTGTACTGTACTCTTGGCCCTTGATTTCGGATTCGAATCCCGGATCTTTAATGCAGGGCGAATTTCTCTGGAGGGTTCTGTGAGTCCATATCTTTGTCTTCTTTAATGGCGATCATTTCTCACACCTACCCTCGACTTCTTCTTTAAATTTCACCAGCAAAATATGCCCTTAACCTCTGCTACGGAACCATGAATTAAAACGCCCTCTCTATTACCTTGAAACCTGCAAAATCCACCAAAAATTAGAGGACACTGACACAGATGGAGGCGGGGATGATGGATATGTGGTCGACCGGGAGAAATACACAGGGTGGTGGAAAAGAAACAGTGGAAGTTTTGAAAAACAGACGAAATGCGGACTTTTTACATAACACAGTCTGGACGTGAGGAAAGAATAACGAAAAATACGGATAAAAACATACAAACACACATATATATATGGCGCGAGGGACTCTTACGGATGTACGAGACCAAAACACGTGGACGTACGGGAGACAGGTGGATGGGTGATGTGGCGGAGTCAACAGGTGGGGGAGACTGAACTCTGGACCGTTGGATTACAAACGCAGATCCACGGCTAGAAATGGATGGGGGTTACATGATGGTGGGCCGTAGGGTATAACGGGTGCATGTTAACGGGCGAGCAGCTCGGGCGCATATCTTCCTTTGGATGGAGATCGGCAGATCCTACGGAGCGGACGGATTCCGCTACCCAACCTTCGGACAGCCTTTAACGCGCGGGGGAAAAGTGGTTTCCCGTCCGTACTGGGGACACGCAGCAGAGGATTTATGGCATCGCTGACCTTGCGCCCAAAACTGTCGTCCTGGCGGAAGTGGTGCGGGACTATACCGCTGGTTTCTTGCGCGCGGGGCCCTCCATACAGTTTAATTGCCACGCCGTTGATTTGATTTGGATCAGACGGTTGTGACAGCGCCCGAGGTATTAAACAATTAGCCCTTTTCCTTCAGCTTGCGATTTTCGGGCTAGGGACATATGAAAGTCAAGGCAGGAGGGGCTGCACTCTTAGGGGCTCAGCCCGATATTTAAAATATGAGTTTTAGACTTTGGCCAAGTGTATTTTCTGAATGGGGATGGCGCTATTTAGCGGGAGCATCGGGATTTAAGCCACAGTGGAGGTCTGAAAGAGATCTAGAAAAGGTGGCAGGTCGAAAATTTACATGCAGGAGTAAATATGTACAACAAGACTTATGAATGAAGTTTTGAAAGAATTCATTGGTAAATTTGTGATAGTGTATCTGGATGATATATTAGTTTTCAGCAAAACCAAAGAAGAACATCTAAGGCATCTTAATTATGTCTTGAAGAAGCTGTACCAAGAGAAATTGTTGATAAACTTAAAGAAATTCTCATTCATGAAGGAAGAGTTGGTGTATTTGGGCTTTGTTGTCTCTGCAGAAGGATTGAAGATGGACCCAGAAAAGGTTAAGGAAATTGTGGAGTGGCCTACACCCAAAAATGTTTTTGAGGTAAGAAGTTTCCATGGACTTGCCAGTTTTTACAAGAAATTTATAAGAAACTTCAGTAAGATTAATGTACCCATCATTGAGACAATAAAAAAGAGAAAACAGCCATTTAAATGGATTGTTGAAGCAAAAATAAACTTTAAACTTTTGAAGCAAAAGATAACTGAAAAGCCTGTTTTGATTCTGCTTGATTTTTCTAAACAATTTCAAGTGAAGTATGATGCCAGTGGAGAAGCCATTGGAGCTGTGCTGAGCCAGGATGGTAGGCCTATAGCTTATTTCAGTGAAAAGATAAATGACACCAGAAGGAAGTATTCCTCTTATGAGAAGGAATTCTATGCAGTTGTTCAGGCATTGAAAAAATGGAGGCATTACTTAATGTCCAAAGAATTTGTATCATACTCTGACAATCATGTTTTGTAGTACATTGTACAGCAGCCTAAGTTAAATCATAAGCATGCCAAATGGGTTGAGTATCTCCAAAGTTTTAACTTTGCTTTGAAACATATAAGTGGCCAAGAAAATAAAGTAGCTGATGCTTTGAGTAGGAGGCACATGCTTGTTCAAGAAACCAATTTTGAAGTTGTAGGATTTGATTTTCTCAAGGAACTGTATAAAACAGATTTAGATTTTAAGGAAGCATTTGAGGCATGTTGTAACCCTGTTCTAACAGATAGAAGCCAGAGGCTGGATTATTTCTTGTAGGAGGACTTACTATTTAGAAGAAACCAACTGTGTACCAAAATGTTCCATGAGGGAAAATTTGATCAAGGAGAAGCATAGTGGTGGACTTGCTGGACACTTTGGTACTGATAAAACTTATGAGCAACTGAGTCACTTCTATTATTGGCCCAAGATGAGAGCAGAAGTGGACAAGTTTGTGAAAATTTGCAAAATTTGTCAATATGTCAAAGGAAGGAGCCAGAATGCAGGATTGTACACTCCCTTGCCTATTCCAGACAAGCCTTGGGACATGGTGAGTATGGATTTTGTTCTAGGATTGCCCAAGAATCGGAGAGGGACTGATGCAGTCTTTGCTGTAGTGGACATATTTTCCAAAATGGCACATTTTATTCCATTTTATAAAACTAGTGATGCCACCCATGCTGCTAACTTGTTTTTCAAAGAAGTTGTTAGGTTGCATGGGTTGCCCAAGAGTATTGTTTCAGACATAGACACCAGATTTGTGGGCCATTTTTAGAGGACATTTTGGAAGAAACTTGGTACCAAACTAAGTTTCAACTCAGCTTATCATCCTCTGACTGATGGAAAAACTGAGGTAGTGAATAGGAGTCTGGGAAATTTGTTGAGAAGTCTTGCAGGAGAGCATCCCAAGCAGTGGGACCATATTTTTCCCCAGGCAGAATATGCATATAATGACTCACCAAACAAAAGCACAGGGCAGAGCCCATTCCATATTATTTATGGAATGCACCCCAGAGGAATATCAGAGTTAAGAAATCTGGGAAAGGCAGAGCTGAGAAGTGCTGGTGGTGAGGAATTTGCTTCAGAAATCCAAGCCATACATGAACAAGTGAAACAGCAGCTACAAGGCAGCAGCATCAAATACAAAGGCAGAGCAGATTTGAGCAGAAAAGAAGTCCATTTTGAAGTAGGAGATCTGGTTCTGGCGCACTTGAGAAAGGAGAGATTCCCAAAGAAGTAGTATAACAAACTGAAGTTCAAAAAGATTGGGCCATGCAAGATACTTAGAAAGTTTTCTGCTAATGCTTATGAGATTGAATTGCCTCCTGATGTTGGAATATCTCCCATTTTTAATGTTGAAGATTTGTACAAGTATGAAGATGATGGTGCAGAAGAGGGACCAGCAGACAAGGAACGGATTGAGTGGGAAAAGCAGCTACCCCCAGCACAACCACTGCAGCCAGAGAAGATATTGGACAAAAGAATGTTCAGGAAGACCAGAGGACAAGAGTACTTCTAGTACTTAATCAAATGGAAGGACCAGCCAGAGGAATATGCCACTTGGATGACTGAAGGAATGTTGCAAAAGATAGGCAGATCAATGGAGGAGCTCATGGAGAGGAGTCCATGAAGAAAATTTCCCTCGGGAGTCTGATGCAGGGGCATTAGACACTAGCCAGCAATGTAGGAAGTTTTTTCCACATGTTTTGGCTAGGAGGGATCAGAATCATTCGAATTGTAGCAGCAAGGTGTCAATACCTTAGCTGTCTGTTGCATTTAGATCAGTTAGAGTCAATAGAAGTCGAATAGTTTTGGTTCATTCCATCTGTCCTGTTCAGTTATTCGAATAATGTAATTAGGTTTTGTTAGAATAGAAACGGTCCTTACAGAGGAACCGAAGAGACACATAATAATACATATAAATTGTATCCCCCAGATGTATTGAGGGAGGAGATTTCTACAATAAAATCTGAGTGTTAAGAAACTGCTTCCTGTTGAATAAATTTCAGTGCTTGTTGATTATCAATTTTTCTTTGAATTGATTTTGTGAGGAAATTTTTTTAATTGCGAGGTGGTTGAAACACCGTTCTGTGTATAAATATTGAATAGAAATTCCGTGTAATCTCCGCATGTCTCTCTGTCTATTGTTGGTCGTAGATTTCCCTTGAACTGTCGGAACGAACTCTGTTGAAACAAATCCTTGTAATAGACCATAACCAAATGTATTCCACCTTGTAACAAACTTACATTGTGAGTTTCGTAAAGGTATTTGCCGAAGGCTTTGTTGAAAATTCCCACTCGTAGAAGAGGTATGTGTATGATTGTGGTCGTCGAACTCTGTTCCAAGGTAGTGAAAACTCCGCTTGCAAAGAAATAGTTCGGTTGGTTGTGAACCGAGAGTGTTATCCCGAGATCAGAACTTGAGTTAGTGAACCAGAGCGATTAGAAAGGAAGGCGTTAACCCTGGTTCAACCTACAGTCACCTACTGTTTAAAAGCTAGAAGCGGTTTTGATCGCACCACCTTTGCAAGATAAGTGGTTTTCATAAAATCAACGCGATCACATTTGTTGGAGGACGCGTGGCATAAGGCAGGTTTCCAAAACCGTTCTCATCGCGCATTAACGGTCGACTGCGGACTCAGCACGATATCCGTGTACACCGTCTGATCTGAAGCCGGTTCATCGAACAGTGATCGCTCTCAGATATGCTCGAAGGTTAACCTGAGGTATTGGCGTGTGTATTTAATTGATCCCATCGATTGTGTGTGGGTCCGGAACCTAGGGCGTATTAAAGTGTTTTATTGAAATTGGTTTATTAATATAAGCCAACGGATTATAACCCAAAGTGTGCTTAATGTATTTATTTGTCAATTTCTCTGAAATTGATAAATAAAATTTACAAAAGAGTTGAGAAATGAACGGAGTTAATTCAAGAGAAATGCTGACAGAGCTATCGTAGAGACCAGATCTCCTTGTGGGGCCCGAATTCAAATTTGTTGCAGTCATTTTCGTTTGTGGCTCTCTTTTTCCAGTATTTTATTTATATTTTATGATTATTTCAATATAGATACCATCTACATGCTTCTTATGATTTATCATCTAAGTTTTAAAAAAAAATCATCACATGTGTGCTTTGTTTTTGTTTAGATAAGCATTTAAATTTTTTTACTTTCATAAGTGAATTCATGATTTTTCTCACTTAATATTTGCTACATATTCTTCACCATTACTAAAAAGACAAGCCTTTTTGAGCCATTTATTGCATCTACCTTTCCCCATGTCATGTCTGCAGCTGACCTTTAGAAATATTTGACCTAGTTCCTACTTTTAGAGCTCTTATCCAACAAAACCCTAAAATAAAAACCCTAGTGAGTTGAATATCTAGCCTAAAATATATTTTTCTCTCCAGTCACTTCATTGGCTGTGAGATCGTAGAGAGAGCCCTCTCTAATTTTGTAGGGCTAGCTACCAAGTCAAAAGTGGTATGAGGTTACCTCCTTCAGTTTCCTTTCTCGGCCTTGGGAAACTGAGGGGCGCTAATAGTATCTGCACGTCTAAAGTCATACAAATATGTAAGGTTTGAGTCGAGTAAGTATATAATATCATATAATATCTTATCTTTGTTGATATTTATGTATGTTGATGTTTTTATCAAAGTTTTGGGTTAGTTTGTGTTCAGTCTGGGTAGAAAGGCTCCTCCTCGTTGTGTGTGTGGAGACCTTGTCCTGAGTTGTGTGCAAGGACTTTTCTGTTGTGTGCGCATATGGAAGGAATTGTATTAGATTGAAAACTTATTAATAAAGAAGAACTTTTGGCAAGCTATATTTCAATTTCTGTGTTTATGCATGACTACGTTAATTATTTGTTGATTATTGCAAGTTATAGATCTACTTATATTGAATGCACATTCAACTGAGTTAATTATATGTGAAAAAATATTTGTGTTCACGCAATGATTACATTTGCATTAAGGATTTTACTGGAAAACTATCTATATTACGCAAGTAGTGTTTTTTCTCTGATAATCTAGATCTGACTAAAGTATAATAATCTGTTTGCACATATATGTTAAGGGTTTCATCTACATTTAGATCTGGTTTCTCTGAAGTTTTGCAAAGGTAGATAAGCCTTAGATCTAATAAGAGAGGTTAAATTCCACATAAAACGCTCCCTCACAGTGTGGAAACCTGGTTCAAGCACCCCCCCATACTTCTTCGGGTGAGACTTTGGTCTGTGCAAGAATATCACTGCAGAAAGGGCTGATAAGTGGAGGGTTTTGTTGCTTGCGCAAAACACTATGAACCTGGGTCAGGACCCCTCAAGAAACCACATGGATAACGTCAAAGGGACTGAGCCTACAGAGATGAAACCTTTTTTTCAAGCTTGTATCAAGATTCTATGCAATAAGAAGGTAGTTGAAAATATTCAAGCTTTGATTAACAACTGCTCCAAGAAAGAGTAGCCTCAGATGGAGAAAAAGGTTGTCAATAAAATTTACAAGAACAAGAGAAGAATTGGCTGAGAGATGCGCCTGATACTTCAGATAGGTTAGTTTGAAATGGACCATGTCATTTTAGATCTGGGCTCTAATGCAAATATACTACCAAAACAGACATGGAAGAAAATGGGAGAACCTATGTTGGAATGGTCTGCAATTCAGTTGTGCATGGAAAATAAATAGAATACTACCCCAATGGGTAGACTATTTGGGGTTATAGTTGATATCAAAGGAGTTAAGGCAATCACTGACTTTGAAATTATTCAAATTTTTGATGATTCAGATCCATACCCTGCGTTGTTGGGCCAATATTGGGCTATTGACATGGATGCTATCATCAACCGCAAGCACATAAGTATGGTGTTTGAAAACAATGGAACTAGGGTCGTGGTCCCTCTAGACCCTACAAAAGGAAAAAGATACAAAAAACCGATGTGTGCAGAAGAGGATGTTGATCATATGTACAAGATAAATATGAGGGATGAATATTGGATCAACCCTATGGTAGGTTTAGCTGGGAAAGGTATATTTCCTTCCACTTAGACTTAGATGAGGAGATGGAGAATTGGCAGAAATATTTTGATGAAAGTCTCTACACTGCACTGCAACCGAGTCACCAAATATCTATCATGCATATCTTCTAAGTTTTATGAATTACCTTACTATGATGGTGTAGGCAGTGTCAATTTATTTTTAGAAGAACTTGAAAAGGTTGTTCTAGAGGCACAACAGTTCCCTGTGCTTGATTTAGTTATGTTCTCAACACTAACGCATTGGTGGGAAATGCACAAGGACAATTTTGTGAATTGGGAAGAATGTACCCACATGATGCAACTCTGATTCAGACAACCCAATACCTGGTTGGAAGGAACCTATGCAGGAAAACAATATCCATGCATGCATTTAGCTAGGTGGAATGCAGCTTGGGGAGAAGAGGCACAAATAGGATGGGTTCATACATTCATTCATACTTTAAGTAGGATACCCATTAAATTGTATCTGGAGATTGCATTGCGACGTGGCATGACAGAATGGGTTGTGCTAAGGGAATATTTGTTTTAAATTTCATTTTTGAGGGTGTCTTCCGATGCATCAATACTTCCTTACACACGATTCAAGATGTGGTATTTGACATGCGAGATAAATCAGAAGAACAAGATTTAACAACATGGGATGTGCAGATGAAGAATATAGTTAAATTTTGGAATGTGACTATTGAAGATAATTAGGAGGACCCAAGAAACATCAATATCCATGAGTCTGAAATTTAGCGTGCAGTGATTGGGCCTTTGATTGAATTTATAGATGTGACTGGACCCATGAAGATTAGGAAACTAAATATTGGAACAGAATAACAACCTATGTTGGCCAAAATAGGGGATTATTGGGATGAATATATAGTAGCTAAGGTGGCAGAGCTCCTCACTAAATATCAGGACTTGTTTCCCGCAAAGTTTTCAAAGTTAAAATGGATTTTCAGGGATCTTGGTATAATGAAGATCACTCTGAAACCAGATGTCAGGCCTCTCAAGCAGCCCCCTTACAGGTTTAATCCTAAGTATAAGCATAAGGTCAAGGAGGAGCTAGAGAAAATGGTTGGTGCAGGGATCATTGAACCAATGGAAGAATCAAATTGGGTAAGTCCCATGGTGGTCCAAGAAAAGAATACCAAAGGAGAAATCAGGATTTGCGTGGATCTGCGCAAGTTGAATGATGCCTCTGTGCGTAACCCTTTTTTAAATCCATTTTCTGATGAATTCTTGGGCAATGTGAGTGGGTAGGAGACCTACTCATCTGATGGATTTTCTAGATACCACCAGATAATAATCACGCCTAAAGAAAAAAGTAAGACAACCTTTGCAACGGTTTGGGGATCATTCCAACACATAGTAATGCCATTCGATCTGAAGAATGCGCCATCTATATTCTCGCATGTGGTGGTAGCTTCTCTTAAGGATTATATACATAAGTTCTTAGAAGTATATTTTGATGACTGGACTATATTTGGCTTATTGAAGAAGCATGTTTCAAGTATGCGCTTGATGTTGGATACTTTTCGGAGCCATCACATCTCGCTGAATCTAAAGAAGTGTATATTTTGTGTCACTTTCAGGATTTTTTCAAGTCATATTTTCTGTCAACATCGATTGATGGTCAATCCAGATAAGATTTATATTATTGTTAACCTAGAGGCTCTAGAAAATGTGAAGTAGTTGCTCTCAATTTGGGGCATACTGGCTATTACAGAAAATTTATTCAAGGCTATGCATTGATCACTACGTTGATGGATAAGTTTTTGAAGAAGGATACCTCTTTTTGCAGGGATGAGGACTTCCAGAAGAGTTTTCATCTGCTTAAGGATAAACTGGTGGTTGTGCCTATATTGGTATTTCCAGACTGGAAAAAGGAATTCCATTTGCACGTTGATGTGTCGTGTGTCGCGTTAGGATTTGTACTCATGCAACGAGGAGCTGGATATATTTATCGTCAAATTTCCTTTGCGAGCATAAAATTGTCAAGTGCTAAGTGAAATTACTCGACAACATAGAGAGAAGGGTTAGATATGGTCTATGGACTGCAGAAGTTTTGTCACTATTTGTTGGGAGGTCATTTTAAAATGTACACTAATCAATCTTCTTTAAAGTACCTAGTCAACAAGCCTATGTTGGGGGAAAGATTTTATAGATGGATCCTATTGTTTCAATAATATTATTTTAGGTGATTGCAAATCCAGGGAGATTTAAAGCAGGACTAGGGCCATTTTTCGCGCATTGAAAGTGGAGATGAGCCAACTAGCTTGGATCAAGGATTACCAGACGCACAACTTTTTTCCATTAAAATATTTGATGACCATTTCACAGATATTATCCACTTTCTAACCACTAGAAGCGTGCCTACCAAGTATACAGTTAAGCAAAAGAAAGATTTGGTGTTGCGCGCATCATATTTGACTTTGATTGTTGGTTAGTTATATAAGATGGGAGTTGATCAGGTATTGAGCGGATATGTGTCCAAGTTTGAAAGGCAGAGAATATTAATAGAATCACATGCATGGGTTGCAAGAGGTCACTATTCAGGTAAACCAACTGCACAGAATATTTTGAGGGTTGGTTTGTTGTGGCCTACGATGCACAATGATGCAAAATAATAGTGCTGCACTTGTGATGTGCGTCAAATAATGGGGAAACCCTTGCACAGATATGAAATGCCACTACAACCACAAGTGACGTTGCAGGATTTTGATAAATGGGCCATTGATTTTTTAGAACCGATCAAACCTCCAGGGAAAAATACTAGTGCGCGTTATATCATCACTGTAACGGATTATTTGACCAGATGGGAAGAGGCTAATCCTGTGAAGGATTTTGGCATAGACACATCTACACACTTCATTTTTGAGAATATCTTAACATGGTTTGGGTGTCCTAATATTATTATGATTGGCCAAGCTACACATTTTGTGAATGATACAATTCCAGCCTTGACGATGGAGTTTAAGATGCACCATCAGAAGAGTACATCGAATCATCCACGGAAAAATGGTATGGTAGAAGCCTTTAACAAGATTTTGAATATTATTCTCACAAAGGTCTGCAATGCTAATCAGGACGATTGGGATATGCATGTACCTGCGGTTTTGTGGGCATACAGAACTACATGCCAGAAATTTACAAGACAGACCCCTTTCAGGTTTGTGTATGGACAGGAGGTTGTTATGCCGATGGATTATATTGTCCCTAGAATGCACATTGCCACAGTAAATAACATGGTTGATCAATATATTATGGAAGAGATATTTTCACAGCTAGTTGCATTGGAGGAGTACAAATTCATTTTGGGTTTCCATCAGCACGTGCAAAAGGTGCGCGAAAATTCTTGGCATGACAAGCACATCAGACAGAAGAATCTCAAGGAGGATGATTTTGTTTTTCTATATGACACCAAGCTTGAATGCCACACAGGAAATTCAAAATGCATTAGCTTGGACCTTATATTGTCAAGGACATCACAGAAGGAGGTGTGGTATGTCTAGTTACCTTAAGTGGCGAAGTCCTTCCTCGGTACGTGAATGGAATTCTTTTGAAACCATACAGGGATGATCCCATCCCTGCGCGTGCCAAATAAATATATGGCCGAAGAAGTGTCTTAGTTCCCCAAACATTTGTGAGCAAGTGCAGGACTATAAAGAAGTTTGTCAAGTGTTGGAGAAGTATGTCTGTGCGACGAATATTAAGAAAGTGAATGTATGTACGATATTCGCGCAGAGGTTGCACCAGAAGGTTGAAACAATCGCAGATGGGTGAAAAACTAGCCATTGGAACAATTAATTTGGATAATATAGCTTTATTACCATTTGTAGGAGTGGCTAACCTGCATTAATGGACAAAATTATGCCAGATTTGGAGCCGTTTTAGAATTTATGAAGCTACATCAATGGATATCAGGTAATTTAGGCTACGCCATTGCTACAAATATGGCAAGAATGGTTGCATTAGTTTCATGTGTTTTCTAAGAGATCTGTGCCCATTTTTGTTACAGTTATTGTTTGAGTTTATGTCTGAGCACTCAGAAACCTTCTTTGAGACTTTGTGCTAAAGAGGATTGGGTCATTTAATCCCTGCAAGTATGATTTCTACAAAGCCTACCCAATCTGTGATGCCCACTGGTGAGACAAATACGCCGGAACCTCAACCTTGGAAGGCAAAGAAAGGACATACCTCAGAGACTCAGAAGTCTCCATGCAATAAGACTTCGAAGCCTAAGTCGACACCAGCTGAATGACAAAAGATTCCAATGGTCGAGGAACTGGAAGTGATCATAGAGGAAGATGTTTTCGAGGAGATAGACCCAATTTTGTGGCTACCCAATTATATGGCACCGTGTAAGCCATATTTTGAAGTCACAAGGGACCTGGATATTTTCAAGTCCCATATCAACACGTCATTCTCCCAGAGAATGTTTTGTTTGAAGGGGACATGTTTGCAAAAGTTCCTTTGCTGAAGTTAGAAGACTAGCACCTGCCTCACTACGTGAAGTTCCTCGAGCTTCCGCCATTGGAGTACTTAGAGAAGGTGCCCTATGACGAAGGAGTCATAAAATTTGGACCAAAGACATGGGCATTGGGATTACAGTATTCTAGGCTGTTGAACCTTCTTAACATTCTGCACTTTGGGAGTACCACCATAAATGATATTTTCCTACGCTAGCTACTCACCCTGGTCCATGATAATTGTATGTGGCTAGGAGAGCCCATCTCAATTGATGAAATGATAATTCATTGGATCACCAAGTTTCCTTACCAAGGAGAGAATACAGGGGTAGCCTTCGGAGGGAAGGAGCAGGAGAAAAAGTTCATTGATGAGGTTAGGAATACATTGGGGTGAACAAGAATACTAGAGGATTTATCGTCCAAGAAATTAATTCTCCAACGGTTAAATTTTATACCCTGATCCTCGCATGCAAACTAATAAGGAAGTATTGTGCCACAGAATTCCATGCGTACATAATTAACGTGGATGTGCAGTGCATGAAAGGAGTGGAGTATAATTGGGCAAAGTATCTCTGCACTGAGTTTTTGGATAACATTTGAGAAGCACAAGAGGATGCCAAGAATTTTTATTATTCTTGATTATTGTTGTTGGTAGCGTTAATTAGGTGGAAACCGTTGATGCAATCCTAGTTACCAGATATTGAACCAGATCTCTACGAAGCCGCAAAGTATGCATCATTATGGAACTCAAATCCTCCTTCCATAGTAACCGAAAATAAAATCTTGTGGGTGTTATTTGATGCAGAAATATTTCAAGCAGTGCAGTCCAACCCACAACTGTCACCTAAGTTGTACGAGTAATAAATTGTGGACTTCAAGGCCACCTTTCACAATGTGCACGTCCATGCAAAGAGGGACATGGCAGGCATCTGGTATGAGCTAACACACATGGTTACGGAGGATGACCTTGCACGCACTACGACCTAGTGGCCCCCCTTATGGCTAGAAGCAAGTACAGTTGGTGGTGCGTCTTCATCAGTACCACCTAAGACTCTTATGAAGCTGCGCATGCTGACCAACCAGCCAAAGGATGCACAGAAGGACCAAGAGCCAACCACAACGGAAGATATAGTTAACCTGTGGAGTAATGATGAAATGGAAGAAAAGAACGGAGACAGTGTCAATGCACCGTCGACGCAAGAAGACATGCGAAAAGGCACCAAGAGAGGGCCTCAAACCACGCTTAGGTCGTGCACAAAAAGGAAAGCATCTAAGAATACTTGGACCGACCCAATTAGCTGATAGAGGAATATCTTGAAAAAATTGGTGACATAGTCCAAGTAGTGACTGAAGATGTATGGAGCAAGGTAGAGTCACAATAAAAGTCATTCCTTGATGATGTATAGCAAGGACTCTGGCAGCTCAGAGTGCAAGTGAGCATGTATAAAGAGAGCTTGGGACAAGCGAGCGAGTTGGCCATTCAGTACCCATCTAGTTCAGAAAGCCACATGTTTCAATTTTCAGGCACAACACTCCAAATCGACAATCCAGAGTTGTGCGCAATCATTCCGGAAGGATAGAAGGTCGGGATTGACTTAGCCATCTTCCCTAGTGGAAAATTGCATGCCATGCATACGATGATCACGGATGAGCTGCAGTACAGGGAGTACAAGGCATTCCAAGACACCATGGTAGCTTAGTAGCAAGCCGCCACAACCCTTAAGGGACAGTAGCTAGTAGAGGATACGCATCGCGCCGTTGAAATCCAGTGCACGCATTTAGAAACCATGATTTTTCAGCTATGATCTAACCTCCTCTAAGTCACAGTGCTAACTACTGCAGCATCCATCGTCAAGTTGGAAATTTTGGTAGCAGTGTTGAAAACATCTAGATCATAAGTCGCAATAGTACATGCAGATCTTGAGTAGAAGATAGTCAATTTGCAAACAAATTTGTAGCCCGATGCGCCCCTAGAATTCTGTGCATAGCATGCCAAAGTAGTCTAGGAATCAACTGCTAGCATCATGACTATTGTGGATGCTTGCATCCAATTTCTATATGAGGCCATGGGAATTTGGACCTTTTTCCAAGATGACCCTGTCACATAGCAGATGAATACAGATCGACGGGCCAAGGAGAATCAGTTTAATGAGATCTGGGTCACTACGCCGACCCTAGTGTCAGTGCAAATATTGGCCCGATTGCAAGAAATTCGCACTATTCCTGAAGAAATCGACACACTGTGCCAACGGGAGCATTTTCTCAAGCACAGAATGCAGCCATGGGCTGAGGAGGCCTTACATATTTCCCAGATCATTGATGGTGTCCTCAAAGGCCGGCAGCAGACCTAAAGAAGTATCAGCCTAGTAGCTGAGGGGCCAACAACAGAGAAATTGGTCGAAGAAGCACAGAACATTGTAGTGCAGAGTATAGAATTCATTCAGCCACTTAAAGCTTCCATTTAGGCATCGAAAGACAATATGCAATAACCGAGACCAAAGTGACTTGGGACAAGTCACTAGATTGTGTTTGGGCCTGTTGGGATGGGGTCCCCTAAGGTCAAGTTTTTGGTATAATTTTGTTAATTTTTTTTCAATTCGGCGTTGCACGCAGAAGTCAGTTGGCTTTGGGGTGGGTCAAAGCTCCTTTATAATTGTAATGGGTGAGAAGGGAAACCATGAGTCTCAAATCATGGTTTGAGACCATGGTATGTGCGCATCCTAAGTCATATAAATTGGTAAGGTTTGAGTCGAGTAAGGATATCTTATATTTTTTTGATCTTTATGTTATGTTGATGTTTTGATCGACGATTTGGGCTAGCTGTGTTCGATCGGGGTAGAAAGGCTCTTGTTGGCTATGTGTGCGGAGACCTGGTCCTGAGCTATGTGCAAGGACTCTGTTGTTGTGTGCGCAGACAAAAGGATTGTATTGAATTGAAGACCTATTAATATAGACGAAGTTTTGGTGAACTCTGTTGCAATTTCTATGTTTATGCGTGAAAGTGTTAATTATCTATTGATTACTACAAGTTATAGATCTGTTCTTATTTTTATCTTAGTAAAAGATATTTGTGTTACGCAAGGATTGCATATGTGTTAATGGTTTGATAGAAGAACTATCTATGTGATTGCACGAGTATTTTTTCCTACTCTGATAGCTAGATGTGACTGAGGTATAATAATTTGTTTACGCATATCTATTAAGGGTTTTTATCTACATCTAGATCTAGTTTATGTGAAGTCTCGTGCAGGCCAATAAGCCTTATATCTGATAAGTAAGGTTAAATCCCACATAAAACACTCCCAAGGGTGTGGAAACACCTCCCGATACTGCTTCAGGTGAGACTTTGGTCTGCACAAGCAGATCATTGCCGAAAGGGCCAGTAGTTGGAGGGTTTTTTGGTTGCACAAAACACTATGAACCTAGGTCAGGACCCCACAATCCAACACTTTTCAAGTAGATTTTTTTTTTTAAGTTAGGTGTTTTTCATTACGTCAAATGAGGATTACATAGACCAAATATTTTCTTCCCAAAAAACCACACTAGTAACATAAGTTCATAATATTGAGGTTGTTAAGACCTCATCTAATTAGAGCATATTATAAATAGAAACTCATAAAATCGGGCTTGTTGTGTGAGATCTTGACATACATCTATATTAGATGGAAAAAAATAATACTAGTGCTGCAAGAAAAAAACTAGTGAGTAATAACAACTATTTGGTAGAATATCTAGGTATTTTCATTGCCTCTTCCCCACCCTCATTCAAGGAGAAAGATATTTTTGATGATATCCTTACTAGAATGGTTAGCTTGCAGTCTGTACCATCAAATTTTACTTCCGGTTATGCCAATATGATAGAATTATCCAGTTCAGTATGCTTCTTGTAATATTCAAATGGAATTTACCTTGTGTTGGCTTCGTGCCATGATCGAAGTGCATGGAATGCACCAAGTATAGTGGAGCCACAACCCCCTTTTGTGTGATTTGGCATCATAAGAAGGTGGCCAAAAGTGAAACACGGTGGGGAGAAGGTGAATTTCTTTCATTGCAAATTTCCATATTATGAAAGTTCCCTTTAATCTTGATCGCTATTTACTTACAAAAATTAGTGTGAATTTGATGCCTTTTTTAGCAACAACAACACCATTCTGATGTGATTCCATGTTTTATTGATGTCTTGGAGTAACCAATATACTAATATTGAGTCATTTCCAACTTAGGAAGTCTCTTTTATGTTACATCTTCTCTTCATGTGTGTCCATGAACTAGCAGATATTTTATCATAGATTACCTGCATTTCCATAAGGGAATTGTTAATTTCCTTTATTTGTAGCATTCCTCTACTACCTACTAGCTCTGTAACTCAATTTACCCAAAATAGGTGTGTGTTTTTTTTTAACATAAAACCTATCCATGTTTCATATAAACATTGAATTGATCCATATTATTTCTATATGTTAACAATACTTTGCATAGATTTTGTATCATGTTTTTTTCCTTGAATAGTAAATGAAAACAAAACACATTAATCATCACATAAATTATAAGTCTTCCAAAAATGAGGAAGGACCCATCATATCCTTAAACATTAATTCCTTGTAACATAAAGTTTAGATGTTAACATTTGATCCATTCATTTGAAGAATATTTCTTTACAACAATACCATATATTTGATACCATTATGAAATCATTAAATGATCATAGCATGAGGATTCATTTCCATTTCATCTTCTTTATTTACTGACTATATAGATTCTTACTTGTTATGGAAATCAATCGTCCTTTTCTTTTGGCTCATATATTCTTGACCCCGCTAGAATAATTTCCTTTTAAATCTCTGATACTATAACTTGAATAATCTTTCTAATTTCAAATCCATTTATCTTACATCTAAATAAGTTATCTTATTTACCCCAAATAACTAAAATTAATCTCTTTAATTAATATTTTGTCAATATCATAGCTTTAAATGCAAAATTTTCGAAGGGAATTTAAATATATCCTAAAAGGAAAAATCCAACATAATTCTATTATATTTTTTAAAACATACTATCACTACAAGAAAAAAGGACATTGGTGAGGGGCAAAAAATGTCACCACAAGCTCATTGGTGAGGGACAAAAGAGTCTTCGTCACCAAAAACTGAACGCCACCAAAGGTGGCGTCGCTGAAAGTATACGTGTTGTGGTGACATTCAAGTTTCGTCACCAATAATGATTTATAATGACGGATAGTGACCGTCACCATTTTATATGAGCAATGGTGACGAACAATAGCCTCTATCACCAAAAAACTTAACTTCACCAAAGGTGGCATCGCCGAAAGTATTTTTTGTGGTGAAATTTAAGGTCCATCACGAATATTGATTATAATGACAGATAGTGACCGTCACCATTTCATATGAACAACGACGATTTTTTTTTATGGACCTCTCATGTCCGTCACTATTGGTGCAATATATGGCGATGTTCGTTGACCGTCACCATTTCATATTTGGTGAGGGTCAAAAAATGTCATGATAAGCTCATTGGTGACATCAAGGTCTGTCTCAAATAATGACTATAATGACAAACAGTGACCCTCACCATTTCATATCAACAATGGTTTATGGTGATGGACCTTTCATGGTCATCACTATTGATGTGTATATATGGTGGCGTTTGTTGACCGTCACTATTTCATATTTTGGTGAGGGTCAAAAAATGTCACCATAAGCTCATTGGTGATGATCTAAAGAGCATCTATCACCAAAAACTGATCGTCGCCATTCCCTATGAATATCAAGCGCGATGGAATCGAACCACCAACCTCCTGCTTGTAAAGCAAGTGCTCTTCCATTGAGCTAGCACCCTTTAAAGAATCAGACTTTAAACTAGTAATTTCCCCTAAAGGTGCAAAGATACACCAAAAGAATAAAAGATCTAGGAAGATAAAAAGTTGCTAGAAATAATATGTTCAATATACATAATAAAAAGACAATAAGAATAAATATGATATTCAATATACATAATAAAAATACAATAACTCAATTGATTAATTTCCTTTATGATACCTAATATTTACCAAAATTATTCATGATCAAATACTTAATATTTACCAAAACTACTAATGATTAAATACGTTTATAATTTCCAGAAGGAACATGATTTTCCTGTTACAATTTTTTTGTCCTCTCATGTCATGATTTAATACGGAGAATGGTTAAATACATATTGATTTGGATTTGATCCAATGAGTGTTTAAAAGCAGTTAAATTTTAGAAATGAACATTTTCATGTTACAATACGATTTTAAAACGGTCAAAGGCCCTAATTAAACTTCTATGAAATAACCATTTATGACAATAGGATAATGAGAATCTCAAGCAGCAACCACTAAAATCATCTTGATTTCCACCTATATTACATTGAAAGCTTCATTATTCTGGTTTACAATTAAATGCTTGTGCCCAAGGAGATTATATCAAGAGGAGATCAATAATAAGACGCTAACATAGATGATTATGACAATGGTATCAATTTTTTCTTTCCTCATGGTGTTTAATAGGGAGAAAATTCTATGTCTTAGCCATCCCACCACAATTATTAACTTGGCGGGTAGATTTATCAAAAACACAACACAATGGCCCATGACTGGGTAGATAGATGCACCCTCTAACTATAGGATTTTCGTGGGGAATGATGCCCAAAGGGTTACAAAGGCAAGCTTCTATTTTGAGTATTAGTATTAGGTTAGATTCAAAAGGTTATACATGAACAAACCTAAACAAACTTAGAAGCTACAAAGTGGAAGTAAATATGGAGGCCATGTATGGAAGAAAATTCCAGGCCAAATACAATTACCATCATACTTATACAATGCAAATTGTGGGTTCCACATACTAGTGAAGAGACTATTTTCCATCCTTCGCAATTTCCTTGGCATTGTGCTCGGCATTGGCTTCCTGTAGCAAATGTACGACTCTCTTCATTGTTGGCCAGTTGATGGGCAAGGTGCTTATGCAAAGGAGTCCTACTTTCATAACCATGGTCATTTCCTCCTTGAAGTAGTCCACAAATTCAAGATACAACAACACTTCAAGAAATCCATTATTTTTCTCTATTTTATTACACACCCACTTCACAATATCTTCATCCTCTCCAATTTCTCGATCTATTGGTTGTCTTCCCATCACCAGCTCAAAGATCACCACTCCAAAACTATAGCTATCACTTATTTCGATCGTTGCTCTATAGAAGTTATGTCTCCCTTAAATCCTTCCATTGGGGACTTTTTGTGTAGTGCTTCCTTCAAGTTCACTCAAAAAAATAACACTAAAAAACTCCACCATGATGATAATGGTAATCTAGGAATGGAAGGAACATAATTAATGTCAACCACAAATGATGAATTATTGAAATTTACAGGATCTAACTAATGAAGCTCCTAGCATCTATTGACTTCGATGAAATCTGTTTACATCACTACAGAAATTAGATAATAACATAAGATGAGAAATAAAATTTGGAGTGATATTTATAGTGAAATAGGGTATAAACCTGTGTTAAGGTTGGCCACACTATATTGAAATTTTAAGTCCATAAGGTGCAAAAATTAGCGTATCTAGGCTATAACAACAACCTTGCCACATCCCAAATAATAATTATCTCATGGAAATACTAGGAAAGATGGCAAAGTTCTAATTTCTAAAATAAACTTGCATGGTTCAACTTTCCAGTGCTAAAAAGTATATTGTTTATTCTAATTTCTAAGAGCGCGCTTTCCCAGTATTCATTCATAACAAGCACTCATCTTTAGATTACTTGTCAATAGAATGTACTTGTTTTTTTATCACCTTTGGATATTAAAAAAAAATTCTTATTATCCCACCCCAATCTATACAAAGTGCATAATTTCACAGAAAATTTCTAGAACTCCATAGCAATATATCTATAGACAGCACCACCAAGCATGCCATAGACAACTTATTGATTTTTGGTTGCCATACGACATATTCATATACACTACATGTCTCCTCATTAACATGCCTAGCTTTGCAGATACCACCCTGTACTTCAAATCTTGTTCACAGTACCTATTACAATATAAGGATTTTTTTAAGTATTTATATTGTCTTAGGATTTAGCTCATTTTGTTCCCATATGCACTGGAAAAACAAGGTGTTGAATGAGTCACAAGAATCTCTTGTTTTCCACAACTAAGTATGATTTCTTCTTTCACTAAATATGTAATTATGAATATTCACAAGAGGGATAAGCCATGTGTTTTGTAAAATTTAACACCATTCCTCTGCATGATATTTTTCACCAACACCTACTATAAGCCTTTTAGATTCAAGTGATCATGACAAGAGATGGGTAATTCACAAATTTCACTTTGATCTTATAAATATGGAGCACAATATTCAAGACCAAAATGGAACTCAATAACAAAACCATACCAAAATAAATCATGATTCCCAACAGCCAAGGCATTTCCCATAAACATGGAGACAGGATACCATAAAAGCCATGATGATAATAGATACCAAATATTTTGGAACTTCCATTTGAAGCTTTTGGAGGTACTGCAAGGGGTGGCAGTAAGAACTAGGAAAACTAAAATAATTCAGTATCCTTGCTCTTATTTTTATTCTACAACACTCTACAAAGTATAATCTTGATCTATGACGTATTTGTGCCAAGTGGTTCTAAGTTAATAGTAAATGTTATATTCAGATAAAATAAATGAATAATTGAGAGGCCTTATGGGCTAATTTTTAATCCTTACACCAAAATCTCTTAATATTCAAGTCTATGGAACAACTCGTTCAAAGTTCAAACTGGACTCGATTTTAAATGGAAAGCCTAAAACCAGCTAAGTAGTTTACAAGTTAACATTTTGGATATAGCTTATGTTCAATTTATATGACAAGTTATGCCATAACCTTGAAACTAGTTTCATAGCTAAAAGACTTTGTTAAGTCAACAATGTCAAAGAAAGATAGTCATGGCAAGAAAAATCCTCTTGTTTTTTCTAATGAGGGTACATGTAACTTGATAAAGGCCGTATGAGAGTATCAAACCATAAACAGTTTCACTAAAACATGGAAATAACAAAGTCTTGTTAAGCAACAAAAGCTTAGCTGAATATATGAAAAGCATTGAGCAAAATGAAATAATTAAACTAAAAGTAACTGTAAAAAAATTAAAATTCCCTCATATACCATCTAGTCTGGTTAGTTCTTCAAAAAGAGAAAGTGCAGTTGCATGATCCAGCTCCTCATCTTGATTCTGTAATGGACCATCCTAAACATAATGTCCACATACAACAATCAATGTTATCGTATTGGTAAGACTTTTGATATAATCAAATAAAGCATGTACTACGTAGGAGAATAACTGGAAAGCACAACTAGAAATTCGAATCACAACATAACAATATAAAAGATCATGCAACAAGAAAGGAACAACTCAACAATTTGAGAAATATGAACAATCCATGGGCATGTTCTTATATATTCATATAGATAACGAAATAGAAATCTAGATTTATGAAATTCAAGTATCACACAACAATGTCTTGAACAAATATCAATATGTAAAATAGTATTTTTTGCATTTGGATTTACCTTGCAAAACCTCAAGAAAAATTTTCCACAAAAACAGCCAATAAACATAACAACATGGACCTTAGGAGCAATTATGCAGGGGATAAAATATGAAGGTAAATCACTAGAGAAGTATTCAAAGCAAATCATGAAAAGCATGTCTAGAAAGAAGTGAGAACCCTCTGAAGTACCACACATTTATCCTCGTGACTAGTACACTTGCAAAAAAAGATCAGAATCAATTATGAACCATTACACCAAAAAATAGTGAATTTTTCCACCAAAATACAGTTTCAAATTAATCACTAGCATGACACTAACTTTGTTAGAGCTAAAAGATAGAAGATTGAAGTTTAAAAGACAATACACTCTAATGAATTAGATATTATCGCGGCATTAGAGGGAACATGCCAAATTTCATTATCATTTCGAAATGCACCCCTACGTAGTGTCCATATGACACTTTGTGACTTGAACCTTTAAAAGGCTTGCTCGGCCACTTCATCATTCGAGATTTATTGTGAGAGTATGGTGGTACAATGTGACCTGCATGTCCCAAATAACATGAGCCAACAATGAAAACCATAATTAAATTATTGACGCCTTACTAATTTAATCCTTGAAAAGACGAAAAACATGAATCCAAGAAAGAAAATGATAAGGTTATCTTTAACCAACTATTATATTTACAGATATGGCAGAATTTTTTGTTGGTTGTTTTAGAATTTAAAGCATTTTACTTATTATCTCAAACATATGAAAAGACACTAAAATCACCAAGGTCATATTTCAACAAAAATCTTCTAGAAAATCAGATTGCAACTATGAAGATATTATTGCAAAAATCTTGCAGAAAATCAGATTGCAACTATGAAGATATTATTACAAAATCTTGCAGAAAATCAGATTGCAACTATGAAGATATTGTTCTAAATTTTAAAAATTATAGTAATAAAATCCATCTTCATCATGACTTAACATTTTATATCACATTAGACAAATTTTGAGTCAGGGAACAAGTACAAGGTTCAGAGTTAAAATATTTGTGTCAAGTACAAGGAGATATCATATACAACTTTCTGAGTTGAGGCGTATCACTAGAGAACATAGTCTTGAGTCTTAAACCAGTACTTAATGAGGGACATCTGAAAATAAATGGGTACAAAATGTGAATTCATCCCTCATGAGTCATAGCAACCCATAGACAACTCCTGAGGCTTTAAAACCACTGTAGCTGTACCCATCACACTACCACTTTAGGTTGAATTTTCCACACCTGAGGCTTTGCAAGTTGCAACCACTGCAACTGCACCCATTACACCACCTTTATAGGTTGAATTGTCACATGTCCTAATCCACAAAATATGTAGTTGAATTTTCCACATGTCCTAATCCACAAAATATGTAGTTGAATAGTCTGTTGTGTTGAATTGCACAGCTTTTTCCCACAACTGACCATAAATCCTTGCATGTGATGAGTGCACCAACCATGTATCATGGGAGCCATAAAACCTGCAAACACAATTATCCATGAAGTCTAGAACAGAGAGGATGTAACTAGCAAGAACAAAGTTGGCACAAATGCTCCCTTGCAATGAAATTACAGATGTGACTCCTCATGAATAGAGAGCCATTATTATCAAAATATACTAAGAGAAACATGTTTTAAAGCTAAATGGATAAAATTCATTAACTTCCCTGCCATCCTACCGTGTCATATCACCTTGAGAACCCCCAAACACAGTGACTCCCTTGGTAGAAAAGGCCAAATAACTAAATAAGTTTGCTCAAAAATGTAAAAACAACATCCAGATATGGGAAGAATACACCAATGCCCAACAGGCTAGTAGCAAGGAGTTGCACACCTTTGGTCAAGATTCCATTCTCACACAGGCTTCACCCATGGGAGATAGGAAGGGATTGAACTTATGGCATTGGGAGGTGATGAACCATGTGCATATATTTCAAACCCAAGCTTACCCTCATTCTCCTTGAGGCAAACATTGCTAACCAAGTTCCATTCACATAGCCTTTAACCAGCACGTGGAGGTAATCATTGAAATTACGCCATCAGGAAGTGATTACACTTGTGTACATGTTATGGACCCAGGGCTACCCCGTGTTCTCCTTAAGGCCTGCCAAAATATGTCTGTCAGGCGTGTTGTGATTAAGTGGTAAATCAAATGTGTTATCATTACGGAGACTCAAGTGTAATCTCCCCTCAAGAACATGATGTCATGATTTAATGTTGTCAATTTTTGTTATCGTCTGATATCTCATTGATAACTAAGCCTAGGCATTTGGTCCTAGGCAATGTCCTGCATAATTTTGATGAAATAGATACACCTTGGTCATGGCATTTAGGCCAAAGGTAGGCCCACTTTGTTAACAAAGGCTTATTTACTAACCAGAATAAAAGGGGATGAATATGTCAATGAATAAATGAATAAGAGCAGGGATAATAACATACTAATAAGGTTCAAATTTGGCACATATTGCAAAGTATGTTTGTTAGGCCTAAAATCATGCAATCCATGCATAGAATGGTGTACCAAATAAAGAATTGAAATAGAATGCACATCATACCATGTTTAAATATAGGCAAGTGCAGAATCCTTCCTGTTCTACTCTAATCAAGAGAGTCCACATCTTAAGGAGCTCCCCATTGATTTGTTAGATAATGTTATTCTAATGGGAGTGGATGTGAAGAAACTTCCTTGAAAATCATTCCAATGAGAAGATATACACGTGGCACAGCAAAGCCTATAATTTGGTCAAATGAGCACATTTCATGAGAATATTTTGGCTAGGAGGATGACAAAAGGCATCATGCAGAAGCTCTCTCCATTGTAAAGGCATGGATGGATTAATGGGAAATTCCCCTGTGAGCCTGGTTGAAGATCTAATGGAGAAAGAAATTTCAAGGATTTATTTTGTAATATGAGTTTCATCATTGCATCCATAGTGTTGTTTGTTTATTGCTATAAATTCATTAAACGTTTCCCACAAAATTGTAATAACATAGAAAAATAGAGAAATTAACCATATACATGGGTGCACACCTTCATTTTTTTCTATATAATGATAGTTTTGTTCCTTAATTTCCATTGATCCTCCCCCTTATGGATTGTATCATATTCTTTTAGTTTATCTTGGATCAAATTATTTGTAGCCATGTTGTTTAAGGCAATGTCCTTATGAAGGATGAGCTTCTGGAATGCAAAGCCATGGTCATATTGTTTAAGGCAATGTCCTCTCATCCATTGGTAATCAAGTAAGTAATTTTCAACCCTCAACAGTAATCTCTTTTAAAATGTCAAAGGTGACGATCCTCCTCATGGTCATTAATCATTAAAAGACAAGTTCCCAAATCGTTAAGTATCCTACTGTGCAATATGTCAGCTTTAATTTTGGCAAAGTCAAACTTGATCACCAATACCATGCTTGCAGGTCTTTGGGATGGGAAATTTTCTAGGTTAGCCTCTATGATCATTTTTTTTCATGCCATGTTTGAGGGGACACCTAATAATATTGCTCACCAACACCATCTCCTACCTTGATTTATTCTCCCATGGGCCAAAATATGCTTTCTGTACTATTATTTTCATAATGCCAAAATGTCCACTTGCATGAAAAAATGCATGCCATGTACATAAATTACAAACCTGATGGATGATAAGGAAAATGGGTTATCCTATATGCCATGAAACATCATATTCCATACTTAGAATGCACCCCAAAGGGTCAAAATTGCATGCAAGGTTGAAAATTTGCATTTCTCACATTAAATTTTGTGTTACAACCTGACCGGAATGCACACAACCTCCTGCAGATTTACCTAGGGAGAAGCCATAAAATATAGTGCTATATTATTTCTCCTTGTGCATATTCCTACACTTCCATAATTCTAATTTACAACTTCAAGTGAGGGTACTAAGTCTACCAAAATTATTTCACTGTCTTCTGCTAAGTGCAAGTTGTCCTTATTAACATGCATGTCCAGGGCTCACTAAAGTTCAAAATTATGATTTTCAAATTTTTGAGCGGTTCTTAGAAAATTATTGATCTTATTACATCATTAGATTTTCACTTCCAATCCAAGAGGCCACTACTATGCAAAAATACCGTGAAACTGCCAAATTACACAACATGACAAATCAAGCTAGGGTGCCTTTATAATTTTACATGCCAGAAGATGCATGAGCACATATGGTGAAATATAGAGGTTGATAGATAGAGTATTCCATGGTATTCAACCCTACATAATCAAATTCCCAAGAACAATCTCCAATTGTTAGTTGTTAAACATCAGCCAGAGCAATTTGTTTGGTCTGGAACTTTACTCCAACTCTAGAAACACATGCAGGCCTAAAATAAATTTCATACCATGTTCTCATTATAGATCCAAATGCCAATTCTTGAACTCTATGGTCTGCTCAAGCAACTAAACACAAATAAAAGAGGCAGATTTACATGGAATCAAAGGTCCAAGAATTAATTATCCTATTTGCAACCATGGCATTACCTTAACAACAAAGCGAGCCCAAATCTTGTCACTGTGAGCTTCCATGAATTCCTTTAAAATCATAAGCCCCAAGCCTCGAATGATGTCAGATATTTCAAGGAAGAGCCCCCGCTCCTCATAAAGCATCTACAATATTAGTGAAAACCAGCACAATATAATGTTAAACCATGTCTCAAAATAACAAAAATGAGTTATTGAGTGGAGTGCATATGAAAAACCTTTTAATATAAGAATTTAATTGACCTCTATGGCTGACTGATGTGAAACTGAACTATATATATATATCAACTAACATATAAAATTATGTGTGTGTGCACTGTGTATGCCAACTAATATATAAAATCGGAATAATATAGTCTTTTATTAGATGCAATATATGTATTTATATTTTTTTAAATTAAACATCTAAGCTATATAATAATAGAGATAAAGTATCCCATTAATATCCACTTAACACAAGTCTAACTTCTGTTAAGGCCCTTGGTTGATGAAGCGAAGCCAACTCTGGGAGGTCAAACAACTTCCCTCACACATGCACACAAGGGCTCTACACTTGCCGAGGTTTGAACCTGGGTTGTTTTCATGTTGCCCTCCCATCCCTCACACTAAACCACATCACGTTGCAAGTATTAGGATGATATTAATTTGTATTAATCTATTTTTTTATATAGTATAAATCTATCTCAACTGGCTAATGTATGCTAAAGAATATCAATAAGTGAAGCATATGTTGACAAGCATCAGTTTACTACGTAACAACATCATGACAAGCACCATTCAATGGAACTTCAACAAGAGTGGGGCAATGATCCACATGCATGGGAGTTGATGGGCAGACCAAATTCCACAATTAAATTTTATGTTTGATACTGCTAACAGAGTTGAACATGTAATAAGACTCCAACTACCAAACCTTGCGAAATTTAAATAAATGGAAAACATGAATGTTAATATAACAAAAAAATATTATTCACCCCTTGTCTTAGAAGGATCTTGTGTGATATAGAGTATGCACAGAGAGCTTGGACTTGTTGTCGGCAATGATTTTCTCCATATTTTTTAAGAGAGGTTTGCACTGAGTAATGGATGCCAACATCCTGGAAACAAAAGTAAGTATAGACAGTTGAGGGTGGATGGGGTAAAAGATAAAATAGAATACCTTGCATTGCACTGAATTTTGTGCATCATCTTCCTACACTTCATCAGAGTTGATCTCTACTCCTGCAAGAAAACTGCATCCTGTGCATCAGATCTTCACAATGTTTAAATAAATTTCTTGCATAGGGTTGTGCATTGCAATTTTTTACAAAGTCAAGAATCAATGTTTTCTATGTGTAGTCTATGGTGAAAATCTTCAATAGAAATGAAGATCATAGATAGAATTCATAAAAACTAATCCCTGGAGGTTACTCACAATTGCAAACTTGACTTCTGAAAGCTCATTTCCTTGATTATACAAGCAACAGGGAAAATATATAGCATTTGTGGGAGAAGAGAAGGGCTTGCTAGCCTACGCAGATTGGCAGGCTGTGTGCTACAAGGCCTACAAGAAAAGCATTTGTATTACTAGAGTTTCATGTGATAATGCCAGTGATATTCAATGCAAGGAATGCATGGAATCTCTTTGGTTGTAAATTCATGTTACTTAAATGAATATGAGCAGGTCTACTAGAAAAACACGGCTTTTCACCTGCTTCCCTAGGTTGTAGATTAAGTTGAACATGCTCCTTGGGTGCAGCAGCTAATGGTTCCAAGTTCATCAAGTCATTCATCAGCTTTGCGATTTTGTGAAATGAATTGCCTCCAAGGATATAAGATGGAACTTTGAATTAGTAATTGCACGAGATCTAGCAACAAAGTGAACACAGATTATGATAGGCACCAAACTTTGAGTTTAGGCTTGACAAGACAACTTAAATACCAAATCATTGTCATATAATTTGGATGAAACTTCCCGAAGTTTCAACTTCAATCCACCATTCTATAGCATGGTTTTTTAGGCTCCCTAGATCATGAATATTAATGATAATACAGCACAAAATTTCAATGGTCAATGCTCACTTTTCAGTTCTTATTGCATCCCTTAACAGGGTTGATTTATATTTAACATTGATGTCTGGCTTTCATTTTATTTTTCCAAACTTTATTTATGATTTAAGCAATGTTTCAATCAATTTTGGTGCTCACTGGAATCACTAATTTCACAAAATGGTTTTAGAATAAATATATTTAACAATTTGTAAGTTTACTAATGTTTGTGACATGTAGACTTTTGTTTCTGTTTTGCAACATATTAAAATTCAAGATGTCAGCATGAGCATGCAGAACAACGTAAATTAAGACATGCATGAGGGAAGAGACTACTTACATTGTATTTACGGGTCTGCATTCATCGATGTGACCAAATATTTGGGGATTTCTTGTGAGATATTTATATGTCTGTTATGTACTGTTGATTCTCTATGTCAGTGATTCCTGAAATTTTCGTGTGGCGAGTCTTTGTTTTCTAGCACAATCCTTCCAGACTACTCAATTATGTCTCATACTAATGGTTGATTTCTTCAGTTGTACTAAATCCCTACAAAGTAACATTAACAAAAATTTTAGTGGGTTATGTTTTATTAATTATTTTAAGATATTGTCTAAATGTTGTTAGAGAATAAGCTGGAGTATTGTAGTGATTTCGAATGTTTTTTTTATGTTTGTGAATTAAGAGTGCTAGATTTGGATGTTGGACCATTGCACAATTGGATGTGGAAAAAACCTTGTAATTTTTGAGAAATTCTTCTCTTGTCAAACAGATGCAAAAGTACATAACTTCTGTATTTGCTACACGCTGCCATGAATATGCCAAAGTGTTGTTTCTTTTTAGTTGGATGTCTCCATTTATGAAGGCGGTGTTAATTTCTGTAGCCTTCCCTGCATGAAACTAAGGCAAAAGCTAATGTTTATTTCATCACTAATTGTGATGGAACGGGGACTTTCTCTACTAGAAGATAAATATTAGTATGATCAATACTGGAAGGAGATTTTCACACTTTGGTTTTTCCTTGGTTTTCCTCCAATCAGTTGTAAAAAATTGGCACAACCAATCTAGGGTAGAATTCATGGGGATTTATGATGAGATGGGTTATCCAGGAAATTGGATATTCTTTTTGTTCCCCTTAAAGGAGATTCAATGTGTGAAAATGAGGGTGAGGTTATGCATGATGATGGACTTAGTGAGAATGACATTGATGTGGATGAGCTTGAGAATCAGATGTGGAAGGATCGCATATGGCTTAGGCGCATTAAGGAGCAATGGAAGGGAAAATATCACAGCGACACAGCAAAACAGAGACAGTCACAAGAAAAAGCCCAAAGGAAAAATATGTCTCAGGCAAAGGATGGTATACTGAAGTACATGTTGAAAATGATAGAAGTTTGCAAAGCACAAGGTTTTGTATATGGCATCATTCCTGAAAAAGGGAAGCCTGTAAGTGGAGCCTCTGACAATATTAGAGCATGGTGGAAGGAGAAGGTCGAGTTTGACAGAAAGGGCCTTGCTGCAATCACCAAATATCAAGCAGAACATACAACACCTGCAGCAAATGAGAGTAACATGGTTGTGGCTCCTACCCCTCATACTCTTTAGGAACTTCAGGGCACCACTTTGGGTTTGCTTCTTTCTGCTCTTATGCAGCACTATGATCCGCCTCAACGGAGGTATCCTTTAGAAAAAGGTATTTCTCCTCCTTGGTTGCCTACTACTAATGAGGATTGGTGGCCACAATTAAGCTTACCAAAAGGACAAGGGCCTCTACCTTATAAAAATCCTCATGATCTAAAAAAGGCTTGGAAGGTGGGGGTTCTTACTGTTGTTATCACATGTCACCTTATATAGCCAAAATTTTCAAAATTGTTAGGCAGTCAAAGTGCTTGCAGGATAAGATGACAGCTAAAGAAATTGAAACTTGGCTAGTAGTCGTTAACTAAGAGGAAGCATTGGCTCACCAGAAAAACTCTAATTCTTGTCCACCGACCAGTGCTGTGGTGACTACACATGTTGGGTCTCTGATATTAAGCAACGGCAGCGAGTATGATGAAGGCTTTGAAGATGATCTGAACTCTATTTATACAAATACTAATATGAATGATTGCGAACCACAAGACTTGGATATCTTAAGTTCCGAGGTACAGGAATGCAAACCACAAGACTTTGACCATTTCAATGTGGGCATTTCAAATGAGGGAGTTTTAGCTCTTCAAGTGGGAGATAATGTAGATTTTATCAGAAAAATAAAGTTACCACAGGAATCTCCATTAGAATATCAAAAGGTCTATACATGTCCACATGAGCAGGGCCCTATCATGAGCACCAAATTGGATTTTCAAATTAGAGTTTAAGAAATTCCCATCAGTCTACTTGTGCATATAGAACAGATTTGCAAGAAATGGGGTATCAGAGACCATAACCTCAAGAGAGTAAAACCTTAATTTGTATATCTACGGGGAAGCCTAACCAGCTACAAGTTCAAAGAAAGGTGAGTATTTTTCCATCTGAGAAGGAAAGACAGATGACATCCAATGGTAATGTGAATCTTAATCCTCTTGGCACTACAAGTTCAGCAATTCCAACTGGTAATCAACAGCCTATTAATGAATTACTTGCTTATATGATAGGTTGCATCAGAATAAGACATCAACAATAGGGAACCTTAAGATGATGAATTATCACAATCGGCTTGAAGTGAAAATGCACCCTGCTTCACAGGGTGGGGAAATTTTGAAAATTACGCCTGATGATAACTTCTTTGGGCAAGGAGTCATTGCTGGAAACAATGGTTACAATTTTGATTCAAACATCCAGCTGGTAATGAAAGAGGGCTTAAACCTTGATCAAAGCAGGGTCTACGATCAACATTTTATACATCATTGCCAGGAAATGAATGGAGACATGAAATTTGTCTCTACATATAACAATATTCCAATTGACTATGCACTCTGAGAGACGGTTTCTAAATATGATAATTCAATATGGTATTTTGGAGCATGACAAGAGTTATTATGAATATCTCATCATGGTACTTCTGGAACTCTGTTCTACAAGGACTTATAATTCTAGTATAGTTCCTGAATCATATCATTATAGGACCACTCTTACAAACAACTACCAGGAGTCATTTTTATTAGATAGAAACCTATAGAGGGAAATCGTCATCTGTATGATTTGTGCAGGATGAATTTAGGGTTTTGTTGTGTATTTGGTTTGGAAAATTTGAAAGAATCCTTAATTGGTCACAAGTTTGTCTTCTATAATCAGAGAATATAGACACATGGAGGTGAATCAAATGGAATTGTGTTTGATCGTTTATTTCTTCTATGTGCATGAATTTATTTCATTATGATATGATACTTGATTATCTGAATTGATGTGCTAGATAAACTTTGTGGTTTACTGAATCTACTTCTTTTCGAAAACAGCCAAAGAAAACCAAAAACATTTCTCTTGTTTTGGGCTGTGGAGGCTAAGGGAGATTTAGTTCAGCCTCAATTGTCCAGTGCATCCCTTTAATCAACATGTTTATTGGAGGACCGTTAATACTCTTCTAGGTAAAATTTATAATTGTCAGTACCCCTGTCATATAGAAATGTATTCGACTTATAATACAGGGATTTATAATTTATAAGTTGCTTAATGGTGATGTTAAATTTTTATAGTTGACTTGTCTGGCTGCTTTTCCTGCCTCTTCAACAATAGGGTCTTTACTGTAATGTATTTTAAATTTATTTGCTGATTTCCCTGTCTGTTCAAAAATAGGGTCTTTACTGTAATGTCTTTTAAATTTATTGACGCTCTCTACCATGAGGCATGCTCCTCTGTAGTGCAACCATTGCAGCTCTTGGAGCTTGATCTACAACTATCCAGAGGTTTTCTCCTTCGTAGATTGTTGCTCCTGCAAACGTTGAGCTCGTTGAGTTATTGTCGGCTTGCTCCAATTCTAGAAGTTTGATTTAATCTTTGCAGTAGGATTCAAACAATTTTTTTTCATACTCCAGTTTGATGTACGAAGAGGGATTTAGTGTTTCATTTAAATTTCTTTTTTTCTTTAAGGAAGAGGGATTTAGTTTGGGAGGGGTCTATTTCACATGTGTTCATGAGGTGGGTCAATCCATGGAAAATGCCTCTCCAAAGGCATGTTAAACACCTTACCTTCTAAATAAGTCTCATCTCATCTACCCTTAAAAGAATTGCAAGTGGCCTCTCCCTATCTCTTTATTTCCACTTTAAAGTGAATAATTGAATTGAAGCTCCTTAATTATCACTCATTATAGCATAGCATAAAAAGTCAAATAATTCAATTGGGTTTATCTCAGGTGGTTGGGAAGAATGGTTGTTATCTCCCACACCCAGATTCAATTCCTTGCAAGTGACATGATGATGAGAAATATTATTGTAATGGCTAGGTGCCTATGAATATTGTTTTATTTACCCTCACACTCACCCTCGGAAAAAGAAAGGGGATAATTTCCCTTGAAAAATAAATAAGTCAAATGAAAGGAATGAAGCATGGAAACTTGAGTTCATGGGTAGGAATGAATGAAGTTTTGTTTATTGTGAGAGAGAAATTTGGTGAACCAAAGAGGGAAGGCACACTTTTATTCTCTCGATTGACCATGTCAGGTGGGGCAAGAACCATGTAGGATCTATGTTTCGACTTCGTGAATTGGCATGCACTTTTCTTTCTTTCTGGATGATGGCCATTATCTAGTAATTATGTGCATTGGGATAGTTAGAGTATCATAATATCATAAATAAAAGCAATAAATCATTCAATATATTTATGTTTTCATTTTTTCAATCACACTTGACTTGTTCATTAGCACACTAATGCAATAATGCAAAAAAGAAAACAAGAGAATGACCAAAAGAGTAAAAAGTAGCTTTATTGTGAATGTGAATCAAAACCAAGCATAAAAGGCATGCAATAAAGTAAGCCATCTGTTTCTTCAAAGGTTAGTTATTTTTTCTCATGCCTTTGGAATGGAAAATAACACTTCATTACTTCTTGCTGCATTTGAGAGAGATACTTTACCTCTACATGCACATGAGCATAAGTTGAGTTGGTGAGGTTAGATTTAACTAATATCCTTATAAAGGTCAATGGGTGTTGATCCCATATTTTTGCTACATGGCTATGAAAATTTTAGATTCGTTATTGAGGAGATCACATAAAATCATGATTACATATATAAAGATCATATAATTCACTAACAAACCTTGAGGTAAACAGGTTGTTTTTCCATGTCTTTATAAGTATTTTGACTAAGTAATGGCATTACCTTAGTTAGAAGGTAAGGTTCTCCTTATATCTTCACACCCCCCCCCCCCAACTTCAAATTTTATACCAAATAAGAAAGCATCGACGCCCTTATTCTTGTGAAAATGAGAAGAATGTAGACTTGACTAGATTGACCTCCCCACCTCCTTACTTCTTGAATCATTCACTCACCTTACTAAAATGGTTAGATGATAGTTTAGTTCCACCTTTCATCATACTCACACTCTCGTGAGGGTGGAGAGGACCCCCATGTTTGTTTCTTGGCATAACATGTACTTCAATGAGATCTATCTAATTATACGTTTCTATATTGATCCCTTTTGGGTGTGAACGAGGTATTCTCTACTTTCTCATGGTTAATGAAGAATATGAGTGAGGAGACTCAAAGCCCTTCTTAAAGTTAAAAGACTAAGTGATGAAGAGAAAGAGAATGGTGTTTGG